>OVBN01000116.1:0-600000 GCA_900406565.1 Turritis glabra | reverse complement strand
GTGTGGCAGAACGCATGAACAGAACCATCATGGAGAAAGTGAGGTGTATCCTGAGTGATTCAGGTCTGCCAAATAAATTTTGGGCTGAAACTACACACACTGCAGTGATGCTCATCAACAAGACACCTGCAACAGCTCTGGAGTATGAGATTCCAGACAAGAAATGGTTTGGGAAACCGCCAATATATAGCTACCTGAGAAGGTATGGAAGTGTGGTGTATGTACTCACAGATGATAGCAAACTAGATCCTAGAGCCAAGAAAGGAGTATTTGTAGGATACCTTGATGGTGTAAAAGGCTACAAGATATGGCTTGTTGATGAACACAAGTGTGTTATCAGTAGAAACGTTTTGTTCCAGGAGAATGCGGTTTACAAAGATCTACTGAAAAATAAAGAAGTCATGTCTGATGATGTAGATGATCAGTCTAGATCATTCTTTGATCTAAACCTTGAAGCAGAGAGAGATATCATCTCAGGTGGAGGAGATGAGGTGACACAAAATGTACCTAACATTCTAAGTCCTGGTCCATCCTCTCCTGCAACGTATGATGATGCTGGTGTTGAAGTAAATCAAACACCTCCAAGTTATCAGCTGGCGAGAGACAGAAATCGAAGAGAAATCAGAGCTCCAAGACGGTTTGACGATGATGACTACTATGCAGAAGCTCACTACACCACTGAAGATGGTAGTGAGGTTGAACCTACAGATTTTAGTGAGGCAATCAGAGATTCAAACTGGGAAAAATGGAAGCTTGCTATGGATGAAGAAATCAGTTCTCAGCTCAAGAATTATACCTGGACAAATGTTCAGAAACCGGAGAAACAGAGGATTATTGGCTGCAGATGGATCTACAAGTATAAGCTTGGGATTTCGGGTGTTGAAGAACCAAGATTCAAAGCAAAGCTGGTTGCAAAGGGCTATGCTCAGAGGGAAGGGGTGGATTATTCTGAAATCTTTGCTCCAGTAGTCAAGCATGTTTCTATAAGGATCCTACTGGCTATTGTTGCACAAGAAGATCTTGAGCTTGAGCAGTTAGACGTTAAAACCGCTTTCTTACACGGAGAGTTGAAGGAGAAGATCTATATGGCTCCACCTGAAGGATATGAGTCAATGTTCAAAGACAATGAGGTATGTCTGTTGAACAATTCACTGTATGGGCTTAAACAAGCACCTAGACAATGGAATGAAAAGTTTGACAGCTATATGTCTAAAATTGGGTTCATAAGAAGCAATTATGACAGTTGTGCTTACACCAAAGTGCTTAAGGAAGGATCAGTGATGTACTTATTATTGTATGTTGATGATATGCTGGTGGCTGCAAGGGACAAGGAAGCCATATCTCAACTAAAGAATGACCTGAGCCTGAAGTTTGAAATGAAAGACCTAGGACCTGCAAAGAAGATCCTGGGCATGGAGATCATTAGAGACAGATCAAAAGGAGCTTTGTGGTTGTCTCAAGAAGACTACCTGAACAAGATTCTGGTAAGATATAACATGCTGGAAGCTAAGCATGTGACAACGCCTCTGGGAACTCATATGAAATTGAGTGCAGCTACAGAAGAGATTGTGGCCAGAGATGAAGAGTTTATGAAATCGGTGCCTTACTCAAATGCAGTAGGAAGCATCATGTATGCTATGATTGGAACTCGTCCGGATTTGGCTTATCCAGTGGGAGTCATAAGCAGATACATGAGTCAACCTGTTAAGGATCATTGGCTGGGAGTGAAGTGGGTAATGAGGTATATCAAGGGGACACTTGATACAAAGTTCTGTTACAGAAAAAATGCAGACTTCAAGATAGAAGGCTACTATGATGCAGATTATGCAGCGGATCCTGACAAACGGAGATCAATCACAGGGCTGGTGTTCACCATTGGTGGAAATGCTATCAGCTGGAAGTCTGGTTTGCAGAGGGTTGTCGCTTTATCAACTACAGAGTCAGAGTATATGTCATTAACTGAAGCGGTTAAAGAAGTTGTATGGTTGAAAGGGCTGTTAAAGGAGTTCGGCTATGAGCAGAAGAGTGTTGATGTTTTCTGTGACTCACAGAGTGCCATAGCCCTGTCAAAGAACAATGTGCATCAGGAACGAACCAAACACATTGATGTTAAATATCACTACATAAGAGAAGTGATTTCGAGTGGTGATGTTGAGGTGTTGAAGATATCAACTGAGAAGAATCCAGCTGATATATTCACTAAAGTTCTCCCTGTTAGTAAGTTTAAAACTGCATTGGACTTGCTAAGGGTGAGGTCTGAGTAATCAACTCAAAGATCCGAGACTGGAATCCTAAACTAGAATCAAGGTACGTTTTACTCTCTAAGGCTAGTGTTGAACACATGCTGGTCATAAATCTTTCTGGTGGAGATTGTTGAGACTGAAAGCTTGATGTTCAAGAATTGATGTGTGTGTGTGTATCAGCAGTGCTGGAACTAACTGCAGTTGGTATAAGCTAAACTGTAGTTAGTTAGAACTTTGAGAACACATGTGCAAGGAACACGTACTTATCCCAGGTGGTACATTTGTTCTTGTGTATCTCAAAAGTATAAACAAACATGCTTAAACAATATATTATTCTATACAAGTTGGTGTCTTCAAAGAAACAACAGAGTATGGGTTGGAGTCTTTTATTTAAGTTTGCAGAGAAGGGAAGAATCCAAGAAAAAAAGCATTGGTTTCCATCTCAGTTAAAGAATAAAAGACTGAAGCTGTTTTGTATATTTGTACTGGCACACACAAGTTTGAGAGACGAGAGAAAGAGAAAGAAGAGTGTAAAGAAGTAAACTTTGTATCACTTTCTTTCTAGCTTAGAAGGTACATAGATTGTTCTAGACAAGCATTGTTTAGGAGATCGATTGTATGCTTCTTTTCAGGCTGCTGTAATCTCTTTGATGTCTAGTGGATTCCGAGGAGAGTCTCGATCCAGACGTAACCTTCATTGAGGGTGAACTGGGTTACCAAAGCTCACTTGTGTTCTTCTTCTTTCTTTCACTTCCGCAACTGAATCTTACTCTTCTTCCTTCTGCAACTTTCTCCAAGTCTTTGCTGTTGAACAAGGGTGTGTTACACAGCTGAGTCGATCATCTGTGTGACTGCAAAATCCCAACAGTGGGTGTGTTACACAGCTGTGTCGACCACCTGTGTGACTGTGAAAATCCCAACAGTACGCTTGAGCAACAAATCTAGAAAAACCTTGTACAAAACATCATTGCAACATAACAAGATTTTTGAGTATAATAAAATATATGCTTTCCTTTGTTTATATTTAATAAGAAGATGGATGAAATAAAATATCTGGCAATGCTACTTTCACACTAGTTACTATGTATATATGTTACTGACACTTAAACTAACAAGGACCATTCAACAAAATCAGTTAACAGACTTAAGTAAGAATCACCTTTCGTACTAAAGATTTTTCCGGATCCTGGTTTACTATAATTAGCTGAAATTTAACGACTTCCAGTAACAGAGAGACGTTTTTCCCCCAGGGATATGCATAAAGACGCCAGAAGGAAACACAAGTCAGCAAAACCCTGAATGATAAATCCTATTTCTATGTAGATCGACCAAAAAAAATTGGAAAATATAAACTTGTCTTTTTACCATTTGTAGTCACCGATCAGGACCGGAACAATATAAATACGCTTCTCAGATTGCAAAGGGGAGAAGTTCTTTATCACCCAAGTGAACATGTTTAGCCATCAAATGTAATAAAGATTCCACCCAATCAGAAAAGACCTGCAGAAAAAAAAGCCTCTTCGACAGATTATCACACACACACAAATCCGTAATCATACGACAATCAAGCAACAACAACAACAAAAGTTAAGATTCTACAGTGTACTCCTCGTTTCAAACTACACTTTTAACCTAAAAGATTGACTAGTTTCCACGGCTAGAAAACGAACAGTTTCCAAGAGGATCAGGAAGAACACAAGTTAAATTGATTTATCAGCATTGAGATGATAAACTGCATGTTGAAGAATATATATTTTTAAAACCAAAAAAAAAAAAACTGCATGTTGAAGAAAAGATACGGAGACAAAAAAGGAAAAAAAAAAGCTATGCTTGCCTTACAAAGGAAAATTCTGTCTTTTGAAAGGATTCTACCTGCAAAAGATAAATAAACGAAGAAATTGCATGAATCTCGAATAGTGTACGCGAAGGCCAACAGTCTTGTTCCTTCGTAAATTGATACTCTGCAATAATTACGAATTAATCATTTGTAAAAAAAGAGGAGTATTAAAAAAATTCTACGTAGAACCACTCACTTGGAAACGACTTTTGGAGTTCCCACTCTCTCTGTTCATTATTCATAAGAAAAGCGATTACTTTATCATCAAGAAGCTCAGTACTTTATAGAAGAAACCTAGAGAGATCTGTAAACCAAAAAAAAAAAAACTTTATAGCACAAAATACGGGAAACTTTTAAAAAACCAAACTCAGCTCATCTAACATCGTAAAACATTAGAGGAACATTGGCGGCTGAAACCGTTGCCTTCTCCTTCTTAATTTCTGCAAGGTCCTCTGTTTCTTGCACCCGATCATCACCTGTTTAAACTATTTTCTTAAGAACAGAGGAAATAATTAAATAATTAAAAACAGAGTAGTCTGTTTCTAACCTAGTTCTTCATCATTTTCAGTCTCGTACTCTTTAGTCAGTCCCATATCCTTGACTCCGGGCCTGTGAAATAATAGATCCTCGAGATATACTTTAAATTCCAGATGTTTTTGAATAGTTACTTTTCAGGTTAATTTCACTACTGAGTGACTCAGTTTGAGTCCCATTTGACAAAGACTCAAATTCAAGAGTATGAACTTGGGACTTGTTCCTAGACATCAAAAGACCAAGATTCACCTAGAGCTACGTACAAGAATCGTAGTGGAAGAAGGGTCGATCCCATGACTTCATACTTTGTCTATACGTCAATGCAATATAATCGAAGGAGTTTCCAGATGGATTCAAATAACTAATCTTCGTAAAAGAACTGAGAATTAGTGATATGAAGGAGAAGATAGAAGGAGAGATTGGTTTTGAAGGAGGAGAGATTATTGCAAACTTTGGTTATATAAAAAAGTCAAAATTAACTACAACTTCTTCAGACATAAATACCAAAGGGACACAGTATAGTTAGCCACAAAGTGTGACCCAATTCACAATTTACTAGTGCAAACAAAAATTGGAAACCCTAATTCATCGTTCATACAACATAATCCGACACGATGGGCAAGTGTTTTTGCGTTCAAGCCAATCCAAGAGACACCAATCATGGAAGACATGCGAACAGGTCATGTGTGTGGGGAGGACAAGAGGGTCTGAACCAGAGAGACTCTCGAGACATATCGAACACGACACGACTCTCTTTCCATCTTCAAATCCTCTCCATCAATCCTCCCTCCTAAGACAAGCTTCATTAACACAACCTTCAATGAATCTTCGTCGATCAATGGAGACGTAACCAAAACGGTCTTGTAAGTTATCGTGACAAACACGGAAATAACAAATCCGTTACGGCCAAAACCTATGTTTGTGGCAGCCGTTGAGATGCGTGAGGCTAAGCATCCGCTAAACCAACGTAAGTTCATCAGACGGTTACGGAGAAGCTGTCTAATATTACGACGTTTAGAACTACGGAGATTGAAGTCGATGCGAAGAGGTGGGGAAATTGGGTTTGATTCGGTTAGGGTTCGAGAACCGGTGGTTGGATCTTCGAGGATCTCATGAATTTTGGTTTTGAGGATGATGATGACTGATTTTGTGAACCCTTGTGATGGAGAGAGTCTTCTTGCGTCAAGGTGAAGTTGAATTTGAGGATTAGACATGTTTGAAAGTTGAAACGGAAGAAAAAATTAAAAATCAAAAGAGATTAACAGAGGAAAATAGAAATTGTATATGAGAGGAAATCTGAATCATTTTTCAAACTAAAATATGTTAATTTTCGTTTTTAGGTAAGTATATTTTGCTTTTCGTCAAAAAAAAAAAAAAAGGTAAGTATATTTTGCTTAGTACTAGATTTTCTTTGCCTGAGAAGTTAAATTAAAATTAAAATTTTAAGTCACACAATAATTTAAAATTTCACGCGAAATACAGAATCTTATCCCAATAAAAATAAATGTCAACCGAACTTACATAAAATAAATTTTTATCTTAAAAAAGTTTTTTACGAAAAATATGGTATTAAATAAATATAAGTTAAAAATATCATATGAACTTAAAAAAAATTACCTAATTTTAACAAAATTATGAGCTCAACACACTATTACTTCTAGTATTTCAAATTTTATATTTTTTAACAGCACCAAATCATTTTTAGATTTATTAGCCTTCACAATTTTATATTTAATCATATTCAACTATAACTTTCTTGTTCTTCTCATTATTCAATCGATTATATTTCCAAAAAAAAAAAATCAGATTCTCTTTCTCACTCACCTAATACATGAGCTTCTGGTCATCTTCTCTATCTTGTTGTGAATTTTTGTGGTCACCATTGATTCATATTTTCTTCAATCTCCCAACAAAAACCCTATTATTTTCTCTCAAACCTTTTTCAATTTCTCAAAATTTCTTTGACATAGATTATGCTGTCCAACTGCTCTTAAATGGTGCGGAGATTTTCTCGGTTGTCGATAACACCTCATTTTTACCTACTTTCATTGTCATTTTAATAAGCTTTCAATAAGTGTTTAATGTGATATTAAAGTTTTTCAAACATGTTTCTACCAATTGTGGTCTCAAAACCATTCTAAGTTATTTAGCTAAAAAAAGATGTAAAACAGAGCAAAACAAGCTTTTTGAAGACAAGACATATTATGTACGTCAAAAATATGGCATTAGAAGAAAGACTTCACACCGATGGATCCACCTCATTTTTTATAACAAGGAAGATGAGGACGTTAGCTTCTATCATCACTAGTTCTTCAAGGACTAGGCAGCTTGAGATGAGTCTCACAAACATTGCATCATCTCAAATCAGAATATCATCAAGCCATAGTGACTTTAAACGTGGAAGATCAACAACAGTTACATCATCCCCATATATGCTAATCAAGCCATGGTTAGTGCCTTAGTGGATAATTTCAAAGTCACAAGACTTTACAAATACTCTTGGCGCCAGCTTAAAATATCCTTCTATTTCATGGATGCTAAGTTTCAGCTTTTGTACTCCATTATCCAATGGGTAGTCTATCTAAGGGAGTTACAACTTCTCCATCGATCTCGTCGTGATCTGAGAGAAACTCTCTAGCTTACAATTGACTTCTCTCAACCTCAAAACTTCATTAACAAATTTGACACAATGATCCTCCTCTTGGTCATAATCAAAATAAAACTTTAGCCTCGATAGATTTTCATGTCGATTTTCAACCCTCCTCTCTGAAAAACACATGACAGAGTAACCGCTGTTTGGATTGGTAACAGGAACAAGATGCGAGGAACCAGATCTTTGGGTATATCGTTAATCTTAGTATTCTTCTTCGAACCATCCAAACACACCTAAAACGAACATAGTGAAATGTAAACATGGAAAGACCGAGTTATAAGATTAAACCAACATAGAAATCTGTATGAGAGAAAACCCATAAATTTTCCATAGAGAAATCATGTTTTTGTTCGTAAATCATAGCAAAAAAAAAAAAAACCTTAAGGAACTCATCAAGTTGCAAATTCTAGAAGTAGAGAACCAAAACTCAAACGAGAAAAAGAAAAAAAACACTGAAAATTTTAAAATTTGTACTCACAACAATGTATAGATTTAAGCTACTCTTTCTTCCCTAAGGTTCTCCCAAAAGACAACTCTATATGTCTTCAGATCTTCATTCCCTAAAGTGTTCTCCAAAGACAACTATGTCTGTCTACAGATTTAGTAGCTGAAGTGTTGTTGGGGTTTGCACTTTTGTTGGTAGCTACCACAACATGAAAATTTATTTCTTTCATCTCCTAAATGGTGAATCAGAAGTACATCTTCTCCGGTAAGAACAAGCACGGTTCCTTCTTCATTGAAAATTTTGCATGAAATATAGAATCTTGTCCCAATAAAATTGATGTCAATTGAACTTACATAAGATTTTTTTTGAAATCCATTTTAAGAGAAAAAAATATTGCACAAAATATGGTAGTAAATAAATATAACTTTAAATATTATTTGAACTTACAAAAAATTACCTAACACAATATTATTTCTAGTATTTTAAATAATAAGTTTTTGGCAGTAACAAATCATGTTCATATTTACTAGCCTTCAAAAGTATTAAATCATATTCAACTATAACTTTCTTGGTCTTATCTTTACTCAATCAATTTTTTTCCATAATTTCTCATATTCTCTTTTTCACCAGAGCTTATGGTCATCCTTTCTATCTCAAAATTAATTATTTTTTTGTTACCTTTTGTTAACACCATCTTGTGTGTATATAAGCACACCATTCATTCATATTTTTCTCAATCTCCCAAACAGCAAACCGTAATATTTTTCACTCATAATTTTCTTCGATTTATCTAAATATTTTTTGAGTTTCTTGTGAAATTCAGGATAACCATTAGCCTTTCTCTTTACTAGTTTGTTTTCATCGTCTCAGTTGATTTTTTTTTCCTAGATCAAGATAATGTCAGATTTATGTATTAGATCTAAATACTTCTCAACTTTTTAAAAAATTACCTGATCTGGTTTCTAACACAACATTTGACTGTCTTTTGTCCGACATTTTCGATCTTGGTCCAAAATCTTCTCAAATATATGTATCCATTAAACTAACCCTTTTTCTTATTTCTTTATCAATATTTTGAATCTGTAAATCTCATTTGGATTTTGGCTGTTTTCATTAATTAGAATTAAATTTCAAATTAATCATGACCATCACATGTTAACACATGTTACGCATATTCTAATGTCACTCGTATGTATTATAGATTTGTGTTAGACTTTAGGTTACTATTAACCATATTAAGACCCGAAGAAGTTTGACTTTAGGTTTTTTTTTTTTTCGACCCCAAAAAAAAAAAGTTTGAGTTTTGTTGTATTCTTCGCTTGAATTTTTCTCTTGGTTTGTCATTCCATTCGAGATGTTTACTTGTGGTACAAGTGGTGGTATATGTCTCTTAAGACTGCAAACTTCTTTCTTGGCTATTTCATGACTTAATTGTTTTGTCATTTTTGTCGAAGCTTTTTTGCTATTTCATAACATTTTTTTCATTGTTCAAAAGCTTTTGCACAATCGTGTCAATGAGTGAAATAAAAGAAATTTATTTTTCATCGGCTAGTATTTCGGCTCATCTAATCAAACTAGTGTTTTCGAAAAAAAAGACGACATCATCAAAACCTCTTCGACTTTGAGATGCTTTTGCTACGACGATCAGAAATGAGAATTTATACGATCAGCAGAAGAGATACTCACAAGTCGACAGAGATGTTCACACGAAACAAATGGGGTAGGTTAGATGAACCAAAAGGTTTAAACAAAAGCTTTATATATAATCCTAAAACAGTTTATCATTAGCTACCATCACTTTTCATCGAATGAAAAAGGGACACGTAAAATGTTATCACGCTGCATAGCTTCTATCACATTTCATCTAATGATAAAGGAACACGTAAAAATGTTATTTTGCCGCTAATAACAACCATTATCACTACTAATTAACTAACATATTTGGAATTTCAATTATGTGTTATATATGTGGCGGAGAATAGCAGTGATTGTGGTTTTTATTACCAGCAAGATAATAGTTTTACGTGTTCCTTTTTCATTAGATGAAAAGTATTGGAAGCTAAGCAGCGAGATAACATTTTATGTCTCTTTGAATAACATTTTACGTGATTCTTTTTTATTCAATGAAAAGTGATAGAAGCTAATGATAATATGTGTCTAGGATTATGTATAAAGCTTTTGTTTTATCCTTTTGGTTTATCCAACCTATCTCAGCTGTAAAGCGTGAAGATTAACGTCGGGTTGTGAGTATCTCTTCGAATGATCGCATAAATTCTCATATCCGATCTTCGTAGCAAAAGTATTTCAAAGCCGGCAAGAGGTCTGATGATGTCACCTTCCCTTTTCCGTTGAGTGATAATCCTTATTGTTAACTCTTTTGGAGGGTATATATATATTCACTTTAAGCGGCATATTCAAATTGTATTCAAATATTCAAGCATTCATACTTATTCGACCTATCCCGCTAAGTCAACGGTGAAAATGTTTTACTTTACCATTGTGATAAGTGAAACAACTCATCTCTAAAACATGGAATGACTAAAGTTACAAGACTTGGTATCGAGGTAACAACCCGACGTATGATCGGGGGCATCTTATTATGCGGATGGTATAGAACTTACATCACTTTCAAGTATGAGGGTCTGATGTCCTTTCTACTGACGCACAAACACAAAGCTGGTAAGAGAAAAACACTCGAATGCATAGTATTTGACCAAACTGATCGATCCGGATCTGACCCAAACCCATATTTTTACCTGGTATACTAATTAAAGCTCAGAGAAACCCAATTGTAGAGATGCTAAACTAACAAAGAGGAACCCCAAGTGAAATATGTTGGAATCGAACTAGAGGGGAACTTAGGTTTATGCCGAAATCGAGTTCCTTATTTCGTTCAATTTCAACTAAGGGAGAGCCATTGCAGTTTTACTTTTTCGAGGTTTCATATACGGATAAACCTCATTTTCTAGCACAAGTATGATTATAATTGAGATGTTTGCATTATAGAAATGAAGTTATAGCTAAACATGTATAACTGAAAACTTTCCCTTTTATTGATTCGAAATCGAAACCATAAAACAAACAATCTCTTCGGACATAACTACAGAAGGAATACATGCACTTGTGAATTAGAACTTGGTGGTATATTCAATCAAACATTTTAAGTGATTTGAGTTTTAATGTGATGTTAATGATTTTAGAGAAATTGTTATGATTTATTGTAAAATCCTCTCAAATCTCATTTAAAACCATGAGATTTATATTTCTGTATTTTTAACAAATAAAATCTCCAAAAATCATTTAAAATTTTTTAAAATCATTAAAAATCTAATCCTCAAAATGTTTCAATAACAGTGGAATTTAAAGTAGATTTTAAAATCACTAGTCCAATAAGATTGGATTTCACTAGAATTTTTAAAATCCATGATTGAATAACATATGATTTGTTATTTTAACGCAAATCACTTAAAATGTTTGATTGAATGAATATATACACTAAAGGTGGCGGTCGGAGTGTTACATTTGGTATCAAAACCGGAACCAGACGAGTGTGGAGTCAAGAAAACTCACACCATCGGGGGTGACGGTCTTGGTATGTAACGAGGACGTTGCGATCTGTTAGTTGGGGTGATTTGTAACACCCAGGTCTTGTTAGTGGAGGTGATTGTAACACCCAGGTCTTGTTAGTGGAGGTGATTGTAACACCCGGTTTCAGGAAATACGGTGGTGCATGTTGAGAGCTTGAAAGAATTGATTTGGCCATATATGTCACCAAAGTGCATTTATCGTTCGGTCAACTATTCCGAGAGAACTCCAGAGTTAAACGTGGTTGAGTTAGAACAATTTCAGGAAAAGTGATCTACCGGAAAGTGATTTATGGTACCATGCGAGTGAGGAAAAAACACGGAGAAATATCACGTGGTGATTTGTAAGATCGGTAAACAAGTCTTTAAAACCTTCGAAAGTAACAAACCAGTTAGGCAAAGATAGGCCCACAGACCGAGAGAGGACGTGGAACCCACTAAAGATAGCTGTCGGGGTATAACAAAAAACGACTATGTTTCCATCTTCAAATCTTTCAAATCCTCTTCAGTCTCCATTGATCCTTCTTCCTAGGACTAGCCTCATTAATACAGCTTTCGATGGACGACCCAACAAAACGAGTGGTTACATTACATATCGCAAAGTCGCTGCCATTAGTACTTTGAATTCCTTGGATATTTAGAAGCCAGGGCACGTTTTGGGACATGCTTTAACTTTCGCTTCCGGTGACCATTTGATCATTAGTCATCTTCTTTCTCGTATGATCCGTTCTGAATGCTTTCTCTATTGAACAAGTATTACTTCAACAGAGGAAGCACTAAGAATGGATACGGGAAATATAAAAAAAACAACTAATGATCAAATGGCTACCGTCAGAGAATGTTTAAGCAAGTTTCAAAACATGTCTTGGCTAAAATTTCCAAATTTCAAAAGGAAATGCAGAACAATGCATGGCAGCAACTTTGCGATATATAATGGTCATATCTCATGTCCTCTTAGGCACATGAAGCTCCTCTCCGTGCGCAAACTGATGACACGTGCGTGAGTTATAGCTTTCTTCTAGGAATCTAGGTCACATGATATACATCTTATGAATACAATTAATGGATCTATGGAAGTGTCAGTTTTCTAATGTGGGCCTCTCTTAGAAAACTTAAGCCTCTGAATCAGCAAGATTTATATGAACATGTTTGCAGAGTTCAAGTAGAATTGTGAACTGCATGAATTTTTTTTTTTTTCCGAAGCTCGTAAGGCACAAGGCAGTTTCGCCTTACGGCACAAGACAGATCTAAGAGAGTTTATCCATGAAATAAAAGTTTATTCACTTGCATAGATCTGTCTTGTGCCTTAAGTATCCATGTTATTAGAGTTTATTCCGTTAGATCAGTCACTTTTCATTTGGACATAAAAGACCAAATGCTTTATGCTTGATAAAATTCAGTCTCAACAAATTTGGAGAAGATAAGAACAATATAAATATATAAACACTATATATTTGTATTCTCATGTATAAGTATACTTTACAACATAGCAGGAAACATTGTTCCTTCTAAAGAAGCTAGTATCGTAAGTAAAAATGGATTTGGAGATTTAAAAACTCCTCCAAACCCAACAAAAAAAATAGTAACACAATCTCATAATAGTTTAACTATATAATATAGTCGTATAAACAAGTTTCAAACTAGAGCAATATTATAGTCACAAGAAGCGCATGAGCTATAAGCTTGATGATCATATGGTCTCTAAGCTGCCGATGGAGCTTTGACGTACTGAAGCACACCGGCTTCAGACAAAGCTTCGATAAACTGCTGAAATGTCTGTTGTTTCTTGTGGCTGTCTCCAATAACAACGTTCTTGTAATCAAGAGACTCGTCATTGTAAATATCCCACCATTTCTTGACCAGCATCTTGATGTCTTCTCTGTCCATGTTCTCTTCTTCTCCAGTGAATCTGATACAAATACAACAAACTTCTTTCAGAATATTCAAATTAACACTTATGTTTCCTATGAACAAATTAATATTAAAAAGGATCATATAGGTGTTACTCCTAGTTAATGTAAATATCATGAGGGGAAAATTTTGTGAGAACTCATCCAACAAAATCATGGTCAATTTTAGTTATTTTGGTTACAGAAAACTATTATATGTTTAAGATATGTGAGTAAAATGATAGTGTTAATATTTCTATTAAAAATTCCGATTAAATTTGCAACACATATAGTTTTGTAACTTATTAACTTCACTTGTTACTATTCAAAGATTATATAATAATATATGAAACATATGTATTGATCATGAGTATATATAAATTTTAGCGTCAAATATATATACAAATTGTGATTGTAATTACCTCCAAGGCTTAGCACCAGCAGCACAGTAGTGAACAACTTTGACTTGGTCAAGCTCTATATTCTCTGGATGCCTCCAAAGCATAGCCAAGACCAAGTTATAAACTGATGGTATTGGCTTGTAAATGTCCTTGAAGTACATATTCAAGAAATCCTGTACAAAATTATTTGCATATAAAATGATTATAATATGTTCTGGTTTGTACTAACAATGATATAATTAATATATGGTAGAATATTTTTGGTTAAAATTGTTAATAATTTCTTCTATTTACCTGTTCAGCAAAAAGAGTGGGAGGCACGACTTTGAGAGTCTCCAAGAGGTTATGATAAGTGGAGAGGTTTGGCTCGTAAACGAACATACCAGCGTTGAAGTACAAAGGCGGCTTAGGACCAAGCTCGGCCTCTGGCCACGTAACTTTGTCCGGACACTGTTGGCAATAACCGATCTTGTATTGTGGCGAGTGGCTCCATGTCTTCTCACAGAAACAGTCCATGACTGCGTAGAATTGGCCGTCAGGGAGATCAAACAAGTGATCTATGTTGTCGAACACTTGTATGTCTCCGTCCAAGTATATCATTTTGCTGTACTCCACAAACTGCAACCATATGTATTTTATTATATAGAAGAAATAAAACTAAAAGAGAACAAAATTATAGCCCAAGAATATATGGAAACATAATTAAAAAAAAGATCACAAAAGTTGACGAATATTTTTGGATTTATCAATTAATTAATAGTGGGGTTTTAATTAAACTTACTTAGAATATATCTAAATATTCAAAAATTTAAAACAGTATTTAAAAAAGATTTTATTTTATGTAAAATTTCAAAAAGAAAAATATTTATTATTTTGTTTTATGAATTGTTTTAACCAAACAAAAAAAAAAAATCAGAGAAAAAACAATATTTGTATACCTACCTTCCAGATACGAAGCTTAGAGTAGTTGATGACGTAGTAAGCCATAGCAAACTCGGTTTGATTCTCCGGTGGATAAACCGGCTCTATCTCCTTAACAACACAGCCTTGCTCCACCAACTGTTTCCGGTGATCCTCTGGTACGTCCGGCAAAACCGCCACCACTAGTGGATACTTGCTCTCAGCTTTCCTTAGCCCCTTAGCAAGACCCACCACTCCTTTCACGTAGTCACCGTTTCCAGCAAGAAAAGTCACGTAAGCCCTCTTTTCTCCGCCGTAAGCGGTGGCTGAAACGACAGGTCCGGTGAGTTTGGTATTGATCTCAGGTGCCATCTTCTTCTCTTTAGAAAAATACTTTTGTGTTTGTGTTTGTTCTTGTTTGAGTTTGTGTGTAGTGTGTGATGAGTTTGTAGGTGAAGCATAATGGTGCTTTATATAGGATTTTGGTTAACTAATTAAAAGATTAATTACTAATAACTTTGGATAATTTAATACGACCGACTACTAAACGTTTCCAGAGAAAGATTTTGATCCAACGGCTATTAAACAGCCCGGTGGAATCCAACGGCTTATGATACGCGCGCGAAGCTTCGTTTGAATTAATCCAGGTGATGCCACGGCATTACATAGCGACACGTGTCAGTATCTAGACTGTTCGACTCATCAAGGTATTTAAATAAATCTCGTGGTGGTTGATCGGTCACTTTGTCTGTAGGCTCTACTCCAGATACTACGTCGTTTTGAGGTTATTTAATACTACTGTATTAGTGTGGGATTTCTGATTGGTTAATGAGATGAACACGTGTCCACGTGGAACGTACTAGGCGGTGATGATGCCACGTGTCGAAAGAAAAGTCAAACGATTAATATTTTGTCGGGCCTACTATAACCGTTTGGTCTATGTTTACATTTCTTGTGGTAGTTTGTCAGACCGATGACCGACCGACTATTCCCGGTATGTGTGTACGTTAAAATCAAATATTTAATTGTATGACTCAAAAGGTTTTACCTTTCGTTATTTTTATATTATCTTTATTTTAATTTGTTTCTGTCAAACGTAATCCAAAGTTGGTAATACTTTTCTATATTGGAAAAAAGTTGTGTGAATATTTCCTTCCTGTCAATTTGTTATTTTTTGTTTTTATATCTAATGTCTCCGAAAGGACATGTCAATTTGTTTTTTATGTTGACCATAAAAAAGATAAAAATAGCATTAAGATGATCTAAAAATAATAATCTATGCTTTTAGATGATTTTACTATTTATTTAACAGTTACAAATAACTTTTTTGTGTATACCAAAGTATTTGTATTCCATGTCAATTTGTTTTTTGTTTGAATTAATGTGAAATTTATTAATATATATACAACTGAAAAAATTTATGGATTTGATTAGCAAAAATATAGACTAAATACATAAAAAACGGTGTCCTAAAAATATGTTAACTATGGTGGAATTTAAACCAACAAGACAATAAATATCCAAACTTACATGTCGGAGGCAGATAAAGAGATGATATAAATCGCAAACCACCTTATCAATGGCCTTAACCACGTAAAATGTTGGGTGAGAACCTTGATTACGAATTCGACCGTTGCATTCATTTCAAAGATGATAAATCGATGCTTGAAATACCATACGAAGCAGATTCAATTTGTAGTCTATGTCAAATAATAAGATTCAAGTGATTTACTATTTTTGTAACATTACGAACATGTGAGTTTTTTTGTAACATATTAGTTTTTTAGGTAGACATCTAATTTATTAAATAGAATTTAGAATTTAGAATTTAAAATTTAGGGTTCTCTTTTATTAAGTTGTCATATCATATAATAAATTAGACGTTCACATAAATAAGATATAACTAGAAAATATTCAGTCATACAATAAATTAGAAGTTTAGTTTTTTTTGTTAAAGATTAAATTAAAAATAAATTATAATAAATGAGAAGTTTACATAACAAAATAACATGGTATCAAAACAAACTACGCTTTATATAGTAAAATAAAAATTAAATCGGAATAAAATTACAAGCTAATTGTAAATTTGTAATATGTCACCGTCGCCATTTTATTTACTTCATTTTTCACCATTGTTGTTTGGCAAATTTAGTCATTATAAATATAGAAACACAATTAGGTGGTGATAGGTGAACAAACTTTTAAAAGTATAAAAGTTTTAAAATAAATTATAAGTTTTAAAACTAACCATTTTATCAATAATACTTATAACTTTTCGAAAGTCCCTCAAAGTCTATGAAATTACTCACATCCCGAATTTTATTTTTATTTTCTTCTTGCTTTTTTTAAAAGCCGAAAATAAATACAGTCATAGAAAAGAAAAAGAAAATTACAGTCAACATAGTTATAACTATCTTTTGCCTCAATAGTATACAGTAACCGGAGGTGCACGATGCATCCAGCAAGTGGCGTTTACTACCTTTAATTCACCAAGTCATGTAGAAAACGAAAGAATTGGGAAAGTGTTGCTGTGAATTTCTCAGTGGGCCGACCTTGTTTATTACGAGGATGACAAAATCAGGAAAATAGGATAATGTCAGTTTATGGAGGTTATACACTTCAATTCCTTTTGACCAAATTGGCCTAGCCACGACTCTGACTAATCTTTTGTATAGAATATTCTATGGAATCTTTCTTTTTCCAACTTATTGTGGAATCTAAAAACGAAATAAACGAGGAAAAACGGTAATGTGTTCAGTATCGTGTTTAGACTCGTAAAGGATTCGGATGAATTTAAAAAATATGATTTTTGTAATACATTTTTTAAAAATAATCATAATATTGGAAGGTAATAAAATAATAACAATAATAACTGATAATATAAAACTTTTAAAACATTTTTTTTAACTCAAACATTCGATTTAATCTAGTTCAAGGGCATTTATTTTTAGTAATTTTTTTATTTTTAATATTTTCTGTTTTACTTATTATCATATATTATATTATTATTAAGGCATGTGTTTTCAATAAAAGAAAATTTTCATTAAAGAAAACATATTAGATCAAATTAACTAAACTATGCCTATTTTTTTTTTTTATAAATGTGGCCTCGTAATATATTATAATCTTTCTTTCCAAATTTAGATTTATGTTAATAAGTTTGAAATTTGATTTAATTCATCTGGCGTTGTATGTTTGTCTTCACATAGAGGTTAATGCTAAAGAAATAGCCTACAAGTCACCACATCGACTAATCCATATGACTATATGAGTTTGGTTCTAAGATATATCAATATATTTTTCAAGGCGATTCTGTTTTTTTGTTTTTTTTTTGTCAACACTATTTTTCAAGACTTTAAAATAGTTTATAGGTTTTTTCCAAAATTCTCTTTTACCCTTTACATAACTGTGAGCTTATTGATCTTTGAAATTGTTTTATATGTTAAAATTTCAAGACATTAACTTTTTGGTCGTTTTGATCTCTTCATTCATCTGTCTTCGTGTGTATGCTCTGATATCATTTATTGAGTGTTCCAATTTAGATGAGCTAATCGCTCGTGAAATCCCAATTAAACACCTAGATCAAATCATCACCAGTTCAAGTTAAAATCAGATTGTATATAAGCTATCAAGAGTTCAAGACTGTCTACATGAACATAAGACATGATTTTTGATTTTTTTTAATAGATTAGTGTTGAAACGACATCGTTTTTACTTATTTGAAACATAGCGTTTTTTTTTTTGGTAATATGAAACATAGCGTTTTTGTCATCAGGTAATTGCTTTTTGTTTATAATTTAATTTGCAATAAATTGAAAGCCTGATGTTAGTTTTCTTTTTGTCGGAAAACTTTTTGTATTAGTTATTGGAATGAACCCATCAAAAAATACAAACATCCCACCTAGTGATGTTAATTTGGGTATAGATCCCCCATTTATTAAATGAGTATGACTTATGATAATAAACCTATTTAAACCCATTTAAGAAAAAAACTAAATGGAATTAAATGGGTTACCCCAATTAGCCACATTTAATAAATGAGTTTTAACACAAATAAATGGGTATCCATTGTATCCATTTAAATCCTAATAACAAAAAATACAAAATATTATTAAATATTTAATAAGGATAATCTAGCCAAAACCGCAATACGGTGTTTCCTACTAAAACCGTAAAATCGCGTTTTTTATCACAAAAAAATATTTTCTTCAAAATCGTGTTTTTTTGGACAAACCGCAAAACCGTGTTTTCTCGCCAAAACCGTAAAACCACATTTTTTCGGCAAAACTGTAAAATTGCGTTTTATCACCCAAAAATAATCTCACAAAACTGCGTTTTTCCGCGAAAACCGCAAAACCGTGTTTTTCCGCCAAAACCGCAAAACCGTGTTTTCCCAACAAAACCGCAAAATTGTGTGTTTCCCGCCAAAACTGCAAAATGCGTTTTATCACCCAAAAAATATTTTCACAAAACCGCGTTTTCCGCCAAAACCGCAAAACCGTGTTTTTCCGCCAAAACCGCAAAATTTTGTGTTTCTCGCCAAAACTGCAAAAGTGCAATTTATCACCCAAAAAATATCCTCACAAAATCGCGTTTTCCCGCCAAAACCGCAAAACCGTGTTTTCCCGCCAAAACCGCAAAATTGTGTGTTTCCCGCCAAAACTGCAAAAATGCGTTTTATCACCCAAAAAATATTATCACAGAACCACATTTTCCCGCCAAAACCGCGTTTTCCTGCCAAAACCACAAAATCGTGTTTTTCCGCAAAAACCGTAAAACCACATTTTTCTGGCAAAACTGCAAAATGTGTGTTTATCACCCAAAAATATTCTCACAAAACCATGTTTTTCCGCCAAAACCGCAAAACCGTGTTTTTTCGCAAAAACCGCAAAATCGTGTTTTTCCGCCAAACCGCAAAATTGTGTTTCCCGCCAAAACCTTAAATTTGTACTTTATTACCAAAATATTTTTTTATGTTTTGCAAAATAATATGTATAATTATATCATTATTTATCAATTAAATTTAATAAATTAATTAATAATTAATCAAATGTTTACAGCAAAACAATAATATATGGGTTTAAATGGATTTAAATGGGTCAAGAGAATTTAAATGGGCGGGTTAATTAGGTTCAAACTTAAATGGGTTTATATGAGTTTAAGGTTAAATGGAATTGGGCTTAAATGGAGTGGGCTTAAATGGGGTGGGTTTACCCATATTAACATCACTAATCCCACCTTAGTGCAGATACAAACCCCGCATATGAGTAAAAACAAATCCACATAAAGGTTGAAACAAATACACAAAAGGGGCTAACGGAAAGTGCCCAGCGAAATCTCATCATAACGGTATAAAATTGTCGTGAGGTACATATATAGAAGACGTACTATGATGAAAATTTAATCCTAACAACTAGTACATAAAAGCAAGCCAAAGTTACATAAAGTAAGGCTAGGGTACGATTACTTGTTACTCGTTCTGTATCTGTTACTTGCTTTGTACCCGCTTTAAAAATACAAATATTTGTTGTTGTCAAGGTAAGTAAAAAGTAATATAATTTAAATACTTACAAATACAAATTAAGTGATAAATAATTTTAGAAATTAATACCTTGTTTGTTTGACCCGTTACTCGTTATTATTTTACTATTTTATATACATATATTTGGTATAGTATTAGTTTTAAAACATATTTAAAAGTTAGGTCAAAATTAAAGTAAATTTTAAGAAGAAAAAAACATGACAAATAATTAAAATGTAATTGCAAGTAATTTGAAATTACGGGTACTCATTTTCAACAAGGCAAATACAAGTACAAATTTTTATTACTCATACAAAGCAAGTCAAGTAACAAGTATCCCTAAAATAGTGGATACTTGCTTTGTGCCCACCCCTAACAAAAACTATAAAACTAACATAAAAACACATAACAACTAAAGAAGGCCCATGAGTAGTTTGAGATATTCAGTGGGCCTCAGCAGAAATAAAGCCCAATACTCAAGATAAAGTCATCATCTTCTTGAGACTCTAATATACCCATTGAAAGCATGATATTAGTTAACACCACCTGTCTCGGACAAAATAATTAGTTAATTTTTATTATCTTTTTATTTTAATAGTTAAATTTTGTTGATTTTCTATTTTAATCATTAATTTTTTTTATTGACTTTATTAAATAAATTACATCGCTAAGTTAACTAACGAAACTAATTAACAAAATTAAATTTTCATGAAGATTTTCTGTTAAATTACATAAAAAGATGTTGTTTTAATTAAAAAATAAAACTCATAAATAATATTCGAACTTAGACAATTCATAGAGATACATTACTAATCGAGGTAAATTGAATTTCTTTAAACCACAAACATACATATATATATTTTTAATATAAATTCTTTAAATAAAAAAATTTAAGGGTAAATCATTATCGTGTAATACATTACCAGGATTATTTAGATATTTTTTCCATTTTTGTTGGTTCTCAAAACGCAAAACGCAAAACGTAAAACGCAAAACGCAAAACGTAAAACGAAAAACGAAGCCTCTGACTGGGCCAGAGTATTCTACTTCGAAGCACAATCCCAAGTCGAACAATTAGGCCAAAATCGAAAAAGTAGAGAAGAAAGCTGAGCAATCGCAGATTCACGCATCGTGGGCAGAGATGCTTCAATGTATATTTCTCCTCTCCGATTCTGGGTAAGTAATCTTCAACCCATTCTTCCCAGATTCAGATCTACGTTGATTGATCAGTCTGAAATTTGGACTTAATTCATCTTCTGTTGTTTGGTTTAATGTTCACAGAGAGGTGATGCTGGAGAAGCAGCTTACAGGTCATCGCGTTGATCGATCCATATGTGCTTGGTTCTGGGATCAATCTATCTCCCAAGGCGATTCCTTTAAGGTAGTTTTATAGCAAAAGTTCTCTTTTTCCTTCATAATTGTGAGTTCATTGGTTCTTAGATTTGTCAATTTTCAATCTTTTGTCATTTCATTTTCAAATTTGATCCAAATTTCGAGACTTGCTTTAACTTATGGGTCATCTTTAGCTCTTGATTCAACTTGAATTTACTGGATTAATGTGTGTCTTATGCCTTTCTTGTTTTGTTTTGGATAGTCACTTCCAGTGATTGCTTCACCAACACATTACCTTTTTCAAATCGTTCGTGACGGTATCACGTTCTTAGCTTGTAGTCAAGTTGAAATGCCACCATTGATGGCAATCGAGGTGAATCTTTTGCTTCTCCTTTGTAGATTCCAATGTTGCGTAAAGGGTAGAATGCAGATCATGTGAAGTTTTTGTAACTTTGTGAAGTTTAGTTCCTTTGCAGAGTCGCTGATGTTTTGTCTGATTACCTTGGTGGGCTAAATGAAGATCTCATTAAGGATAATTTCATCATTGTCTATGAGGTATCTTGGTTAAACAATCCTTCTTTTTCTGAACTGAAAAATTGGTGGCTATTATGGTTTCTGCATTTCGTCAGTTTAACTCCTGTGTGTGCTTGCTTGCTTCTCTTGTTACTTTTATTTTCCATTTGTGCGCATTTTGGGATAAATTTACAGTGTTTTCTCGAGTGTTTAATCAACTCTGTAGTTGTGTATTCCTTCTATTTGAAATGGAGAATATAAAGTTAATCGTAACGGTTTGTAGCTTGTATTGTTCTTGTTTTTTTATGTTGATATCGTAATGTCCACATATTTCTTCAGTTTCACTGTTCTTGGATTGCTTTTGACAAAGTAGACAATTGTAACAGTTTCCACCTTATGAGTGATTGAGAAACAAAGATTTGCTTTGGAAAATACATCATTTTCTTGAGGTTTACTGTGTTGGAATGTCAATATTTCCTGTATACATGTTATGTTGATTGGCAGTAACTGAGAGATTGAACAATGCGTGATTAATAGCTTCTTTGTGTATGCCACAGTTTATATTTTGCTATGGCCTCACCCTTTCTTGGATTGCCTTACGCTGAATAGTTACACAAATTTGTTACTTGTAGCTTTTGGATGAGATGATCGATAATGGTTTCCCTCTCACAACAGAACCAAGCATCCTGAGGGAAATGATAGCTCCACCGAATCTAGTCAGCAAAATGTTGAGTGTTGTAACGGGAAATGCTTCAAATGTTAGTGACACGCTCCCGAGTGGGGCTGGCTCTTGTGTTCCATGGCGACCAACAGATCCAAAGTACTCTAGCAACGAAGTTTATGTTGACCTCGTTGAAGAAATGGATGCAATTGTAAACAGGTTTGTGCTTGAGGAAGATTCACAAAATCTTCATTTAACCTTCAAGACTCATCTCACTCAAATCATACTTCTGAATACACTGACTGATTCAGGGATGGAGAATTGGTAAAATGCGAGATTTATGGTGAGGTCCAAATGAATTCCCAGCTCACTGGTTTTCCAGATTTGACATTGTCGTTTGCGAATCCGTCGATTCTAGAAGACATGAGGTTTCATCCGTGTGTCCGCTTCAGACCTTGGGAATCTCATCAAATTCTCTCCTTTGTCCCTCCAGATGGAGAGTTCAAACTCATGAGTTACAGGTGTGTGGTTTCACAATCAAAAACTATTCTTACATTTGCTTGAAGATTTATTATAATGTCTAAATATCTCTGATGGGCAATTCAGGGTGAAGAAGCTGAAGAACACACCTGTTTATGTAAAACCTCAAATAACATCAGATTCGGATACATGTCGGATTAGCGTGCTAGTGGGGATCAGAAGCGACCCAGGAAAGACCATTGAGTCGATAACCTTGAGTTTCCAGCTTCCTCATTGTGTTTCATCTGCAGATCTCTCATCAAATCATGGAACTGTAACCATCCTCTCTAACAAGGTAATATGTTGTCTGACTTTTGCTTTGAGTTCAGTTTCCGGATTTGGAAACTCTCCGTTTTTGATTATGGACTATGTTTTTCAGACATGTACATGGACAATCGGGCGAATCCCAAAGGATAAGACTCCATGTTTGTCAGGAACACTAGCGCTAGAAACGGG
Source organism: Turritis glabra (assembly GCA_900406565.1). Lineage (NCBI taxonomy): Eukaryota > Viridiplantae > Streptophyta > Magnoliopsida > Brassicales > Brassicaceae > Turritis > Turritis glabra. The sequence continues at coordinate 576,512 of OVBN01000116.1, read as the reverse complement.
ATTAGAACGGCTTCATGTGTTTCCGACATTCAAACTTGGGTTTAAGATAATGGGCATTGCTCTCTCTGGCCTAAAAATCGAGAAACTTGATCTTCAAACTCTCCCTCCTCGTCTGTACAAAGGGTTTCGTGCTCAGACATGCGCTGGCGAGTTCGATGTCAGATTGTAGCTTTCTGGTACGGTCATGCCGGTCAAAAGTCTTGACTCTCTGGGCTCCTGTGAATTGTTTGTGCCAAATTGTTTCTCCTTTGCTTAAAGAAAAAAAATGGATACATCCAATGATTTTTGTGATCTAAGTTACGATATTTTATGGGCTCTGATCGGTAACAACTAACAACGCGAACTTGGAGGTCTATATTATTACGTAGGGTGTTAAATTTTGGTACTATAGTCATTTCCGTAGGGTCTTTCTCCTCTTACACACTGTTACTTATAGTCGTATTAAAAAATGTAAAATAGTGTAGAGTTATCCAGGTGATAGTACTAGAGCTTGATTTAGATCTAGCTTAACAAGCTGAACCATGAGTTATGTGATTAGCTCCTCTATGAGCAAACAAGAAATTATAATTACACAAGAGAGCTCAGCTAGTATTCGGATGGCATTGACGTATCATCATGCCATTGAGTGATGCTTCTAGGGTGTCGATATCCGACAGTACACACAATTTAGTTTATCCGATTTAGTTTCCTGGAGAAAATCAAACAGTATTTTCTAGAATCACAACAAAAGTAACCGAGTTAGTTATATAATTAGCATTTTAAATTGATGGACTGACGACATTCGAAGAGCCAACGCTTTTGCTTCAATGGATGAGAAACCTTTCGCAATATGTTTTCCACAATTTGTTTGGAGAATTCACAAAACAACGTAAGTCGTTACCTTTTCGTAATGGGCTTCTTGTACCCTTTTGGAAGCTTGATTTGTCGTGATCTTGAGATTTTAATTTACACGTCTAATTTGGACAGCTTGGAACATTCTACGTCAGCAAAAGTACTATAGATTTTGATGGACATTTAAAAAATGTGGATTTTGCCTTCTATCGACTTTTTAAGTTTGGCAAGTCGACTTTATATTTATTTTCATGTAGATTGAAGCATAATTTGAAAGTTTGTATAGTTAAAATCAATATTAGCGTAAATTTTGGCCTTTTTCCCGTTAATCAACACATTTTCATATCGCACAAATCATATTTAGTTATCTAAAATAGTTGAAGTTGGGGGAAGTATAATAAAATAATAATAAAGAGCATTCAACATTTGTCTACTCCATATTCAAGTATAGAACTGTTAAGTGGGCACTTTACTATCAAACTTCAACTATAATTCTTGTTGTCGAAATAAATATGCTTATTTTTGGGTATACAATACCTTAATATTTAATTGCTTCTTTTTTTGGTTAAATCTAATTATATATAGGTAATGGTTAGAAAATTTTGATATAAATTTATGGTTAGCCTATTATTAATTAATAGATTATGACTCGTGTTATAACACAAATTGATATATTTTTTTAAGATTCGAAATTGTAAATTTATATTTAAAAAGTAAACGATGTTATTGTAGTAGAAAATATATTTATGTCTTATTCTTGTTAAATATTTATTTTAATTACGAAATCGATTTTATTAAATCTTTCATAATACAGTACTGGATAATTTTTTGTTTTGTTTTTAAGTTTGGTTAAGTTTTATTTAAAAAATAGATATGATTATGCGCGAGACAATATTATTATTAAAAATTTAATATAATTATAATTATGCAATATGTTTTAAAGATCAAAATATCTTATATTACATTATTTTGTATATGATATTTACAAAATAATATACAATTGTAAATAATAGTTACAATTGAATTTATGTCGTAATACAATTGCAAATATGTGTGACAGGTGATAAAGTTTTATAATCGAATTTGTAAACATTTAGAGGTGTCAAAGCTTATTTTAACCATCTTACCATGATCTTAACACTTTCCATTTATCTCACGGTCTATCATAACTCATTTCATCGTATGACTTGCGAGCTATTAATTTTTTTTTTCTTTAATCAAATTAAAATATTACAAAAAATTCATTTTTATCAAGTAAAATATTTTTAATTAATTTTTTTTTAGTAATTTTTGGTATGTTTGAATATTATTACATTAAAAATATAAAAAGCATGAACCTCTCATTAGTTCATGTTGGTTACTTTTTTTAATAATTGAATAAATATAAATATATGGGACGAATAGATGGTATATATAGTATGGTGAAATATTATTTCATCAATTTATAAAAACATGAACCTAACATTAATTCATGTAAGTTTTATTTTAATTCTTATTGAATATATAGAAATATATCTGAAGATTTTGTGGCAGTAGGATTTAAATTTCAGGAAAAAGTTCATTTTATGATTTATAGTCAAAATAATATCTTACAACATACATCTACTACATATTTTTATTCTTATGGTCAACACATAGATATACTACTAGAACAATCAATCTTTCGTTGAATAACTTGTATTCTATTTTATTAACATTTTAGAGTGTTTTGGTGAAAAAAATTACCATTACTTTTTAATGCATGTTCCTACACGTACAACTTTACATCTATATAATCTCAATTCTCAATGCCCCTATGTATTTCACTTTCTAACTTGGTCTATATTTTGAAGAGTTAACCTAAATACTATTTATTTTGCAATCTCGTGATCAAGAGAATATTTTTGCATACGAGACCATGATTCATGTACTTTTGTTTGTTTTTAATTTTTCTTTACATATGCAAGTTGTAACCTCACGATGCGATTAAATAAGGTGACCGTCCTACCTACAAATGAAAAATGCGATTTACACATGTCGATACATTAGTGGTTGTATTATGTAACGTTTGTCTCCTCACCCAAGTCACTTTAATTTAGGCCATAAATCTGCCCAACTGTAACCATTAAAGACCTATACAGTAGTATTTACATACATCACATTATTTCCCAAATTTTTCTTTTCCATTTCAATACAATATCCCTAATTTTAATTCAACATTTTTCACCTAACAAATTAATTTAACCCATTTTTTCAGAAGGAAAAAAATGCTAGAAAGAACAATAAATAAAAAAAGGATGATATCTTGATTTTGATCTTTGATATAAATGTGTGGCCATTTGTAGTGATGTTTTCAATTTTTGCAGATTGGATTTTAAAAACTAAAGACTCACCTCACACTTAAGGCAATGATCAACTACTTTCTTGCTCAAATTGTGTAACCTTTTTAACATCCCAAGGCTCTTAAATCTTTGACTATATAACTCTAAACCGTTTTAGGAGCTTTTCATAGTCCTACCATGACACATGTCATTAATTTTCACATAATGGCAATTTCCGTAATTAAAAAGAGAATTTAAGGGTGAATCCATACCACACCACCTATAAATTAAAAGGCAAAGATCTCTCACTAAAAACCCAAAAGACAGAGATCTTAACACAAAACAAAGCAAACACCAAAAAAAAATCTCAGAGATGGGTTTGGTAACAGATGAAGTGAGAGCTAGGGCAGAGAAATACACAGGAGATGAGATATGCCGTGAGAAGACAAAGGAGTTTCTCAAGGAAGTTTCTATGCCTAATGGGTTATTGCCATTGAAGGACATTGAAGAGGTTGGTTACGACAGAGAAACAGGTATTGTGTGGCTGAAGCAGAAGAAGAGCATCACCCACAAGTTTGAAGCCATTGGGAAACTTGTCTCTTACGCCACTGAGGTTACCGCCCAGGTGGAGGTCGGAAAGATCAAGAAGCTAACCGGTGTTAAGGCCAAGGAGCTTCTTATCTGGGTCACTCTCAATGAGCTTGTCTTGGAGCAGCCGACAAGTTCAGGGAAGATCAATTTCAGGACACCGACCGGTCTGTCCAGGACTTTCCCAGTGTCAGCTTTTATTGTTCCTGAGGTCGAGAAGCCTGCAATGGAGAAGAACAATGGAACCACTGAGGTCAAAGAAGCTGTTGCAGTTACAGATGCTTAGTCTCTTTAATCTATCCTTCTAATCATGTATTACTTTCTGCTATTGCTGCTTAATTTCCTTTATCAATAAGATGATACAATTTCAGATTTGGAGTCTACAGATATCTATTAAAATCAATATCCTTAAATAAAGCAGATTCTGTATTATCAAAAACCTATGGAAAAAAGGTTAAGGTTCCTATTGTCTAGATCTGAACCTTGTGGACAGCTTCTGATGTTAACATTTCAACAGAAAGCTATATCTTTTGCTTTAATAAAGGAAACTCAGAGGTTACTTCATAGCCAACAATTTCTAAAAGATTTTTGGAAGCTATCACAAGTCACAATCTCAACACAAGAAAGAAGAGTTGTACTATAAATAGGCCAACAACACTTGATCCATTGAGGTCGGTTAAGATCGTCCTGATACCAAACTTAGCCATTACCTGATCTAAATCGAGGTATGGTGATGTTTGTTCTTTTATAAGTAGGACAGTCTCCAATACTATATGTATGAATCGAGCCATACCTAAAAGAGATTTGTCCAGATATTGTCAGATTCTGTGGTCTTCAACAATCCTTTGATGTCATTCATCTTTACTTTCTTGATCTTTGTTAGTTGTTTCTTGTGTCATTGAATGGGCGAGAAAAGCGGTTGAGCATCAATCCACCCGATAACTTAACAAAAAACAGCAGCACAGGAGCATTAATATAGCAAATGCTCTCCATTTTACTCGATCACGGAATCAAAAACCAGATTTTCATCTCATGTTCAAGTTCTGACTTCTTGATCATAAACTAAGGAGTCTAAGTCAGGAACATAGCCAGCTTCTCTGGTCACCTCTATCAGTAACCCCAAGACTGAATATACGGAACTCGCATTAGGACACATTTTATCGCTCACGGCAAAGCTAAAAACCTGATTTTCCACCTGGATCCAGCTCATACCGGCTTCTTTTTTGTTCCCCATCATCCTCATCATCTTCCTCACTTTCGCGAAATCGACCCACTTCCCTTCTGCTGCATAGATGTATGAAAGCATCACATAAGTTCCCACCATTCTTGGTTTCAACTCCATAATTTTGCTTGCAGCTAATCTGCTTATCAATCCCGTGTGTTTATGCGCTTTACAAGCCCCTAGAATCACTCCCCACGTGGATTCGTCTGGCTTGAACGGCATCCTCTCAACCAATTCATAAGCCTCGCCTATTTTCCCAGCTCTTCCAAGCAAATCCACCACACAGTTGTAGATATCTCGATCTGGACGTATGCCGTACTCGCTTTCCATCACATTGAAGTACTTTAATCCTTTCTCCACTAGACCGGCATGGCGGCACGCGCTCAGAACCGCCATAAACACAATCCGGTCAGGTCTAATACCCGAACTAACCATTTTGTCAAAAATCTCAACAGCTTCTGCTCCATAACCGTGCGATCCGTACCCAATCATCATTGAAGTCCAAGATACCAGATTCCTCCTCTCTGCGATTTCACCAAATACTCTTTGAGAGTCCGGTATATTACCGCATTTAGCATACATATCGATCAAAGCATTGGCTAACTCAACGTTCTTGTTAAACCCTCTTCTATAAATCCTTCCATGAAGTTGCTGGCCACAGTTTAATGCCGCTATATTGGCGCAGGCAGCAACTAAACTCGTGAAAGTGTAACAATTTGGTACAAAGCCTTGTGATTCAAACCGCTGAAACATAAGCAGAGCTTCACTGCTGTCTGATCGCTCAAGCTCGGATATTAAAGTGTTCCATGTGATCAGATCTCTATCTTCCATCTCATGGAAATAGTGTTTCGCCTCTGATAAATACCCACACCTGCAATACAAGTCCAATATAGAGTTCATCACTGGAAGGTTAGACTGAAACCCGCGTTTAATCACTGATGCATGAATTTGCTTGCCGGTTGTAACAAAATCAACAGAAGCGGAAGCTCTAACCGCTATTGTTATACAGTAAGGCGTCACTTCAGCATTCTCCTGAACACACAAAACAGATCCAAAGTGTTAGAACCTCAACCCAAAAACTTAACAACTTCACCGAAAACATGAGGAATGTAACAAAATTACCAGCAACATTTGCTTATACATCTTTAAACCGCCAATGCCATCACCCAAATGCGTAAAACCGGTGATTAAAGTAGTCCATGTAACATCATTTTTCACCTTAATATCCCGAAATATCAAACAAGCCGCCTCCATTGTTACCGAACAAGTAGCGTACATATTCATCAACGCATTATCAACATACAGAGAACCTTCCATACCAAGTTTAACCACAACCCCATGAACAGAAGCACCATAAGCCAAAACCTTCATGTTTCTACAAGACTTCAGAACGCTCGAGAGGGTGAACTCATTCGGACTCGTTCCTTGCCTAACCATCTCGTGAAAACACTCCCAAGCGCGAGAATTGTAGTTGGAGGAAGCGTAACCAGTGATCATTGCGGTCCAAGCCACTACGTCTCTCTCAGGCATTTCGTCGAACAGTGAGCGTGCTTCTTCGATTAATCCTTTTTCGAAATACGAAACGATTAGATTGGTTGCTAAAATGTGATGCTTCTTGGGTCTATAAGGAGGAGACTCCGTGTTTTGACTTGACTCGATGCAGGCGTTGCGTAGAGAGCTTCTGACAAAGTTTGGGATTGGTTTAAACGCATTGGAGCGTGCAAGTTTGGTGATGCTCATTTCTTGCCTTTAGACACCAACAATGTCTGATTACAGTTTGTTTGACAATTCTGGGCTGTGTAGTAATTTCACCATTGTCGGAACGACTAAGCTCGTCGTTAGTAATCCTTCCGAGTTAGCAAACCGCGTGTTAGGCATGGCGCATTCGGGCGTGTTCGGGTATTCGGGTCGGTACGTTTGAGTTTCGGATAAATGTTTTCTGGAATTAAACCGAAAAAGATCGGTTCGGTTTGGGTAGGTGAAATTCGGTTGGCGTTCAAGTATTGTAAAGAAGTTTTGGTTCGGTTTTATGGTAATTTGGGTCATATGAGTATCTGGTTTTCTATAATTGTGGTTAAAAGGTCAAAAGTTAAAGCATTATGAGATCGAGATCGACACCGACCAGTAACAAGTCGGGTGGGATACAATTAAACTAGGGTTTCAATTTAAATTCGAGGTTTTTAGATAATAACCGAATCAAACCGAATACCAAAACTGTAAAAATGAACCTATCGGATTACTTGGTATATCCGTAATCGAACCAAAAATTTCGATTGGTTCGGTCAATTTGTCCAGGCCTAACGTGTTACGTGTAGAACAGTAGAAGCATATATACTATTGACGGCGAACGCTTGGTAGAGATTATAAAATAAAGTGACAATTTGGTAAAATCTGGCTTAAGCAACGTTTAATTTGCCATCTACACGAAGCTGCAACGACATAAAACTGTTGCAATCGTATATACACACAAACAGAGATCAATAATAATATATGTGACAGTAGTTTCTGTGAATTTTCAATTTCTGTAAGATCTATAACCTAAAAAGCTTATTGCGTTTGAATGTTCAGAGAAGCAAAAGAGACTGTTTTGCCCTCATCGAACAAGAATCTGAGTCTTGGCAGCGACTCGGGAGCATTTTTTCCGGTCAGATTTTCGGAGACCACAGGCACAGATATCCAGAAGTTCGTAATCTTCTTCCCAGAACAACAGCGATGCCATCTCTGGATTTGCTAAAAGGAGTTTAGAAGTCAAGAATCCGGCGACTGTCCATGTCTGGTAAAGCCGGGACTGCTTTCCAATGAATTTTCCAGATCGGGTGTCGTAATACTCTGGCCAACGATCCGCCATGAGTCTCTTCTCAGCCAATGCAAGAGCTTTCTCAGCTAGCTCTGGTCTTCCCATCTTCATACATGCTAATGTGAACTGTTACGAAAATCAAACACACAAAAGTCTATTATAAACCAGAAATCCTCAGATGTTACCAATTAAAACTCTGAAACTGTAACCAGTTGATTTTTGTGGTCTCATTGGCATCTAGCAAGTTGCTTAATTACATGCATATTTGAATATTCTTAATACTTTTTATCTAATCTAAATTCCAGACATATATCTGCATACCTGCCAAAGAAGTGTTGGCCAGGATCCACTGTTGTGATACGACCAAGGCCTGCGAAGTTTAACAAGTGTTTTCAAGGTTGATTCAACGAAAAAGTTCAAGGTAAATACATATATTGTCACAAGCCAAGGCAGTGCACAAAGGAGAAAGTAAAAAGTAAGCGAAACTCACGTGTTCTTTGGGTCGCTTCCAGTTATTATACGCCAATCATCGTACTCTAATGCAGGGTAACAAATCTTAAGAGGCATATTCCCAATAATGTCCTCCCACTTAGCTTCAATTAAGTTCAATATAGCTTCATTCTGCTTTGGTGTACCCAAGGAGGAAACAATAGACCAAAAGTTTCCAAGCGAGAAGAATCTGAAATCCATGTGCGCAGGTTGTAGGTTCCCGAGGAGATACCCACCTTGCTCGGGAATCCAGTCCATAAGCCATGGAGGAATTTGCTCAGGATAGATGTTGAACTTGTTAGTAGCATCCGTGGAATACTCTTCTGTCTTGTAACGGTATATCTCATTGATCTTTTTCATGTCCACCCAGTAGTATTCTCTGATATGAAAGGACAAAGCACTTAATCTGTTGTTAATGGCTCTTACAAGATTCTTCGAGCTGTCATTAACAGAAAGCATCTCACGGGAGCATCTGAGTGCCGAGTAGAATAACGACTGCAACATATCCAGAGAGAAATGTACGTATAAGTCTCATAAAAAAAAAAATTATATATATATATGCATATCAACCCTGTGAAAAGACAATCAAACAAAGTCTCGGTGTTGAACATACTTGGATTTCAAGTGGATGGCCATGAATACCCATTCGACGATCAATCATACAAGAACCGTCAGTGACCAGAAGTGTTGGAAACATATCAAATCCATCAGCTAAACACAAGTTCATGATGAGCTTTATGCCTGTCTGAACATCTATCCTCTCTTGTAATGAGAAATCTCCTGTTATCTTTCCATATGCCCGTAAGAGAATAATCCACCACAAACCTATGAAAGATGAAAGAAACAATCAGAAACAAACTCCAACGGATAATACAATCCACATAGCTCTCCCAGTGACAGTCAAAAAAATAATCAAGCGCATATGCATGTATAATAATGATATTTTAAAGCCATAGAGAGAATCTACTAACCAGAATCCACAGGAGCAACACGGCCAATAGCTGATTCACCAAAATCCGGATCCAACACCTCTTCTGTAGTGTTCTCATCAAGTGCCACGGTTCTTACTTTAAAACTTGCAGGCATCAACCCCTGGCCAGGACTGTAACAGTCTACAGTTTTCTCCCAACTCTAAAAAACAAACAAGAGGTCTATCAATAGCAATAAACCATAAAGCATCAGTAATCAAACACCCCATACCACTCGTAACAAATAGATAAATTCATTACAATCTACTCAAATTCTGCTCCACAGTTTTCTTACACATGAGATCAATAACAATCCATTATACTGATATAACCAAAAGCAAAATCACCCTCTGATACATAAAAACTTAAATGGGGATTCAAACCAAAGAAATCATAATCAGTTAATCACTATACATTCTAAATGTTTTAATTATGTTTCTTTTAGAACATCAATGAGAGGTTCTAACTTTGAAACTTGCAGGCATCAAGCCATGACCAGAACTGTAACAGTCTACAGTTTTCTCCCAACTCTTTAAAAACACACAAAGCTATATCAAATAACAAACCATACAGTATCAATTCTTTGAATCAGTTATTTTGTTAAACCAGAAATAAGTTGATTCAAAGTTCCAAAACATAATCACTATACAATCTAAATGTTCAGATTATGTGTCTTTTAGAACATCAATGAGACATTAAAAATGTGACATTTCTACATACCTGAAGCTGCAATGTATGTAGGAGAAAGTTCCTAACAATATCACCTTCACCTTTAAGCAAAAACGCTAAAGCAGAAGGCACAAAATCTCTAATAAAAACTTGATCATAATTCAAAGGCATCTTATCTCCAGGATCATTCGCCGCCACAGTCCCAACCGGAGAACCACAATACCTAACAACAGCGTTTTCCAAAATCCTCCACGCTTCTTTCTCAGCCTCACTCTCTTCTCTCACCACTTTCTTCCCACCACCAATAGTTTCTACATTTAGTCTAGAAACTGTTTCTTCTTCTTCGTTTTTGTGTATCCTTTCTACAATTACACCACTCTGAACGTGAATCCTCTTGTCACTGGGATTAGTTTCAAAGGATGTTGAGAATTCTCGTACTGAGACGCCGCTCGTCTTCTCCGCAACCCGATTTGGTAAAATCTTCGATTGGGGAAAACACCAAATTGATGAAGAAACAAATCTCTGGGTTGAGATTGAGCGTGAGTAGTGACGAATTGAGGTGATTTGTGATGAATCTAATGGTGATTCCTTGGAGAAAGTGGAGAACAAGAGGCTTCTGTGAAACCGTGAAGGAGGTTTCGTGGAGAATTTGCGGAGTAGATAAATTGCGTTCATGGTTAGAGACGAGAATTCGAAATCAAAATCTGCAAAAATGGAGAAAAAGAATCAAAAATGAAGAATTAGGGTTTATAAATTGGGGATTTGATCAATCAGCGACGGAGAAGAAAGATGTGGAGAAGAAGGAAATGAGAATATTCAATTTGGGGATTGAGGAAGAAGATTGATTTTTTTTTCTTTCCTTTCAGGGGAAGGCGGTCTCACACCGGTTTAGGTCCCGTTCGATTCCTCATTTGCTGTTCGAATCAAAATGCGCCATTCAAATATTTCATTTACATTTTAATGATGTTCGTTTTGTTCGTTTTTATTTTTGATAGTTCATTTGGATGATGTATCTAAATAAATTTTTGTTTGTTTGGTTAATTATATTTTTATTTAAATAGTTTTAATAAAAAATAACTAAAATATTTATACTTTCATTTAATTATATTTTTAATTTTAATTTTAGCCATATTAATTTTAATTATTGATTTAAAATATATACAACTAAATAATTTTCAAACTATTATTTTTGATATTTATAAATTTCCATTTTCATGAAATATTTTTTTTTATAAAAACCTTTTTTTATAAGAACCAAAATATGTTATAACAATTAAGGAATAACATTAAATAATATTTGCGAAATAAAAATGTAATAAACCCTATTTTTATAAAAAATCTCCACAGTTTGTAAATATAACTTCTGATCCTTACAATCTAGAGCTTTGAGGTTTGCGATATAGAGCATCTCCATATCTTAAACCTTAAAATGTATATGATTGAAGAATATGAAAAAGAAACTATACCGAAGCTTACGAAGAGGAAAAAGATAATTTTGCGGTTTTGGCGGAAAAACATGACTTTGCGATTTTGGCGAAAAAATATGATTTTGCGGTTTTTGCGGGAAATTTTGATTTGATGAGAAAATATGATTTTGCGGTTTTGACGGAAAAATATTATTTTGCTGTTTTGGTGGAAAAACATAATTTTTAATCTTGGTGGAAAACATATTTTTACGGTTTTGACAGACAAAATATGATTTTTTTGCAAGATAATTGTAAAAGTATTATTTAGATTTTGTAGACAAATAGATCATTTGGATAATTATGGTATATTTGTCATTTGTTATTTTTGAATGAACCATCTCCATCCAAATGATCAAATTAGGTTCAACCAAATGAGTTTGAAAATTTTGTCTAACATTTAAAAATTCATTTAGATGATCCATTTGGATGATGCTCATTTTTATATGAAAACGAACAACAGTTTACCTGTTCATTTAGATGGATCATTTGAATAAGCAAACGAACATGACCTTACTCTTTATACGCTTTACCAGGTACTACGTGTCCGTTTTGGAAAGTATACCCCGTCCTGTCCCGTTTCTATTCCAAAATTTTCGAAACTTAGATAATTATAGCTATTTGTTCAGTTTCAAGTAGATAAGAAAAAAAGTCAGGAATGGCTTTGGGATATTGTAACTACCTATTGGATCTTAGTTTTTGTCTTGAGCTTTACTAAGATGAGTCTTAGTCACTATAGTTATATGCATCTTCATGCTACGTCTAGCTTCAATTTCGATATATCATTACAAGATCCTTACTAATACATTCAAACTCAAATCTCTTGAACTTCAACTTGTTTGTGATTGTAGTCCTAGTGTTAGCCTGATTCTCCTCTGTACCAATTCGTATATTACAATCGTGAAAATGGAAGAAACATAATGATTTATAATTCAGCATCATTTCATATATGTTTGAGTAATATAATTTTGGTTATTAAAGTATAAAAGTTGAAGAAACCAATTTTATAAAGCCAATTTTTTACTTCTCTTTGTAAATTACAAGTTTGGATGATCCAATGTGCATATGAGAAGGAAGATTACAGTAAAATGAACCCCGTATATTATCTTATTGAAAACGTGCATGTAAAAGTTAAAAAAAAATCTTAATAATACATGAATTGAGAAACGAGTTAAGGAGAAGTTCTTTTATTTTGGTAGTTCTTAAAATCGTATATTATGTAGCCGTTTTATTGTCCAAAAAAATAAATGATTTTTCTTATAAGAATGTAAGTATTCATTTCACAATAGAAGGTTAAAGTTTTACATGAAGCATTACTTTAAAACATGGTCCCATGCAAAAAAAAAAAAAAGAGATAACGAATGATTATTTGTCTTTGTTTATAGAAGTGGTCAATTATGGATCATTGCCTTTTGAATGGAGAAAACACACAAAACTTTCTTATACTTAAGTACAATCAACATTCGGAAAAACTCTTCAGACTGTGAGATGATTATTTCTACGTTTGCTAAATTTATTAGGTGGAAGTTCATATTTTATGATTCTGTACTTGTTCGTGGGACTTGTGCTGCAACGGGATTCTATATTTGTGGTGTGTGCAATGTTTGTTTGCTTCCATGTTTCGTGGCTTTTACCGAGTCACAACACTGGTGGACTGGTGATGATCAGAATCCCAAGTTGGGTTTTCAATATTCCAAGTGGATTTCAATACTTTATCCTAAGTGGGACATTCTAGCATTCTAGTAGTTGATATACTTCAAAATTATACGAAGAAGGATTTATCATTTCCACTTGTTGATAACACGAATATGAAGAGTTGAAAACTCATGATGAAAGGATATAGTTACATTATTTTGACTATAAAAGAAAAAGCTATCACGCACTAAATGGTCCGCCAGTCTCGAGAAATGTGGTAACATTTGCCATTATTACATTCCCCAAATATTAAATATTTTTCCTTGAGCAACTTGTTTCTTAAAATTCCATATAAGCAATGAGAAGTTGATTCAGACTTACGTATTCTTCCATCAATGGCTACAATCAACTTCTTCCACTTTGCTTTCTTTCTTCTTCTCTCTCACGCTTCAGGTTTGCTTTTTTACAATTTTACATTCTGACAAATCTGTCTTTGTTTAAAAGTATATTTTTAAAATATCAGTTGCACAATTCTTTTCTTCTAATCACACTAGCTTTGTTGTTTTTTTGTGAGCAGCTTCAACGGTAATATTTTACAACAAATGCAAACACCCTGTGTGGCCAGGAATCCAACCTAGCGCCGGCCAAAACTTACTTGCCGGCGGTGGATTTAAGCTTCCGACGAACAAATCCCATACTCTTCAACTCCCACCACTATGGTCTGGCCGTTTCTGGGGTCGCCACGGCTGCACCTTCGACAGATACGGCCGTGGACGCTGCGTCACCGGCGATTGCGGTGGTTCTCTCTCCTGCAATGAAGTCGGTGGTTCACCTCCGGCCACTCTCGCCGAGCTCACCCTCGGCCAAGGGTTGGACTTCTACGACGTTAGCCTCGTCGATGGGTCTGTAAAATTTAATTCAAATTGCTTACTTCTTTCGAATACACAAATTTGCCTCCTTTAACACAAATTTCATACAAAGTTAATCATTTGTAATGTTAGTTATAACCTGGCGATATCGATAACGCCGGTGAAGGGTTCAGGTATGTGCGGCTACGCCGGTTGTCTAAACGACCTGAACCGGATGTGTCCGGTTGGGTTGCAAGTCTGGTCACGTAACGGGAAACGTGTAGTAGCCTGTAAAAGCGCTTGCTCTGTCTTCAACTTACCAAAATACTGTTGCACCGGTTTGTTCGGTAACCCAATATCTTGCAAACCAACACCTTACTCCAAAATCTTCAAAGTTGCTTGCCCTACTGCTTACTCTTACGCGTATGACGACCCAACCAGCATCTTCACTTGTTCGAAGGCTAACTACATCATCACCTTTTGCTCTCACCATCGCCGTTAAATTACAAAAAGAAAAAAGAAATGAAACATTTCTCTATTAGCAAAAGAATCATGTTATGTTTTCGGAATCTTGAGTTTCTTTCTTTACATTTGTAACGCCCTTGAATACAAATCCTATATCAATATCAATGGAATCCATCTAGTGTTGTGTCTTGTGAGTGTAAATCTTTAAAGTCTAAACCCCTTTTATGTGTAGTAGGTTTTGTGTATGCTAACAAAAAAAACTTTCATATATAGATACAAACATCTTCATGAGCTTCCTCTCTCTTTATGCAACTCCATCGAACAGTTTTAGGAAAGACCAGGTTGGCTTTTCAGACTATGCCAGACAGTAAAGATGATGCTGAAGATTTGAGAAATTGTGGCCATAGGAGTAGGGTCCAGAGATTTCATGTTGAATATGACGATCGTTTTTCCAGCTTCCATAAAGCTCAAATTCGGTTCTATTAAGAGTGTTCTCCCACATCAGTGTGTTCATGGCTGGGGCAATGACCAATGGTTTCTTGCAGTCCCATGCTTTCACAATTGAAGTCAGTAGATAGGTATGATCAAAATAAAATCGTAACCGTATTTCGGACCGAAATCAGACCGATTTTAAACCGTAACAGTAAAAATAAATTAGTTACGGATAAAAATTATATTAATTGTAACTGTTGATTAACCGTAACCATATCAAAACCGTTGATAAACCATATAGACATGTGTGTTTTGGGGAATGTTTCAGATCTAATTTGCAGAATTAGAAGGTGTTGTTGGATTGTTTCAATTTGGGAATCTTGATGATTGGTAGGGGAATGCAGAGAACGTTTTATAAAATGGAACTACTGTTAAGCCCTACTGCTTAACACTTTTGTAAACTCTATTTGCACAATAACACACTTTTGGAAGGTGACACATTTTCACTATGTAAATTGTCCGCTTTGCCCTCTAACTAAATCTTCTTCTTGGTACTCAATCCAACTTTTCATTTAGCACCAAACTCGTTCTCTTTCTTCTATCCTTTGTCATACATGTTCACATCTCTCTCTCATCATTTATCTTTCTCTCTTATCCTCACTCAGCACTAAACTTGCCTCCAAACCAATCAGATTTGATTCTAAACCTAAACTTCTTAAAACCTCTTCTCATCATCATCATCATCATCATGGCTTCTTCCTCTAACTACGATAAAATCCTTCTCAGTATGAGTAACCCACTCCTCGATATCTTCTCCTTGATATCGAAGACGAATTTCGCACCAAGTAAAAACACTCAACTCCCTCTTTTCTAAATGCTTTCTATTTTTCTAAATGCTCTATATTTTCTGGACTTTTGGTATGAATCTAGATTTGATTTGTTAGAATCTCCTTCAATGGTATAAACTTGTGATTTGTGTTCGATTTTTGTTATGTTGTTATTGTTCAATTATGGTTATAGTCATTAGGTGTCTGGTGGTAGTGGAAAATCACCACTAGATACATACTTGGAAGAGCCAGTGTTAGATATGGTGGCATTTCGAAGTTTGAATGTGATTGCATATTGGAAAGACAATGCACGACGTTTTAAAGAGTTGACTTCGATGGCCTGTGATGTTCTCAGCATACCTATCACTACTGTGGCGTCAGAATCCTTATTCAGCATTGGTAGCCGTGTTTTAAACAAGTATAGGAGCTGTCTTTTACCCACCGATGTTCAAGCTTTGATTTGTGCAAGGAATTGGTTTCGGGGTTTTCAAGAAATTGGTAAGAATTCAATTTGATATGAATTGATGAATTGTTTTACATATGGTGAAAGAGTTTTCAATTAAGCATTGATGTCTTACATAGTTATGTGTTTTTTAAATAGGTAATGAGTTGGAGTTTATTGATGGGGAAGAGAAGACCATTGTTGCGAATTCATAATGGTGATGGGAAGAGAAGACCATTGTTAAATAACTTTCAGAATTAAGACTTTGTTATTGCTGTTTCTTTAAGACTTTATTATTATTTTGGGTGTTTGTTTAAGACTTTGTTATTGTTTTGAATGTTTTTGTTAAGACTTTGTTATGTTTTGAATGTTTTTGTTAAGACTTTGTTATCATTTTTCATCCTATGAAACTTATGTTTAAGACATCATTTCAAATTTATGACTTTGTTTAAGAAAATTCTTAATATTCATCTCTAACATTCTATAAAACTTGATGTTTGTGTACCTTTATTGTTTTTAAAAAAGTTAGAAACATCAAATCATGATCATATATATTGAAAAATTACATGAAATTACATAGATTGAAACCAAAATAAAAAAAAAATTACATAAAATTGGGCTGTCCATGGGCATGCCCATCTGGACATGGGCTTTATTGGACGTGGACGTTTTTGGGACCATTGTCCAGTATGGACCAGACCAATATAGCCCATAAAAAAAACGGTCCATCTGGACAACGCCCAAATGGGCGTGGACGGCCCAATTGACAGCTCTACAAATATTCGAAAAAATATTTTTAAACAAATATAAAATACCGTATATGAAAAATTCTATGTTGGAAAGTGTAATGTTCAAACATCTCTTTCCCGTTTGGGCTTCAGGCCCACGTGTTTGCTATCAGCCCAAGTAGCTAATATCTCGTTTGAGAGATATAACAAAACTTGGTCGTCTTCGTCAAATAAGAAAGGGATCTCGAGGTAACAGAACAGAGAGAGAAATAAAGAAATCGAGCTGGGTAATCTGGGAATCAGTGGGTTAAAGAAGAAGATAGAACAAGAAAGCTTCAGCTCCATTGATTAGAAGAGGTCGTCGGTAATTTCTCGGTATTAAACGATCCTTGTATGCTTTCTATGTTTGTGGATTCTTTCTTCTAATTGCTTACTCGTGTGTGAACGATCGTGTAAGTCAAAGTTGAACTCTCTTTCATAGTGGATTACAGCTGAGAGACTGTCTCTTCTCTCCCCTGTGAGTAGCTTCAGTGAACACAGGGTCAACAAAATCGTGTGTCCTGCATATTCTGTTTCTAAGTTTTCTGAAATTATCCAAGATTGAAGTTTAGGCTTAAACGTTAACAAGTGGTATCAGAGCACAAGTTGGGATTTGCTAAGTCTTTTGTGGAAAGACTCTCGTAAGATCAGTGTGATCAGGTATTTTATTGATTCGATTAGGATGGAACCAACACTCGGAAGGTTCGAGATGGATAAGTTCGACGGAAAAGGAGATTTCGGCATGTGGAAGTTTAAGATGATGGGACAGTTGGAGATTCAGGGTCTGTTATCAGTTATCCTTGAAGGGTTCACAATATACGAGGATTCGTCTAAGAAGGAAGAAGGTTCAGAACCTACGATCAATAAGAAAAAGGCTGAAAAGGATCTGAGAACTAGAAGCTTAATTGGTACATGTTTGAGTGATCAGATATTGAGAAAAATAATGCAAGAGAAGACTGCTCTGGGTATGTGGCAAGCATTGGAAAAACTGTATCAGAGTAAATCTCTCCCAAACCGAATATATCTCAAGAAACAATTCTCATGTTACAAGATGGAAGAGGATAAATCCATTGAACAAAATGTTGATATGTTCTTGAAATTAATTGCAGATTTAGAAAGTCTCAAAGTTACAGTTTCAGATGAGGATCAAGCAATTCAGTTGTTATCTAGGCTTCCCTCTGCATATGAACCTCTAGTCCACACTCTCCACTATGGTACTGGAAAGGATACGCTCACTGTGTCTGAGGTAGTGACGTCAGCCTACTCAAAGGATGCTGAGCTGAGGCAAAAAGGACTACTTGGCAAGAGAAAGTATGCTTCTAAGGGTTTGCATGTTGAATCTAGAGGAAGACCAACAAGGAGATCTGAGAACAGTTATGATGGTTATCGCAGAAACAGTAGGTCAAAGAGTCACGCTGAAAGATCAAAATCAAGACATAGATACAATAAGCCTAAGAAGGGGGCTTGTTTTATATGTGGGAAGGAGGGTCATTGGAAACGTGAATGTCCAAATAAAGGACAGAGGAATAGAGATGATTCAACAGTTAACACAATACTGGATATACAATGATTTTGACTGCTAGTACTCACGACTCAAAGAAAGAATGGGTACTAGACTCTGGCTGCACATTCCATATCACACCGGATAAAGAATTTCTCTTTGACCTGAAGGAGTTTGATGGGGGAAACGTGCTTGTGCAAATAATAGTCAGTGTCAGATTAAATGAAAGGGAAATATCAGAATCATAAACTCTGATGGAAGAGAGGTCATTCTTACTGAAGTAAGGTACATGCCTGATATTAGTAGGAATCTAATATCTTATGGCATGCTAGAGAGATCTGGTTGTAGGTATGAAGGTGGAGACTTCAAGATAACCTTATATAAAGGGAATGAGAAAGTAATCTCAGGAGAATATATCAATGATCTTTACTATCTTAAAGGCTCAGTAATGAAAGCAGAGGTGAATGTTGCAGAACCAAAAGGAAGATTGACCAGTTTATGGCACTCTCGGCTTGGTCACATGAGCTCCAGAAACATGGAAGTTTTGGTAAGAGAAGGATATATTCCAAAGTCAGAAGTTGGTGAGTTAGGATTCTTTGAGAGTTGTGTTCTTGGGAAATCACACAAGCAAAGCTTTCCTACTGCAAAACACACAACGAAAAGCATTCTTGAGTATGTACATTCTGACTTATGGGGATCGCCGTCAACACCCGAGAGTCTTGGAGGTTGCAATTATTTTGTCAGTTTTATTGATGACTACTCGAAGAAGGTCTGGGTTTTCTTTCTAAGATCAAAAGTTGAAGCATTCCTCAAGTTTAAGGAATGGAAAGAGGCTGTAGAAAGCTATACAGAAAAAAAAAATGTCTCAGAACGGATAATGGGCTTGAGTTTTACAACAATCAATGTGACGAGTTCTGCAGGAAGTCAGGGATAAAGCGTCACAGAACCTGTACATATACTGCTCAACAGGACGGAGTATCAGAGAGAATGAATCGCACTATCATGGACAAAGTTAGGTGCATGCTTGCTGAAACCGGTCTTGGTCAAGAGTTTTGGGCAGAAGCAACATCTACTGCAGTGTATTTGATTAACCGAACTCCAAAAAACTCTACTCTAAATTTCAAGCTTCCAGAAGAAGTATGGTCAGGTAACAAGCCGGATTTGTCTCAGCTAAAAAGGTTTGGGTGTACAGCTTATGTTCATGTTACTCAGGAGAAGACTAGTCCAAGGGCAGTGAAAGGTATTTTTCTTGGGTATCCGTTTGGTGTGAAAAGGTACAGAGTTTGGATCTCAGAGGATGGAAAATGTTCCACAAGTCGTAATGTAGTATTTAGAGAAGAAGAGGTATACAAAGATATCTTGAAACAAAAGGATGAGATCATTGAAGGATGAGAGCTATCAGTTGAGAGGCAAAAGAAGAAAGCTGGAAAGAGAGTTTCTTTCAGTGACAAACTCATTCAAGGTCCTAGAGGGACTGTAAGTGAACCCGGTGAGACTTCAGATTCAGGTGGAGAATCAGAATCATAGTTTCAGATTGGTAGATCAGATGAGACTAATGACTCAGACAGTAGCGATGAAACAGAAGGGCTTACGTTTAATGAAGCGATTGAATCGAGAGTAACCAGGACTTAAATGACTACATTCTTGCAAGGGATAGAAGCAAATGAGAAAATATAAGACCTCCTTCAAGGTATGAAGATGCGAATCTTGTTGCATATGCATTGTCAGCTGCAGAAGACATTGATAGTGATGAGCCTAGAAATTTTCAAGAAGCAAAATTAAGCAAGAAGTGGAAATATTGGAACAGTGCTGTAGGTGAGGAAATGGATTCACTTGAAAAGAATCATACATGGGATTTGATTTACAAACCAAAAGATCAGAAGCTTGTTGGGTGTAAGTGGATTTTCAAACTTAAACTGGAGATCCCAGGAGTTGAAGAACCACGTTATAAAGCTAGGTTAGTAGCTAAAGGTTTTTCTCAAAAGGAAGGAGTTGATTATAATGAAATCTTCTCTCCGGTGGTTAAGCATGTGTCAATAAGATTGATGTTGTCATGTGTGGTCAACAACGATTTTGAACTGGAGCAGTTAGATATTAAAACTGCATTCCTCCATGGTACTCTAGATGAAAGGATTTTGATGAGTCAGCCAGAAGGTTTCATAAAACCGGGAGATGAAGATAAGGTGTGTCTTCTTAAAAAGTCATTGTATGGTTTGAAACATTCACCTCGTCAGTGAAACTTAAGGTTTGATACCTTCATGAAAGGAGGGAAGTTTCTGCAGTGCAGTTATGATCCATGTGTCTGTTGGGAATGTCCCGAAATCATTTGTACATACTCTAATTTAAGTTGTATCGTTGAGGTTCGACAGTCGAATAATATTAGATGATTATAACGTTTTGCTAGAAGCCTCTTATAATCGATGACTTTAGAAGTCCATTGCTAATATTATCCGATCCTACAGGGTCACACACCTAAGCAGACCGGATCAATATTGGGTAATAATTATAATATAATATATATATATATATTATATGAGATATATATATATATATATATTTATATTTGTTTGACCATAACACATGTATATAAACGTGGGGATTAAGAAGTTGCTAAGTAGGTGGACTTGGTGGCTTAATACCTATTTGGTGGCTTAATGCTCTTATATATATATATATATATATATGTAGTCACATTTGTTGAAATGTGTAGAGCAAAAACAAACGAACCTAAGAACATAAGAGACAAAGAGTTTGTCTAAGAGTTTTTCTAAATATTGAGATATGATCTCTATACGGTACTAGCATCCCGTTAGATCTAGTTTGTGTGCGTGTGGATACCAGTAGAGGCACAACATTTGGAGTGCTTTATAACTTCGATATTCTCGTTCATCTTTCCGCTGCAAATCATTGAGGTATATTCACAATTTGATGACGTAGATTTAATTCAATATTTACACGAATCCTGTCAATTGAATTTGTAATTAGTTTTATAAATCGTTATAAACCGGTACAAATTCCTACAGTGGTATCAGAGCTTACGTGTTCAATTTTGAATTTGAATCTAGATTAATCTATGAATTGTTTTAACATGTTTAAATTTATGAAATTTTATTCAATGAGTAAATGTTATTCATCTCACTTGAACATGTTCGTTTATTATAATTTGATTACGATATTAAGCGAATGCCTTTTAATGAGAAGTTGAACATGTGTATGTATATATGATATATGATTATGTTAAAAATATATTTTAATAATACATGCATGATCGATTATTCAATTCAAGAATTAGATTATGTAATCACGAGAGTTCATCTAATTGAATTGTCATTGAAATATTATTTGATAATAAGAAAGTTGTTGAAATCATATTCCACTATCTAATACTGGATGTATAATTATGCTCGTATTGGTTTCACATGCTAAAAGTATACCTATGATCATATTTTATTAATGGTTAATAGAATTATGAATGATATATATATTTAATATATGTGATCTATTTAAAGTTGAATGAAATTGTTTCGTGAATCACTTTCATTTATCGATATTTAATATGTTAAATATAATATTAAAGATTCCAGGTATATATATAGATATATATGTGCTCATATATTCAATCAATAGTTAGACAAATTGATGTTGAGCCTTCGGCAGATTTTAAAACCATCGTTGAATATTTTTTAAAATTCATTATCTAATACGATTAGAGCTTATGAAATTTAAATAATTGATAATTTTAATTTGATTAAAATTAATTAAAATTTTTTATAATTCAATTAACTGCATATTAGATATGCATTAGCAATATTTTGATTTATATTAGATATAAATTTTAAATATAAAATTGAGTTATAAAATTAATTCCTCAAATTAATATCAAGTATTTTATGTCTTCCCAATTTTGTCAACTGTCAATCCTCGTTTCATTGTGTGATGGGTCTACCAAGTAAAGTGTCCACGATTACATGAGTAAGACAGATGGTAATGGTTACCATTTGAGTTAAAAGATTGGTTTACTTGACTAAGCTATCAAAATAGTTTTGGGCTTAGAGACGTATGTTGGATTTGACATGAGATGTCATCTAAACAACCAAAAATTATATTGGATATAATTAGCAAAGATGTTGCTTACCTAAATAGTTAAATATTCAGGCGATGAGCCAAAGCTCACTTGAACTTTAGTAAACTAAGGTTCTTGGATTACTATACTCATTTGAGGAAAATATTCTTTTGAGTATAGTATGAGTTTTCTTAATTGTTAAGATTTCTCAAATTTCATGAACGTCATATTAACATCTGCTATAATTTTGATATAGAGATGTCAAACCCTCACAGTTCATTTTCGCTGCGATCCGTCCTTGAGAAGGAAAAGCTAAATGGATCGAATTTCCTCGAATGGTATCGAAACCTGAGAATTGTTCTCAAACAAGAGAAAAAAGAATATGTCCTTGAAAAACAATTGTCGCTGGAGAAGCCTAAGGCAAATCTTCCACATGCAGAAAGAAATGCTTATGATAAACATGTTAGTGATAGGGTTGATGTGTGTTGTCTTATGTTGGCTACCATGAACTCAGACTTGCAAAAGTAATATGAAAACGTGGAGTCGCCGATTGAGATAATCACTAGCTTAAAAGGAATGTTTCAGGAGCAAGCACGAACTGAGAGATATAATACACTTAAGTCTCTCTTTGAGTGCAAGCTACCAAAAGATAGTCCAGTTAGTCCACATGTCATTAAGATGATGGGTTATATTGATAACTTGGCTAAACTGGATTCCCTTATCAGCTAAGAGTTGGCTAATGATATCATCTTGCAGTCATTGCCGTCAAGTTATGATCAGTTCATTTTGAACTACAACATGAACAACTTGACAAAGACTTTGACTGAACTGCATGGAATGCTCAAAACTGCTGAACCAAACATCAGAAAGGATACTCCGAATATCCTCATGATGCGAAAGGGTAAAATGTTTAAAAAACATGGTAAGAACAAAGGGAAGGGTAAGATAAGCGGGATTGATAATCCTTCTGCTAAGTTCAAACCTGGTTCCTCTGGTAATGACAAATACCATTATTGTAATGGTTCTAGGCATTGGAAGAGAAACTGCGCGAAATATTTGGAAGATCTAAAAAAGAAGAAGACTTTTAAAGCTTCTTCTTCAGGTATCTATGTTATAGAAGTAAATGTTACTACTTCCAGTTCTACTTCTTGGGTATTAGATACCGGTTGTGGTGCTCATATTTGTATTAATATGCAGGGCCTAAGCAACAGTAGAACTTTGGAAAAAGGACAAGTGGACCTACGTGTGGGGAATGAAGCAAGAGTTGCTGCATTAGCTGTAGGAACATTTCATTTATCTTTACCTTCTGGCATGGTTCTAGAACTTAAGAACTGCTACTATGTACCTGCTATAAGCAGAAATATCATTTCTATTTCTTGTTTGGATTTGGAAGGATTTCACTTTTCGATTAAAAATAAATGTTGTTTATTTGATCGTGGTTATATTTTTTATGGTAGCGGTCCATTAGAGAATGGACTTTATGTTCTAAACCAAAGTGCGCCTATCTATAATATTAGTACTAAAAAATTTAAGTATAACGACTTGAATCCTACTTTTCTTTGGCATTGTCGTTTAGGCCATATAAATGAGAAACGCATTCAAAAGCTTCATGGTGATGGACTTTTAAATTCATTTGATTATGAATCATATGAAAAATGTGAATCTTGTTTATTGGGTAAAATGACTAAGGCTCCTTTTACTGGACACAGTAAAAGAGCTAGTGACTTATTGAGCCTTGTGCATACAGATGTATGTGGGCCAATGAGTTTAGCTGCCAGAGGAAACTACCAGTACTTCATTACATTTACTGATGAGTTCAGTACATATGGTTATATTTATCTGATGAAACATAAATCTGAATCTTTCGAAAAGTTCAAAGACTTTCAGAATGAAGTACAAAATCAACTTGGCAAAACAATTAAAGCTCTTCGATCAGATCGTGGAGGAGAATATTTGAGCCAAACTTTCAGTGATCATCTCAAAGAAGGTGGAATTGTTTCACAGCTTACTCCTCCTGGAACACCTCAATGGAATGGTGTATCTGAAAGGAGAAATCGGACTTTATTAGATATGGTTCGATCAATGATGAGTCACACAGATCTTCCATTATCCTTTTGGAGATACGCTCTAGAAACGTCTTCGTTTAAGCTAAACAGATGTCCATCAAAATCAGTTGAAAAGACACCATATGAGATGTGGACTGGAAAAATTCCTAATTTGTCTTTCCTTAAAATTTGGGATTGTGAAACTTATGTTAAACGTTTGATTACTGATAAGCTTGGACCCAAATCTGATAAGTGCTACTTCGTTAATTATCCTAAAGAAACCAAAGGTTATTACTTTTACAACCCTTCTGAGAACAAAGTGTTTGTTGCTCGAAATGGTGTCTTTTGAGAATTTCTTTCTAAAAGAAACAGTGGGGGTAAGGTACAATTTGAAGAAGTTCGAGAACCACAGGAGATTGCTCCACCTATTCAGGAAGAGCATCAACTAGATTTACGAAGAGTCGTAGAATCAACACCTGTGGAACCTAAAGTGAGTAGGTCTGAAAGGACACGTCACGAACCTAATAGATATGGGTTTTTTGTGGCAGATCATCATGATCTATTAATTATAGAGAATGATGAACCTACATCTTATGAAAAAGCAATGATGGGCCCTGACTCTGATAAGTGGATAGAGGCCGCAAAATCCGAAATAGACTCCATGTCACAAAACAAAGTTTGGACTTTGGTTGATTTACCTGATGGTGTAAAAGCCATTGAGTGTAAATGGGTTTTCAAGAAGAAAATTGACATGGATGGTAATATACAGATATACAAAGCTAGACTGGTAGCTAAAGGTTACAAGCAAATTCATGGTATTGACTATGATGAAACATATTCTCCAGTCGTAATGTTTAAGTCTATTAGGATTATCCTAGCAATTGCCGCTTATTATGATTATGAGATTGGCAAATGGATGTGAAAACAGCTTTCCTTAATGGAAATCTGGAAGAGGATGTGTAACGCCCGTGTTCCGAAAAAAAGGAAGTTCTGATACGATTGGGTTGTTGGTTTAGATCTCTCTCATTGAAGTCAATCTTGAGTGTTTCGCGTTGGAGTTTCCTCGGGATCAGAGAGCGGTTTGATCGAGGGTCGAAAAGTCAAGGTTGACCAGAAAAGAGAGAGGATCGATCGATCCATGGTTGGACCGATCGATCCGTAGCCCAGCCGTCGAGTGGCTTAAGGCGTGGATCAATCGATCCAGGGGTGGATCGATCGATCTGCCAAGTTGTCATTGGCCTGGGAAGAGTGGACCGATCGATCAGGGGCTAGATCGATCAATCCGATGCTGAGGAGGTGTGGACCGATCGATCCGAGGTGTGGATCGATCGATCTAGCACTGTCAGCAGTTGTGATTAGTGGATTTTCTTCCACTTGTATCACGTATTCTTCTTCCTCCTTCTTGGTTTGCGGGTTGTGGCCATTTCTGGGCGGTGGGAGAGCGAAAGAGAGTGAGGAAAAAGAGGATAGCTTGTTCCTTGGGTGTGAAAGGAAGCTTGAAGCTTGGTGGTTGCTTAAAGAAGGGTTTGAGCTTGGTGGAGCTTGGAGAGTTGCAGGGGATCGATTTGTTGAGGCGTGGAGGGAGTGAGGAGTTCACCAGCTTTGTTGCGATGATGTTCTTTGTAACGTCCGTGTTCCGGAAAAAGGTGAATTTTGTCGGGATGTTACAGAAGGATCGTATCAAGGCGTTTTGATTCGATGAGGTTGACGGAAATGTGATCTCTCTCTTTGGAGTCAATCTTGAGTGTTTCGGGAATAGAGTTTTCTCGAGAACGGAAAGCGGATTGATCGAGTGTCGAAAGTCAAACTTTTGACCTAAAAAAAGAGAGGGGATCGATCGATCCAAGCCGTGTTGCCGATCTGGTTGTGGTTCGACGAGTGGACCGATCGATCCAAGTGTGGACCGATCGATCTAAGTGTGGATCGATCGATCCACATGTGTCGGCAGCTTCCTTTTGTTGCTTTGGTCTCACCTAACTTCCCTTGTTGGCTTTTTCTTCTTTCTTCTTCTTCCTGGGTGTTTGTTTGAGCTTGTGTGAGGAAAAAGAGAGAGAGAGTTCGAAGGTTTGGGTGTTGGGAGGGAGATCAAAGAGAGAAGCTTGGTTGTTGCTTAAAAATGAAGAAAGCTTGGTGTGGTTTGGGTTGCAGAGGTTGGTGTTTTTGCCGAAGCGTGGAGGAGTTCACTGGTTTCGTCGTGGTTCTGTTCTTGGCTCTGCAATCCGTTCATTTTCAAGGTGAGTGCATAACCATAAGTTGATCTAAGCAATTGAGAAGATGGTGTGTGTTTGAGGTGTTTGCAAGTTTTGTTGAATTCTTCGAGTGTTACTTGGTTTCCTTGGTTGTGTGGCTTGTTTTCCTTGGTTTTTGGAGTTGGGTTTGTGTTTAATTGTCTTTAGGAAGCAAGGTTGGGTGGTCATTTGTCGTGTGCGGTGGTTGGAGTCGAGTTCGGAGTTGCTGAAGCTGTGGGATTGATCGATCCAGGGTTGGATCAATCGATCCAAAGCTTTCAGTCTCGAGTTGCAGAAGGTAATCGATCGATCCAAAAGGTTTGTTAGTTGCTGTTCTTGTTTGTGTTTTTGGATCGATCGATCCGTGTTTGAGTATTTTTTTGTGATTGTTGCGTTTTTGCGTTGTGAGCGGTTTATTGTCTTACTTGCTTGTGTGTATAGCTCGTAGATGGGAGGACCGCCTCACTAAGTATTTTTGATAATACTTACGCATCTCTGTGTTTCTGTGAGTTGCAGGTAAAGATAAAGTGTGGTCGTGGACTCAAGGCAACGAAGAGGGGATGATTAAGACTCGGTTGTCGTGTGGTTGTGTTGTTGTTGTAGTTGTGTTGTTTGACGGTTTGTCAAATGTTTAATAAAAACCGAGTTTTGTTGTATTTAATCCGTTTTGGCTATAGCTAATATGTATGGGCGTATTAGTTGTTAAAAAAATACGGGTGTGGTCGTCTCAGTTTGGTATCAGAGCGTAGACGGTTCTAAGATGGTTTAGGAAAAATTAATTGGAGGTTTAATTAATTTTCGTGTTGCTTGTTGCATGTTATCGTGAACCGTGGTATTACATGCTAGAATTGATTATGTGGTAGTTATTCAATTTGTGTGAGCATGGGGTCTTATAATCATCCTCTTCGAGCCAGTGAGATTCCACGGTAGGTTATCTTTACTCTGTGAATTGTTTAGTATCTTAGCCTATGTTCTTGGTTGTTCAGATGGCTAGAGGTGCTACAGGCCGTGGTAGAGGTCGTGGCCGTGGTCGTGGTAGAGGTCGTCGTCGTGTTCCAGTGGTGGTAGAGAGTGTAGCACGGAGTGCTACGGTTGAGCGAGTAGCGGCTCTCCATGTGTATCAGGAGGGGTCTGAGGGTGTGGCTGGAGTTCCAGCGGATGCTGCGGGTGATGCAGCGGATTTTGCTCAGACTCGAGATGATCGCATTGCGGGATTGCTGGCCTTGCTGTTGGAGAGGTTACCAGAGAGGGTACCAGTGCAGGGTCATGTTGTGCCACTTGTGGTTGAGGTACAGCCGAGAGTGGCGGTTGCAGAGGAGCTCCCATCCTACCTGAGGATGATGGAGCAGTTACAGAGGATTGGCAAGGGATTCTTCCCGGGAGGTGCCAACTCTGAGGCCGCGGATGCGTGGAGAAGGAGGTTGGAGCGGAACTTCCTTTCGATTAGGTGTTCAGAGGGATACCGGGTGGACCTGGCGGTTCATTATCTAGAGGGTGATGCACATCTCTGGTGGAGGGGTGTTGCGGCCAGGAGAGTTCAGACGGAGATTGTCTGGGAGGATTTTGTGGAGAAGTTTAACTCCAAATATTTTCTTCAGGAGGCGCTTGACCGGTTGGAGGGTCGGTTCCTGGATTTGTCTCAGGGAGACAGGACCATCCGAGAGTATGAGGCAGAGTTTAACCGTCTCAGTGTGTATGCGGGTCGAGCATTGGAGGGCAAGAAGGCTCGGGTACGAAGATTCTTGTTGGGTCTTCGGGCTGAGTTGAGGAACTGTTGCCTGGTGAGAATTTTTGGCACGGTTGCATAGTTGGTGGAGACAGCTGCCTTGCTGGACGAGGGTCTGAGAGATGAGGCGGTAGTTGCTAGCCCTAACTTTCAGGCGAAGAGGCCGCAGCAGCAGTTCGGGCCGAGCAGAGGCGGTAGGCCAATGCAAGGACAGAAGCGGAAGATGGAGAGTTCTTCCAGTGTTACCCAGAGTGGTCCGGGATACTTCAGGTGCGGAAGCAAGGATCACAGGGTGGCGAGTTGCCCCAGAAGGGCGAGGCGCATGTGGATACGCGTATGTGCTATAACTGCAGGGAGACGGGACATATCAAGCCGAGGTTCCCCAAGTTGCACAGGGAGGTAGCAACGGTGTCGCTAGCCAGTCAAAGTGTAGTGGCGCCCCATGTGTATTCTATTGTGGAGACGGGAGGCCCCAGTTCCAGGCCAATCACAGGTATTTTTGTTAAACTTACCTGAGTTAAATTCTTGTTTAGTAGAATTTATTGTCTCGATGATGGGGTGTCAGGGTTCTGAGAATATGAGAAATATGCAGGGACCCTGGTTGTGGAAGGTGCTGAATCCCACGTGTTGTTTGATACTGGAGCATCGCATTGCTTCATTACTCCGGAAATTGTCGAGAAGGGCAATTTACGGGGTGCAACCGAGGAGCGGTTGGGTTTTATTAGAGTGGCTGGAGGGAAACTACTGACCATTCACGATCGAGTCGTTGACATGGATATTCAAGTGGCTGGAGAGTCTATGCCAGCGGATATGGTCATTTGCTCGGTGGAGCTTTATGACATCATTTTGGGCATGGATTGGTTTGGGAAGTTCAGAGCGCATCTGGGCTGTCACCGAGGGCGTGTTGTTTTCGAAAGGAAACAAGGGAGGTTGGTTTATCAGGGAGTGAGACCGACTTCTGGGAGTCTCGTGATCTCGGCCATGCAGGCAGAGAGTATGATCGAAAAGGATCGCGGGGCGTATCTGTTGACAATTGTTACATCAGAGACTGTAGAAGAGGTTGCAGTTAGAGATATTCGGGTTGTTCGGGATTTTCAGGATGTTTTTCAGTCGTTGCAAGGATTACCGCCATCTCGGTCTGATCTTTTCACGATTGAGTTAGAACCCGGAACAATGCCGATATCTAAGGCACCGTATAGGATGGCTTCAGCAGAGATGGTAGAGCTGAAGAAGCAGCTGGAAGAGTTGTTGGGTAAAGGTTTTATCCAACCGAGTAATTCATTGTGGGGAGCGCCGGTGTTGTTTGTTAAGAAAAAGGATGGGAGTTTCCGACTGTGCATTGATTATCGGGGACTTAACCGAGTCACTCTGAAGAATAGGTATCCTCTTCCGCGGATTGATGAGTTGTTGGATCAGTTAAGATAGACTTGGCGTCGGGATGTCATCAGATTCTGATTGATGAGAAGGATATCCGGAAGACGACTTTCAGATCGAGATATGGACACTACGAGTTTGTGGTGATGCCATTTGGGTTGACGAATACACTAGCAGCGTTCATGAGGTTGATGAACAGCGTGTTCCAGGAGTATCCGGATGAGTTTGTGATTATCATTATTGATGACATTTTGGTGTATTCGAAGAGTCCCGAGGAGCACGATTTGCATCTGAGAGTTATTTTCAAGAAGCTGCGAGAACAGAAATTATTTGCTAAGTTGAGCAAGTGTAGTTTCTGGCAGCGAGAGATTGGATTTCTGGGTCATATTGTGTCTGCAAAGGGAGTTTGTATAGATCCGGAGAAGATCCAGGCTATCAGGGAGTGGCCGAAGCCGAGGAATGCTACTGAGATTCAGATTTTCTCGGGTTAGCAGGTTATTATCAGAGATTCGTCATGGGTTTCGCGAGTATGGCTAAGTCTATGATGAAGCTGACAGGGAAAGATGTTCTTTTTGTTTGGTCTCCTTAGTCTGAGGAGAGTTTCGCGAACCTGAAGACGATGTTGACTAGTACGCCAGTATTGGCATTGTCCGAGCCGGGTGAGCCTTACGTGGTGTATGCGGACACCTCGGGAGTAGGTCTGGGTTGTGTGTTGATGCAGCAGGGGAAGGCGATTTGCCTATGCTTCGCGGCAGTTGAGGAAGCATGAGGGTAACTACCCTACTCATGATCTTGAGATGGCTGCGGTGGTGTTCGCCCCAAAGATTTGGAGGTCTTATCTTTATGGCGGAAAGATTCAGGTGTTTACGGATCATAAGAGCCTGAAGTACATTTTCACTCAGCCTGAGTTGAATTTGAGGCAGAGGCACTGGATGGAGTTAGTGGCGGATTATGATCTGGAGATCGCTTACCATCCTGGTAAAGCGAACTTGGTTACGGATGCTTTAAATCGCAAACGAGTGGTTTCGCTCGGAAGCAGGACATGGAGTCGTTGGTTGTGTGTTTTATCTCAGGAACCGTTGGGTTTGGAGGCAGCTAATCAGGTGGATCTTCTGAGCAGGGTTCGGTTAGCTCAGGAGAAGGATGAGGGTTTGGTTAATGCTTCCAGGGAAGCGGGTTCAGAATATCAGGTCTCTGCTAATGGGACTATTCTGGTGCATGAGCGGATATGCGTACCCAAGGATGAGGGTTTGAGGCGAGAGATCCTGAGTGAAGCTCATGCGAGTATGTTTTCGATTCATCTGGGAGCGAGTAAGATGTACCGAGACCTCAAGCTGTATTATCATTGGGTTAGGATGAAGAAGGATATAGCTAATTGGGTCACAGCGTGTGATACGTGCCAGTTAGTGAAGGCAAAGCACCAGGTTTCGAGTGGATTGTTGCGGAGTTTACCCATAGCCCGAGGGACGTGTGGCCTGAGAGTGCGAGTGGTATGAGTGGTACCGATAGCTCGAAGACTATGTGTCTAAAAGTGTGAGTGGTACGAGTTTTGTGCCGATAGCTCGAGGGACTTTGTAACCCGAGAGTGCGAGTGGCATGTGGTACCGAGAACTCGAGGGATTCTAGTCCTAAGGGTGGAGTGGTACGAGTACGAGTTGTGTTAAGAGCAATGAATATCTAGAACGTGGTTATAAGCATAGCGACTGAATGTAGACCTCGAAGGTTGATAGTGTTCAATCTCGTGTTTGAGTTGTGTTGGCCGGGCTGGTCAAGGTTTAAGAGAATCGTTGCGATGATTGGGAGTTAAGTTCATCGCGGATGAACTATGCTAAAGATTCGAGGACTAATCTATGTTAGTGGGGGAGAATTGTAGCGCCCGTGTTCCGGAAAAAGGGGAATTTTGTCGGAACGTTACAGAAAGATCGTATCAAGGCGTTTTGATTCGATGAGGTTGACGGAAATGTGATCTCTCTCTTTAGAGTCAATCTTGAGTGTTTCGGAAATAGAGTTTTCTCGGAAATGGACAGCGGATTGATCGAGTGTCGAACATCAAACTTTTGACCAAAAAAAAAATCCAAACCGTGTTGCCAATCTGGTTGTGGTTCGACGAGTGGACCGATCGATCCACATGTGTCGGCAGCTTCCTTTTGTTGCTTTGGTCTCACCTAACTTCCCTTGTTGGCGTTTTTCTTCTTTCTTCTTCTTCCTGGGCGTTTATTTGAGCTTGTGTGAGGAAAAGGAGAGAGAGAGTTCGAAGGTTTGGGTGTTGGAAGGGAGATCCAAGAGAGAAGCTTGGTTGTTGCTTAAAAAGGAAGAAAGCTTGGTGTAATTTGGGTTGCAGAGGTTGGTGTTTTGCCGAAGCGTGGAGGAGTTCACCGGTTTCGTCGTGGTGCTGTTCTTGGCTCTGCAATCCGTTTTTTTTCAAGGTGAGTGTGTAACCATGAGTTGATCTAAACAATTGAGAAGATGGTGTATGTTTGAGGTGTTTGCAAGTTTTGTTGAATCCTTGGAGTGTTACTTGTTTTCCTCGGTTGTGTGGCTTGTTTCCTTGGTTTTTGGGGTTGGGTTTGTGTTTAATCGTCTGTAAGAAGCAAGGTTGGGTGGTCGTTGGTCGTGTGCGGTGGTTGGAGTCAAGTTCGGAATTGCTGAAGCTGTGGGATCGATCGATCCAAAGCTTTCAGTCTCCAGTTGCAGAAAGTAAGGGGTTCGATCGATCCAAAAGGTTTGTTAGTTGCTGTTCTTGTTTGTGCGGATCGATCGATCCAGATACTTATCTTTTGTGATTGTTGCGTTTTTGCGTTGTGAGCGGTTTATTGTCTTACTTGCTTGTGTGTATAGCTCGTAGATGGGAGGACCGCCTCACTAAGTATTTTTGAAAATACTTACGCATCTCTATGTTTTTGTGAGTTGTAGGTAAAGATAAAGTGTGAGCGTGGACTCAAGGTGATGAAGAGGGGATGATTAGGACTCGGTTGTCTTGTGGTTGTGTTATTGTTGTAGTTGTGTTGTTTGACGGTTTGACTGTTTGTCATGTGTTTAATAAAAACCGAGTTTTGTTGTATTTAATCCTTTTTGGCTATAACTAATATGTATGAGCGTATTAGTTGTTAAAAAAAAACGGGTGTGGTCGTCTCATTCTTCGCCTGAATCAATCCGGAATCAAGGTGAGTGCGTGACCATGAGTTAATCTAAGATTTGAGGTGGTTTTTGTGTGTTTGGTTGTTTGAGATGGATTCTTGAGGAATCCATGAGTTGTGTTGCTTGTTTTCCTTGTGTTTTGGGTTGGGTATGAGCCTAATCGTTTGTAGAAGGCAAGGTTGAGGCCCTGAGTGGTCGTTGGTTGTGTGTGACCGTGGAGGAAGCCGAGATCGGAGTTGCAGGAGGTGTTGGATCGATCGATCTGGGGTTGGACCGATCGATCCATTTCCTGTAAGTTACGGGTCTCGTGAGCTGAGGATCGATCGATCCATGCTTGGGATCGATCGATCAGGTCGTGAGCTGAGGATCGATCGATCAGGGGGTTGGACCAATCGATCCGGAGCAGTGTGGCTTTGATCGATCGATCTATGCGTGGATCAATCGATCTAGTGTTGAGTTGTTGGGTCGATCGATCCGTGTCCTGGACCGATCGATCCCTGTGTTAGCGTTGGTTGTGTTTGTTTTTGCTTGGCGTTGTGAGCGGTTTGTTATCTCTTGCTTATGTGTATAGCTCGTAGATGGGAGGACCGCCTCACTAAGTATTTGTGATAATACTTACGCATCTCTGTGTTTTTGTGAGTTGTAGGTAAAGATAAAGTGTGAACGTGGAATCAAGGCGATGAGGAAGAGGATGATTTAGGACTCGGTATTGTGTGTTGTTGATCGTATTTTATTGTGTTAATAAATGCGATTTCTATTGATGTTTTATGTGGAGTTAAAGCGTGTGTTTGATTTCCGAGTTTCGTTGTGTTTTCGGACTCGTGGTGTATAATTAATATTATGGGATATTAATTATGTTTTGCTTAATTAAAGCGGGTCGGGCCATTTCAGGATGTGTACATGACACAACCTGAAGGTTTCACATATCTTGAGACTGCTGGGAAGGTGTGTAAACTTCAATGCTCTATTTATGGGTTGAAGCAAGCATCTAGGAGTTAGAACCTTCGTTTTAATGAGGCAATCAAAGAGTTTGATTTCATTAGAAATGAAGATGAACCTTGTGTTTACAAGAAGACTAGTGGGAGCGCAGTTACATTTCTGATATTGTATGTAGATGACATACTACTAATCGGAAATGATATTCCTTTACTTCAGTCTGTTAAGACATGACTAGGAAGTTGTTTCTCAATGAAAGACATGGGAGAAGCCGGATATATTCTTGGAATAAGGATCTATAGAGATAGATCAAACAGACTAATTGGACTAAGGCAAGACACTTATATAGATAAGGTCTTGCACAGGTGCAATATGCATGAGTCTAAGAAAGGCTTTTTACCAATGTCTCATGGCATAACTCTCAGCAAGACTCAGTGTCCTTCAACACATGATGAGCGAGAGCACATGAGTAGAATTCCATATGCTTCTGCAATAGGTTCTATCATGTATGCCATGATTTGTACTTGTCCAGATGTGACATGTGCTTTAAGCATGACGAGTAGATACCAATCTGATCCAGGTGAAAGTCACTGGACAACAGTCAAGAATATCGTTAAGTATTTGAGAAAAACAAAGGATAAGTTCTTGGTCTATGGAGGAAATGAAGAGCTTGTTGTGACTGGTTACACTGATGCCAACTTCCAGACAGACAAAGATGATTTTCGATCTCAATCTGGATTTATCTTTTGTCTTAATGGAGGGGCGGTGAGTTGGAAGAGCTCCAACAAAGCACCGTGGCAGACTCTACAACCGAACCTGAATACATTGCTGCTTCAGAAGCAGCAAAAGAAACTGTTTGGATTAGGAAGTTAATCGCTGAACTTGGTGTGGTTCCAAGTATATCTGGTCCGGTGAAACTTTATTGTGATAACAATGGAGCCATCGCTCAGGCGAAAGAACCCAAACCACACCAGAAATCCAAACACATTCAAAGGCGATATCACCTCATCCGTGATATAATTGATAGAGGAGATGTGAAGATTAGCAGAGTCTCAACGGATGCAAATGTTGCTGATCCTTTGACCAAGCCTCTTCCACGGCCTAAGCATGAAAGTCATACTTCAGCTGTAGGCATTAGATATCTAAAGATGTGATCTTAATTCTAGTGGGAGAATTTTATTTTATGATATGATGTTCGTATATATTTGAATTTATTTTCAAATTAATGAAATATTGTTTCAGTATTATTTGGTTATTGGATAATTAAATAATTGTCCCAAAATAATTTATTTCATTCTTATAGGCCATCAAGTACGTGACTTGATCATAAAATCCTATGAGTGAAAAATGACATAAATTATTGAGGTTCCTAGTCAAAAGTTATTAAAATGGGACATTAATAACAATGAATGACTAGTATGTGAGGTTACTGATGACTAAGTTTCGTGGAGTCATTAATATGTAGTATTAAAGTCAATCACATAAATATGTGTTGGAGAACACAATATGGGACTGACCCATTATGAGAACTCAACAAGAATATTAAATGAGTGTCATAAGAGTTTCTCATCACAACTATAGCGTATAGTCCTTCGACTTGAGTTTGTCATGTTTTCTTATACATGGATTGGTCCGCTTTGACTCTGTCAAACATCAACCATAACAGGTGATTATAAAGACAGTGATTAGGCGTATTATGAATTATATAAGGAACATGGATGGAACAAGATGGGATTTGTCCCTCCTATATAATAGGAGATAAATATCTCTGGGCCTATCGAAGATTTGATACTGAGAAATGCATGGCCATGCTCAAACTAGGTGAAAATCAATAGTTTGTTTTATCAGTATAAATCATAGTTCGATAAATATGATCTAGCTTAATAAGGATGACACCATTTCTTGCCTTATGCTGAGATCGAGATATAGAGACAAAAGGATTATTGGAATAAATGATTCCAGTACAAGTGGAAGATTGTTGGGAATGTCCCGAAATCATTTGTACATACTCTCATTTAAGTTGTATCGTCGAGGTTCGACAGTCGAATAATATTAGATGATTATAACGTTTTGGTAGAAGCCTCTTATAATCGATGACTTTAGAAGTCCATTGCTAATATTATCTGATCCTACATGGTCACACACTTAAGCAGACCGGATCAGTATTGGGTAATAATTATAATATAATATATATATATATGTTATATGAGATATATATATATATATATATATATATATATATTTATATTTGTTTGACCATAACACATGTATATAAACGTGGGGATTAAGAAGTTGCTAAGTAGGTGGACTTGGTGGCTTAATACCTACTTGGTGGCTTAATGCTCTTATATATATATATGTAGTCACATTTGTTGAAATGTGTAGAGCAAAAACAAATGAACCTAAGAACATAAGAGACAAAGAGTTTGTCTAAGATTTTTTCTAAATATTGAGATATGATCTCTATACGGTACTAGCATCCCGTTCGATATAGTTTGTGTGCGTGTGGATACCAGTAGAGGCACAACATTTGGAGTGCTTTATAACTTTGATATTCTCGTTCATCTTTCCGCTGCAAATCATTGAGGTATATTCATAATTTGATGACGTAGATTTAATTCAATATTTACACGAATCCTGGCAATTGAATTTTTAATTAGTTTTATAAATCGTTATAAACCGGTACAAATTCCTACAGTGTCTACATGAGAAATGTCAAGACAGATAAAGCCATCTATCTTCTCTTATACGTTGATAATATGCTAATAGTATCAGCGAACGTGACAGAGATTAAGGGTGTAAAGGATAGTTTGAAAAAGGAATTCGAAATAAAAGATTTGGAAAAAGCATCTCGGATATTGGGAATGGATATTCAGAGAGACAGAGACAAATGAATTCTCATTCTTTCTTAAGAAAGTTATATTGAGAAGGTTCTCAAGACATTTGGGATGCACAAGGCAAAAGAAGTGTCAACTCCTTTAGCAACTCATTTCAAGCTGAAGAGTCTGAAGAAGTCAGAGTTATTGATTGAAGCTCCATACATGGAAAGAGTTCCATACGCCAGTGCAGTGGGTAGTCTTATGTACGCAATGATAGGATCTAGGCCTGATCTTGCTCATGCAATTGGTGTTGTTAGTCGGTTTATGTCCAAACCAGGACGAGATCATTGGGATGCTGTAAAATGGATTCTAAGATATCTGAGAGGAGAATCGAAAGCTTGTCTTACCTTTACTAAGCACAAGGAATTCATCATTGAAGGCTTTTGTGATTCAGATTATGCTACTGATTTGGATAAAAGGCGATCAATCACTGGTTATATCTTCAAGGTCTGGGGGAACATAGTCAGTTGGAGGTCGAATCTTCAGTCAGTTGTTGCTTTGTCAACAACGGAAGCTGAGTACATGGCACTTACGGCGGCTACAAAAGAAGCTTTGTGGCTTAAAGGAATTTGCAATGAGTTGGGGTTTGAATCAGAAAGTGTTAAGATTCATTGTGATTCTCAAAGTGCATTAACATTGGCTAAAAATGCAGTATTTCATGAGAGAACAAAACACGTGGCAACTAAGTATCATTTCATTCGAGATATTGTTGCTCAGGGAGATGTGATACTACACAAGATTCATACAAGTAAGAATCCAGCAGAATTTCTAACCAAAGCCTTACACGGGCCTAAGTTTCAGCTCTGCTGTGATTTATCAAATGTTATCTGAGGTTTGATTCCGCTCTGAGTAATTCTAAAGTTAAGTTTTTTCTGCTTTCAGCTTAACAAGTGTCTCTAAGGTGGAGAGAATGAATTACTCATGATGCTTTAGGAGCTGATTAATTTTTGGGGTTCAGTTACAGGTGGAGTTAATGGTACTAAATTCTGAAATTTTGGCTTGGAGGTTTTATTTTTCAGAGTTATCAGGTTTGGGAAAGCAGGTTTCTTGGGTTTGTTTTAGTTCAGTGTTTGTCTCGAGGAAGATCAGTTTTTGTCTGAGATCGTGGATGTCAGTGGCATTCATAAGCATGGTGCTGTTGAATGAGTTATAATTGTTTCAGGTACACTTAAGGATGTCAGCTGAAGGTTTGTGAATTGTTGAATCATATTTGCTATGTTGCAGAGAGTTATAGAGGTGGTTTTGGTTTTTGACGTATAAGTGCAGATGTTTGAAAGGTGGAGATTGTAATGTTCAAACATCTCTTTTCCGTTTGGGCTTCAGGCCCACATGTTTGCTATCAGCCCAAGTAGCTAATATCTCGTTTGAGAGATATAACAAAACCTGGTCGTCTTCGTCAAATAAGAAAGGGATCTCGAGGTAACAGAACAGAGAGAGAAATAAAGAAATCGAGCTGGGTAATCTGGGAATCAGTGGGTTAAAGAAGAAGATAGAACAAGAAAGCTTCAGCTCCATTGATTAGAAGAGGTCGTCGGTAATTTCTTGGTATAAGACGATCCTTGTATGCTTTCTATGTTTGTGGATTCTTTCTTCTAATTGCTTACTCGCGTGTGAACGATCGTGTAAGTCAAAGTTGAACTCTCTTTCATAGTGGATTACAGCTGAGATACTGTCTCTTCTCTCTCCTGTGAGTAGCTTCGGTGAACACAGAGTCAACAAAATCGTGTGTCCTGCATATTCTGTTTCTAAATTTTTTGAAATTATCTAAGATTGAATCCAAGAATCAAATTGAAGTTTAGGCTTAAACGTTAACAGAAAGAAATGATTTTCTTCCCAAACAAATAAGTCGTAATGTTATATGTTGGAAGTAAACTTGGTTTACAACGTCCTTTCTTTAGTATTGTTTGGAATATTTATTGCCAACGATTCAATCATTGTTATTCATAGATTTGTTTAATTAAACAAAACTCATGATTATTTAGTTAATTCACTATAAATATTTGAACCACATAATCACATAAAATTCATATTGTAAAATAAATATTATTTGATATATTATCGTTAAACTTTTCATTATGAAGGTTAAAAAATATATATGGGTTCGCCTATAATATTAACCGTATCGTAATCATCAAATAACTGTAACCATACTATAATTTTTGTAACCGTAATCATTTTTAACTATAATTAATTTAACCGTATATATAATAGTTAATGTTACGGTTAAAGTAAATTTATAACTGTAGTTAAAAATCCGTAACCGTGATCATGAGATAATCACAGATCCTACAACAATCTGCACATATATTTTTCCTATGGCCGATCTGTCACCCAACCTACTTAGGAGGAACCCCTCGGGCGAATAAAATATGTATTATTACAGCTAATTTCTAAGAATCATCAGAGAGATAAAAAACAATGAAGAATCATGTTCCCATCATTCAAAACCTCACAAAATGCATCCTTATAGAATATTTGTAACATTTCTTGAGTTACTAACTCGTGATGAACTATGATATCCTAGTTATAAGCTGTAAAACCCAAACTATTCAACATGCTTGTTGTGCAAGCAAGCCCAAGCCCAATCAAGAAATTCTTTGATTATCAAAACCACTTTCCATATGAGCAATAGAAGACACAGTTTACATTGGTAAGTGTGTTTGCTAACAATGAGGCAATAGCCATCATATCGGCCCATTTCTGCAATGTGAAGCACAAAGTCTCCGAGTTTGCTCCATAAGGTGATAGTACTTGGTATGCTATATATCCCGGTCAAGGAACCGTTTTGCACCCTTTTTGACAATTTTCAGGCGTTCACATATAGCACTAAGTTTTGTAGCAGCTATGCATCCAGTTGCAGCAACTAGTATATGAGGTCTCATAGTAAAGTTTTATTGATTTATCCAGATATTTTTATCTTAATATTAGGATATGCGTATTTGACTAGAGTGATCCATGATTTAATTATTCCAAACTTTTGAAATGGAACGGGTTAAATATCGAATTTCATTATTTGTAGAGAAAGCCGAGAAGACGAGAATGCAGAAAATTCAAAAACATATTAAAAACACTAAACTCTAATCGATACAAATAAGAATTCCACCCAAAAATAAAGTCGAGAGCAACGGCGCTACAAAGAGGTCAGAATTATGCAATTGCAAACGTCAACATTATAGTGTAAGACATATGGCATAGTATAATGTGATGACATGTCAAGCAATTAGAAAGAGATCGGTTGAATAATTTGTGTACGTTTTAAAATTTTGAATCATAACATGTAAAAAAATTGTTTTTATATAGATGATAAGTGATATATCATGGTTTTTAAGGTTTTTAACCATGATATAATTTCTGTTTTTAGAATTTTTTGGTGTTTTTGTGTCTCTATCGAGTCATTGTAGGTTCAGGTACGTTTTGGAATCATTGGATGCATATTGGGATGATTGGAAGCATTTAGCATTCTGTAGCTGAGAAGAGCAAGTTGGAGATCACAATGGATGTTGGTGTCGATCGACACTGCCTCCTAGTGTCGCTCGACACCGGTCGCCACTACTTGTTGCACACGAGTTTTAAAGACTTTTGAAGAATTGCAGAATGATCCAAAAGTTTTCCCTAATTGCAAGACAAGTTCCTGACGTATTTTAGAGTATAAATAGTTGTTTTTAGAGTTTTAGAACAGATCTTGTCTTTACTTTTGGCAATTGGATTTTGAAAGCTTGTTGGAAGAAACAGATCAGAACTCATTGTAGAGAGAAGATTTCGAACTCCCTTTATTTCTATTCTAATGCAATTTATTCAGATTATGATTTGTGTTACATTGATTATGTCTGAGTAATTCACTTGTTAGATTTAGGGTTTTTCTAAGGATAAGATGAATTGTTGAATTGGATTTGCTCTGTTGGGGTTATCATATGGTTCTTCATCTAGGTTGAGATTAATGCTAGTTCTAGACTGATCAACTGGAATTTAGATCATAGGATAATTGGTAGACACGAAAGTGTTATTGGTTTCCTGAATTAAACCTTGATGAGCAAAATACCTATCTGCAAAGACATTTGATTTAGGAATTTTGTGAACATATCGAACTTGGATTTAATGCATGTTTTGATTGTTGAATTTGCAAAGAAATTTGGGATTCACT
Organism: Turritis glabra; assembly: GCA_900406565.1. Lineage (NCBI taxonomy): Eukaryota > Viridiplantae > Streptophyta > Magnoliopsida > Brassicales > Brassicaceae > Turritis > Turritis glabra. The sequence continues at coordinate 535,738 of OVBN01000116.1, read as the reverse complement.
ATTATAGACATAGATAATCTCTGCAACGAAAGTTGAATGGTTTGAATTTTGTGTTTGAGTTTAAGAACGGTTCTTAACCAACCCTGCAATGCATATCTGTTTAACAATTCTGAATTCCTGAAGAATTTCCCTAAGTCTAGCTTTTCCATATCTGAAAACAAACACATTTACTTTTGCTTGCCTGTTTTACATTTCCTTAATCACATTTAGCTAAAACCCAAACTACTAATCTATTGTGTGAACATCAGTCTCTGTGGATTCGACCCCTAAGTACTGCATTGATCTCTTAATTTGAGAGAGTAAGCTCTAGGGATAATTTGAGCATATCAAATTTTGGCGCCGTTGTCGGGGACTCTTGTTTCACCATTAGATTTCTGTTAAGTTTTAGTCTAAATTCTTTTGTTATTTATTTACTTACGTTTTTATTTCTTTTCTTTTCTCTTTGTGTTTCAGGTTTATGCCTAATCGCAAAACCAGGAGCAACAAAGATCTTCAGCTTGCAAATCCTTCAAACCAAGACATAACAAGAATTGAGCGCACTAACCGCAAAGCAAAGAAACTTGCTGCAATGAATAACTTGGTTGTTTTGGTCAGGGATGAAGCTGGGGTACTACGTGATCAAGAAGGCCACGTACGCAATGAGCAAGGCCAGAAACTTGATGCTGAGGGCAATGTGATGCCCGAACCCGCCGATGGTGTCGATCGACACCAACAGGGTGTCGCTCGACACCCTCCTGCTATTGAGGCTCCGGACTTGCAGGCAGCTGCTGCTGCTGCTGCGGTTGTTCGTGGAAGGACACTAGAGGACTACAACAGGCCGGATCAGTTCTACGCGAATCGATCTGCTATCATTCCCCCACCTTTTCAGAGGAATGACTTCGAGCTGAAACCCGCATACTTTACCCTTGTGGGACAGCACCCATTCCATGGCCTTCCTCACGAGCAACCCATGGATCATATTGAGAGATTTGAGGATCTCGTTACAAGCATCAAGGCTAATGGGGTCTCTACATATTTTCTCTTCTGCAAACTCTTCCCTTACTCTCTTGGTGGGGAAGCAGCTTACTGGCTCAAGCAATTGAAGCCAGGATCTCTGACGACTTGGTGGGAGACCAAGAATGCATTCTTGAACAACTTCTATGATGATGCAAGATCAGAGGATGCAAGAACAAAGATCTCTACTTTTTCTCAACAACCAGCTGATGCATTCAAGGCTGCTTGGGTGCGATTCAGAGCTTATCAGCGAGATTGTCCGCATCATGGGTTCAGCGAGGTTCAGCTACTGGGTATCTTCTTCAGAGGCGTGGATTGGAGGTATCAGATGGATCTGGATGCTGCGAGTAATGGCAACTTCAACACCAGATATCCAGAGGATGCAGTCACTTTGATTGAGAACTTGGCTTCGAGCAACAGCACGAAGAACGCTGATTTTGAGAGAAAGAAGCTAGCTGGTAGCTCTGAAGGTGGTCAGATTGCTGAGGTCAAGGCTAAGTTGGATTCAGTTCACAACCTCTTTGTTGGTAAGAAGTCTGTTCATTTTGCTGCAGAAGTTGAGACCTTTGAGCCAGAAGGACGATCAGAAGAAGAAGTGCAATTTGTCAATCAGGCTGGGTTTCAAGGTTAGCGGTACAGTAACTACCAAGGGAACAGAGGCTACAGTGGAAACAGTCAGCGGTCGAACTTTGCAGGTAATCAGAACTCTTCAACCTATCCTCCAAGGCCAGACTATCAGGAGCCGTATCCGACCAGCAGTTTCAGCAGAAGCTATGGAAACTCTTCCTACCAGAAACCTGCTCCACAGACTCAAGATAGCGATGTTAAAGCTATGCTAGAACAGATTTTGGAAGGTCAACAGAAGATTACTTTAGACTTCAATGGGAAGATTGATGCTCTGTACACAGACCTGAATGGGAAGTTTGAAGCTTTGAGCACGCATGTCAAGAAGCTGGATACTCAGGTTGCTCAGACTGCTGGGTCTGTAAAGCGACAAGAAGGATTCCTTCCAGGAAGGACTGATGCAAATCCTAAGCATCCCTGTTATGCAATCTCGTTGAGAAGTGGCAAGACCCTTCAACCTGTATTGAAACATCTCACCACAGACGAACTCCAGGAGTTGGAGGATATGGAAGATGAAGTGTCTGGTGATCAACGACCAGTGTCGGTCGACACCACCCCTATGTGTCGATCGACACCAGTCTCAACTTCGGAGAAATTGACGTATGACAGAGAGAAATCGACCAAGCTCGACACCGAGGACTCGACACAAGGTACTTATGTCGACCGACACAACATCAGTGTCGATCAACACCGTCCAGAGGATAACAAGAATTCTACGTCTGACGGACCAAAATCAACCATGCTCGACACTGCGGTGTCGATACCAACAACAAGTGTCGATCGACACCACCAGAGTGTCGCTCGACACCATGAGCGATCACAACCAGGATCAGTCGACATCCCTCCTCAAGTTACTGAACGAGTATACAAGCCTAAGGTTCCTTATCCTAAGAACCCTAGGAAGTCTAAACAGGAGTTGGAAGATGCCATATGCAAGGCCATGATGGATAAGCTCATTGTTGAGATTCCTTTGATCGATGCGGTGAAAATTTCTCCTGTGATCAGACGGTATGTGAAACGGATGGTGACTAAGGATTTGAATGTCGAGCAGAGTGTGATGATGATCTCTGCACATGTCAGCGCTGTTATCCAGAACAAGATTCTAGAAAAGCTCCCATACCCTGGAAGCTTTGTTTTGGACTGCAACATCTTCTCTGACAGGTTTGCACGTTCTTTGTGTGATTTGGGTTCTAGTGTCAACTTGATGCCTCGCTCTGTTGCAGTCAACCTTGGGATGACTGATTTCCAATAAACTCGGATCACACTTATCCTAGCTGATCGATCTGTTCGGATTCCGGATGGTGTACTTGAGGATGTTCCGATAAAGATAGGAGATTGTCTCATTCCCACCGACTTCGTGGTTCTGCAGTACGAGGAAGAGCCAAAGGATCCTCTGATTTTAGGACGACCCTTCTTGGCTACAGCTGGTGCCATCATTGATGTAAGGAAAGGACGGATAGGGCTGAATGTGGGTGACTTAGTGATGAACTTTGATATGGATAAGCTAGTGAAGAGACCAACTATTGATGAGCAGACCTTCTATGTGGATACATTATCCAACCTTTCTCAGGAGATTTTCCATGAGATGCACCCTGATGACCCTTTGGAAAGGGTTTTGCTCACTCCTACAGAGGAAACAGAGCATTTAGATGACATTGCTGCTGGGTATGTCAGGCTAATGGACACAAGCGATCAGATGGCGCAGTCAACAGGTACAGAGGAGTGTATTGCAACTTCTGAAAAGGTTGCTCTTGTTAGTGATTGGAGTCCAGAGAAAGCTCCCAAGGTTGATCTCAAACAACTCCCTGCAGGGCTAAGGTACGCGTTTCTTGGTGAAAACTCTTCTTATCCTGTCATTGTGAGTGCTTCTTTGAACAACGCAGAGCTCACTTTATTGCTAAGTAAGCTGCGCAAGTTTCGCAAAGCTCTTGGCTATTCTCTTGATGAAATTGCAGGTATCTCTCCAGATTTGTGCATGCATAGGATCTATCTTGAGGATGAGACAAAGTCGTCAGTTGAGCATCAGAGGAGGCTGAATCCGAATCTGAAAGAGGTTGTTAAGAAGGAGATCATGAAATTGCTGGAAGCTGGTATCATCTATCCTATCTCAGACAGTAATTGGGTCAGTCCAGTGCATGTGGTTCCTAAGAAAGGAGGGGTTACAGTGGTTAAGACTGAAAAAGATGAGCTGATACCTACACGCACAGTGACAGGCCACATGATGTGCATTGACTACAGGAAGTTAAATGCTGCGACCAGGAAAGACCATTTCCCTCTACTCTTCATTGACCAAATGCTCGAAAGGTTAGCCAGTCACTCGTACTACTGTTTTCTTGATGGGTATTCAGGGTTCTTTCAGATTCCGATCCATCCAGACGACCAGGAGAATACTACTTTTACTTGTCCCTATGGTACTTTTGCATATCGCAGGATGCCATTTGGACTTTGTAATGCTCCTGCGACCTTTCAGCGGTGTATGATGTCGATTTTCACTGACATGATCGAGGACTACATGGAGGTCTTCATGGATGACTTTTCTGTTTATGGGTCTTCTTTTAAAAACTGCCTGGACAACTTGTGCAAGGTGCTAGCCAGATGCGAAGAGAAGCATTTGGTTTTGAATTGGGAGAAGTGTCACTTTATGGTTCGAGATGGTATTATGCTTGGGCATCGGGTTTTCGCCGCTGGGATAGAAGTAGATCGCGCGAAGATTGAGGTGATGACGAGTTTACCACCTCCCAACTCTGTGAAACAGTGAGGAGTTTTCTGGGACATGCAGGCTTCTACAGAAGATACATCAAGGATTTCAGCAAGATCGCCAGGCCACTAACTGCTTTGCTCTGCAAGGATGTCTAGTTTGAGTTCGATGATGATTGTCTTTCAGCATTCAAACTGATCAAGCAAGCATTAGTGAGTGCTCCTATTGTCCAACCCCCAGATTGGAGTCTACCTTTTGAGGTAATGTGTGACGCTAGTGACTTCGCAGTTGGGACTGTTCTAGGACAGAAAAAAAACAAGAAACTTCATGTCATCTACTACGCAAGTAGAACGCTTGTCGACGCACAAAGGAATTATGCAACAACAGAGAAGGAGTTGTTGGCTGTTGTGTTTGCTTTTGAGAAGTTTTGAACCTACTTGGTAGGATCTAAGGTGATTGTCCATACAGATCACTCAGCTCTCAAATACTTGATGCATAAAAAGGATGCTAAGCCGAAGTTGTTGAGATGGATTCTTCTGCTTCAGGAATTCGATATTGAGGTCAAGGACAAGAAAGGGGTCGAGAATGGTGTTGCTAATCATCTCTCATGGATTCGAATTGACGATGGTGTCCCTATTCATGATTCTCTACCTGAAGAGACCATCAACTTCATCGAAACCGGATTTCAGCAAGATCTACAAGTTTTTTTGCGACATAACCTGCAGAACACTTATGGATTGGTGTCAGTGTCGACCGACACCAACGGGGTGTCACTCGACACCTCATACGTCGAGGCGAACGGTTGTCGATCAAGCGATAGTACACTCGACACATACCCTCGACACATGGTCTCAGTGTCGACCGACACCACTTCCAGTGTCGATCGACACCCCTCGTTTGGTGCTCCAGAATTGGAGTGTGAAGACTATACAGCTTATGTAGCTGTTTCATCTCGTCCATGGTATGCTAATATAGCCAACTACCTTGCTGCAGAGGACGAGCCGGACAACTTCACAGGGTATGCTAAGAATAAATTCTTGCGAGAACTCAGGCGATTTTACTGGGATGAGCCGTACTTGTACAAGCATTGTTCAGATGGGGTTTACAGAAGATGCATTGCAGAATCTGAGGTTTCAGATGTGTTGTTTCACTGTCACGGATATGACTACGCAGGACACTTTGCTACCTTCAAGACGGTGTCCAAAGTTCTTCAAACAGAGTTTTGGTGGCCTACTATGTTCAGGGACGCTCATGCATTCATCTCCACATGTGATGTCTGTCAGCGCAGAAGAAAAATCAGCAAACGACACGAGATGCCACAAAACTTCATCCTCGAGGTTGAAGTCTTTGATTGCTGGGGTATTGATTTCATGGGTCCTTTTCCCTCGTCTTTTGGGAACAAGTACATTCTGGTCGCTGTGGATTACGTTTCAAAGTGGGTGGAGGCAATTGCTAGTCCTAAGAATGATTCTGCGGTGGTTCTTAAGCTGTTTAAGACCATCATCTTTCCTTACTTTGGAGTTCCTCGAATTGTGATCAGTGATGGCGGTTCACACTTCATCAACAGGGTCTTTAAAAAGTTGTTGAAGAAGCACGGGGTACATCATCGTGTTGCCACTCCTTATCACGCTCAGACAAGTGGACAAGTGGAAGTGTCCAATAGGCAGATCAAAGAGATCCTAGAGAAAACAGTGAACAAGATAAGGAAGGATTGGTCCGCCAAATTGGATGATGCACTTTGGGCCTACAGGATAGCCTTCAAGACTCCATTGGGCACCACACCGTTTCACCTGGTTTATGGGAAAGTATGTCACCTCCCAGTGGAATTAGAGCACAAGGCAGCTTGGGCGGTTAAGATGATGAATTTCGACATCAGGTCTGCTGCGGACAGAAGAATGGTTCAGCTGAACGAGTTGGATGAGATAAGATTCCACGCTTATGAAAACTCTAAGCTGTACAAGGAAAGAACAAAGGCTTATCATGATAAGAAAATCATCTCCAGGAAATTCGAACCGAATGATCAGGTACTTCTGTACAAGTCTCGTTTAACTTTATTTCCTGGAAAATTGCGTTCTCGTTGGTCAGGTCCTTTCACCATCAAGGAGGTTCGACTATATGGTGCTGTTGTCCTCATGAACTCTGACGGCAAGGAGTTTACTGTGAATGGACAAAGGGTGAAACACTACTGGGCGAATGCTGCTATCCCTGACGGACACTTTATCCGTTTGGACGATGAACCCTCTGCTTAATCAACTGCCAAGTCAAGCTAATGACTCAAAACAAGCGCTGAGTGGGAGGCAACCCACTGTGATAACTCTGTATCATATCTCTTTTGCTTTTTGTTTATTTCATTTGGTTTTTGCTTATTTCAATTGAGTCTTGTCGAACCATGGTCTTTGTCTCGATCGACACTCTCTCTTAGTGTCGATCGACACCGACAGATTAACTCATTGCCGAATCGTGGTCTTGGTGTCGATCGACACCAGTCAATGGTGTCGCTCGACACCATAAGTGAATAAACCCAGTGTCGAGCGTCATAACCCGAAATCAGATTCATAATCTTAGAAATTCTCTAACTCTTGCGATTTTTGGGCGATTTGGGTGATTTCAGGTACCATTTCGATCGGAATTTTACGGGCAATCTGATTTCATTCTCCATTTTCTCGATCTGCAACCATGGAAATGCGTAGGAAGCAAAACAGAAGCGACGGTGAAGTCTCTTCCTCTCGCCCACCGCGAGCCACCACCACCGCCGCCGGTTCGCCTTCGCCACCGCAACCTCCCCCTCCGCAGGTAGCATCCCAATATCGTCCTCCATGGCCTAGGTTAGAGGGTAGGCGAATCACTTTGCAGAGAGTTTGGGAGAGATCCCCAAAGGAGGAGGTTGAGAGTGATGCTTGTGTGTACAGAGAGATTTCAGAGGATTGGGATGATTATGATTCTCTGTTTTACAATGCTTGGTTGGGTGTTGAGATTAGACCAAGTAGGGTTGCAGATATGATTGCTTTGAGGAGAATGGGGATTCGAGAGGATGTTCTGAAACTTCTGAGGAAGATTGGTTTGGGCACGATAGCGACCAAACACTACGACCTTTTCCCTGATTTTGTGCGCCAATTCCTTGCTATTGTTCGTGTCTACTACACGAACGAGGTTGTGAAGAACGCTCAGGAAGGTACGCTCACTTTTCTAATCCGCGGGGTGCGTTACAGGTTGTCTCTGCGAGATCTCTGTGGCATTTATGGTTTCAGCAGAGACCCAACAGGGGTGGCTCTTCCTAATGTCTTCTACGATGCACAGGCCTTCTGGGCCTACTTTGGGAATGGGCGTTATGACTCGAAGACGTCCACCCAGTCTGACGTTCGCCATCCTGTCCTGAGGTACGTTATTCATCTCCTTGGGAACATCTTTTTGTGTAAAATGGAGCCTGGGAATATGCGATTGTCTGAGTTGGTTCTTCTGTATTATGCTGTTGGTGATTTGTGCGTTGATGGTTTTGAGTGGCCTGAGTTGGATGATGATATTAACCTCGGCGCTGTGTTTGCCCACCACTTAGTCTCGTTGAAGACTAAGCCTTTTTCGGGTCGTGGGACCAAGGTTGAGAGTGTAGGTAGTCTGTTGACACCTATTTTTAGGCACTGTGGGATTGCTACAGAGAGTTGCAGCATTGTTACCAGGCACTCGCTCATGGACGAGGAGTACCATTATTTTACTTCAAAAGGAATGATCACATAAAAGTTGGAAGCGAGGTTAGGAAAATTTCCTATGATACCATTATTCGCCTACACTTTTGAGATAAAAAAAAAGAGAAACAACACAAAAGATGTTGAGAAAAGAATAAGTCTGGGGGAGAGAAAGAGTACCAAAAAGATGTGGAAATTGGTTAGTTTGTCATGGTACTGAATGAGAATGAGTCTAGAATGTCCTTGGCACTGATTTCATTGATGAGACCCAGCGATGAAGGCTAATGGAAATTGTTGTGGAATTGTGGGGTGAATCTGGGGTACAGAAAAGCTTACGGAGAAGTACATGGAGGTTGGATTTGAATTGGTCTGTTGAGCATATGGATTTGGTTTGAATGCTCAATGCATTGGTTTAAGAGAAAGGGAGTTTCCGCGATTTGCAAACTTCTTTCACAGGTTAAGTTTCTGTTTTGCTTGAGGGCAAGCAAAGGCTAAGTCTGGGGGAGTTGATATATCATGGTGTTTTTGTGTCTCTATCGAGTCATTGTAGGTTCCGGTACGTTTTGGAATCATTGGATGCATATTGGGATGATTGGAAGCATTTAGCATTCTGTAGCTGAGAAGAGCAAGTTGGAGATCACAATGGATGTTGGTGTCGATCGACACTGCCTCCTAGTGTTGCTCGACACCGGTCGCCACTACTTGTTGCACACGAGTTTTAAAGACTTTTGAAGAATTGCAGAATGATCCAGAAGTTTTCTCTAATTGCAAGACAAGTCCCTGACGTATTTTAGAGTATAAATAGTTGTTTTTAGAGTTTTAGAACAGATCTTGTCTTTACTTTTGGCAATTGGATTTTGAAAGCTTGTTGGGAGAAACAGATCAGAACTCATTGTAGAGAGAAGATTTTGAACTCCCTTTATTTTTATTCTAATGCAATTTATTCAGATTATGATTTGTGTTACATTGATTATGTCTGAGTAATTCACTTGTTAGATTTAGGGTTTTTCTAAGGATAGGATGAATTGTTGAATTGGATTTGCTCTGTTAGGGTTATCATATGGTTCTTCATCTAGGTTGAGATTAATGCTAGTTCTAGACTGATCAACTGGAATTTAGATCATAAGATAATTGGTAGACACGAAAGTGTTATTGGTTTCCTGAATTAAACCTTGATGAGCAAAATACCTATCTGCAAAGACATTTGATTTAGGGATTTTGTGAACATATCGAACTTGGATTTAATGCATGTTTTGATTGTTGAATTTGCAAAGAAATTTGGGATTCACTATTATAGACATAGATAATCTCTGCAACGAAAGTTGATTGGTTTGAATTTTGTGTTTGAGTTCAAGAACGGTTCTTAACCAACCCTACAATGCATATTTGTTTAACAATTCTGAATTTCTGAAGAATTTTCCTAAGTTTAGCTTTTCCATATCTGAAAACAAACACATTTACTTTTGCTTGCCAGTTTTACATTTTCTTAATCACTATTTAGCTAAAACCCAAACTACTAATCTATTGTGTGAACATCAGTCTCTGTGGATGCGACCCCTAATTACTGCATTGATCTCTTAATTTGAGAGAGTAATCTCTATGGATAATTAATAAAATGATTTGATTTGATTTTTTAAAAGATCGAACAATGATAAAAGGCGAATATACATTGGAAAAAAAATTGTGATTTGATTTTCATAATCTATTCTTTCTTAAAAATAAATGGAAAAAACAATTTAGTAATGGCATGCTTAGTATAAATAAATATTAAAACCGATACTTTTTTTTTGTCCATTTCAATTATGAGATTAAACATGAGTGTGACACGTTAGTTTTTTTTTGGTATAAAATGACTTCGTAAATAATATATAGAAAATCTTTGAGGATTTATTTTAACACTTTAGTTTTTTGAGAAATTAAATAACTCATGAAATACTTTAGATATATTAACGATCAGATTTTAAAAGTTGGGACTTGTTTTGATCGTTTTCCTGGTAGCAAATGATGTTTAGAAATAAGTAATAATGTAATTGTTTTTTTTTATCAAAATTAGGCTACAGATCAACATACGGAGGGAAAGATTTTACAACTTAAATATAAATTAAAATATGTCTTCATGTATAATCAAAGAATCAGATTACTAAAATCTTTTATACCAAACTTGCTTCTTCCGCTGATTCTTGATATTCTTCTTCTCCCTAAAGTCGTCCACTCTTACAAGTTAACCATATCTTGATCATTGACGATGGATTATTGCTTCTTGTTTCTGTTTTCTTTACGATTTGTGCCAAAGATAAACTCCCCAAACCAAAAACATGCTTTTCTCTTTAGTCGATCAGAAAATGGAAAGCAAAGAACGCGAACTTCAACGTCCTCTCAATATATGCAGACGATTCTACGATTTCTTGGTGAAGTTATTAGCCACACAGGCTTTGAAGAAAGTAGTTCTTGGCCACCCATTGACACTTGGTACAGTTGAATCAAAGGAGGAAAACTCTGATATTGGCTCTAATAATATCATAAGTAATGTTGGTGAAAACATGGATAAAAATGAAACGGTATCGGTCGATGGAGAACAAGTACAGTTACGTGTACCAAAAGAAAAGGCTCCAAGAAAAATTGTGAGCATAAAGGATGAAGTTGATGAGATACGAATAAGTTCAAGGAGAATCAAGAGGAGGACATCGAGAGGAAGTTTTAGTTCCTTCGATGAGCATGAGGTTATGTCTTTCAAACCATTGAAATCGATTCTGAGAAAGGATTCAGGATTAAGCTAAGATCTATGATTACATATTGGATCTGTATTCAGGAAATTTCATTCATATGTAAGTTACGTAATTATGTCATACATGTAAAATTAAATTTTTAGATGCTGTCCCATGCAATGCATGGGATTCATTATATATATATATATATATGTATATATATATATATATTTAAATATCAAATAAGTTAGAATTTTTCACTTGATGGTTGACAGTTGCTGATATTTTTAATCAATATTTTGGTTCCTTTTTTTTTTTGGTTTTAAGGATTTTTAGGCTCATAAATAATTCTTCACTTGTATTATTTTATTTGATATTTAAGGTTTTAACTTTTAACACACATATTTTAAATTTGTTTTTGTATTTTTTCAAAAATAAAACATCATTATCTACCTAAACACTGTTTAACCAATAAAAAATAAACGGCAAATTACAAATAATTATAAAACGAAATAATTAATTAATTTTACATTTTCAATGTAAAACATCACTTAAAATAAAATAAAATTGGCTAACATCACTTTTATGATACGGACTAGTGTCCAATGTAAATTACAATTTAATATGGACGTTTTGGTATTGTTTTTGTTTCAGCTCAGATTCGTATTTTAATCAACTACGTAAAAATAATTATAACTGAAAGACACAAATTCAAGTATCTCCGGTTCGGTATGCTCGTCCTGTTCGGACTCTCTGGTTACATGGTTGAAGCTCATCAAAATCCCACGAACAGAAAACATCCATTAAGATTTGACGTTTCCAAGGCTCTTGTTTATGAACGCCTTGTCTAGCCTGTTGCTGTACTAATTTGAGCAACACTATAATCCTAGTGAAATGACATATTCTTCAAACCGCGTTTGACTTCCAAGTTACCGTTAGCAAACGTGACTTTCGCAAGATGTGTAGAAGACGGCAGTGTACATAAATAACGTTTACTCATTCTCAAGCTGACTTTTAGTTAGTCTTCAAACTTTCCAGGCTCTACCATTTCTCCATGATGGTTTTTTTTTTTTTTTTTTTTTTAAATTCCTAGTGTCAGAACTCGACACTCTTCAAAGTTTTCATAATCATAACCTCTTCTATAGGGAAAAGTCATCTAGATTTGATTAATCCAACCATAAACACTTTCTTATAGAAGAAGTAATACTAACCTTGATCCAGTGCTTGATTAGGCTTAATGATGGATTCAAGTCTTCAATTTGATTTTCTCCTCCCTTTGAGCTCTTATCCTTAATGATTCTTCTTATGGATGAAGAATCAAACACATACACTTTTGTTTAATTGTCTCTTTCTGTGATCGTTTTTTTTATACTCCAAGTAACCTTTTTGTTTTCTGTTCCTCTCCTTTTATAATTGTGATTGTTTATTATCACAAGGAGAAGTCACGTAAACGACACGACCACTCACATAGACATGTATATACACAAACAGTTATAACAAATAATAATAACTATTGTATACGTGTATATATACATGTGTGTGACAATTAAACTAAGAGTTTGAATCATAATAATAATTAAGGTAAGGAAAGAGGATTATCAATACACCCGAATTCTAACGACTTTAATCGAAACTGATCCATCACGGTATCGTCTTTTATATTAGAATTCATAATATTAATAAGAACTTAAACTTTATAATTAAACCGAAAAAGACATAGGTCACATATAACATAAATTTCTTACATCTTCTACACATATTTATTTTTTTACATTTTTATGACAGCAACATCCGCTGTACTTAGAACAAACGCCAAAATCCCATTCATTTTCTATACAATAGGCAGTGCAACTGACGTCCCCATCACGACACGCTTCAAACCCTCCCATGCAACCCACGGCGTCAAACAATATTCCATAACCTGCTTATTAATAAAAATCATTAAACCAATATACACATCAATTATAAGGAAAAAATCAAGCCCATTATTTGAAAGTGGGGTATAATTTAGAATAAACTAGTACCCGGTGTTGTCGTACGACTCTGAACAAAAGATATGATGAAAAAGATAGCGAAAACAAATGCGACTGATGTTTTTATGGTGATAGCCATTTTTTATGATATTTTCTTAAGACTGCTTTAGTGAATTTTTCTAACTTAGATGACTGATTATATATTATATATAATACAAACATATGCAAAAATGTCATTTTTATGGTAAAAAATAAAAAGGAACATGAATTTTCAAATTATTTCCTTATAGATTTATAGTCAGAAGAAAACCATGTATAATGACTCTCTTACCTAATTAGTCGGTCAATGACCAAACTATATTCAATGTACATTACATACGTTCAATAGACAAAAAGTCAATGGTTATTACTAAAATGAATGGAAGAAAAACAACTCAAATATTAAAAGTGATACAGAGTAAATGAATCGGTTTGATGTTTTATGAATATTTGGAATTTTTACGAATTTATTCAAATATATATATATATATATATTATATGGAATTTTATAGCCATTATAATGAAAAAGAAGCATAAAGAAAACTGAATTTTTAGAATTTGCTATGCAATAAAACCTCTATAAATTAATAATGTTGAAATCATGATATTTTTTTTTATTATACGCCGCCCAAACAATATCGGAATTGTTGTTGTATGAACTTGTTGTTTGGGCGGCGTATAATGCATATCTTCATCAGTTGAAGAAACTTCATTAACATTGGGTTCATCTTTTGGCATTGTTGACCCACCAATAGTGAACTGCTTAGGCAGAGATTAACTTAACGGCTGATCTTTTAAAATAATCTACATTTGAAATCAATTTTAAATGGATACTTTTTTTTTTTTTTTGTTGAAGTAGTCTTACTTTAAAGTTAACTACCATTCTATCCAATTATTTCATATTAATAACGAAAATGCCATTACTTTTTAATTTTTCAAAACAAAAAATGACTAAGTATAATTCTATCCAACATTTTCTTATTAATAACAAAAATTTCATTGGTTTTTACTAAAAAAAAAAATTAAAAGCACAAGAAAAATGTTATTTGATAAGAATGTTACTATATCTTTATTTCTGTTTTATTTTATTAATTTAAATTAATAACTTAAACAATGTGGATTTTTTTTAACTAATTATGATTGGTTATTTTTTAATTATTTTAATATTAACCAAGATTTAAATTTGATATGATACACATATTGCTTTTAGCTCTTAATCTATTAAGATGGAGTGTGTAGAATTAAAGTCTGGTTTAATATGATCGAATAAATAGTTAAATGTTTTTTGCAAAATAGAATATGTGAGATTCAAATCCAATGACTAGATCAAAGTTTTTAAAAATGTGTGGGTTTCCAGTTAGAATTCAAGTATTAACAATAAAATTTCAGATTTTTTGAGAAATGTCTATTTCCTAGTACCCTTTTTCAAAATTGTCTTCTCCATAAAATCTTTTTAAAAATGTCCATAAAAATCTGATATCTACCCAAATCACTTTATAAAATGTTTTAAATACCTTATATTTTTATAAAAGCATACAAAATTAAACAACTTTATAAGTGTGTAAAACCTTATAAATACATTTATAAATACCTTATAAAACTTTATAAATACTTGAATCGAGTCTCCGACGACGAGATTTAGATATGTTCTCAGATTTTAGGGTTAAGTTATTTTAAGGGTAAGTTAGTTATCTTCAGGTCTGATGAGGGGCATTTTTGAAAATAGACAGCTGAATGAGATATTTAAAAAAATGGTTACATCAGAATGAACATTTTTGCAAATGCAGAATTTCAAAAATGCCCATTTCAACGGTCAATTTTCAAAAATGTTCCTCATTAAATCTGCAAAATTTATAAAGTTTATAAGTTACTTCTGAATGGTAATTAGTACTCGGAGACTCGATCCAAGTATATATAAGGTTTTATAAAGTTTTATAAGATATTTATAAGGTTTTGCACACGTATAAAAGTAGTTTGTGTATGTTTTTATAAATTTACACACGTATTTAAGTATATCTCAGATTTTTAAGAGCATTTTATAAGGTTTTAGGGAAGGGCATTTTAAAAAAGTGGTATTAAGAAAGGAGCATTTTTAACAAATATAAAATTTTACATTTTTTTTATACTCGCGTATTTACGCGTGACTTATCTAGTTTTTTAACAAAATCCAAAGGAGAAATTATTATTCTTACTATTTTAAAAAATGATATATATATATATATATATTAATGAAAATTATACAATTAATTACTAATTCTAAAAAAAATTGTATAATAAGATTTTTACGTTATTGTATAATAAAATTATTTAAAGATATTATGCAATAAATTACTAATTGTAAAAGAAAAACAAAAGACTATAATTAATTTTTTTTATTAAAAATATATTCTTCTATAAGGAAATTATACACAAAAAATGTATAATAAGATTATTGTCAAGAATACAACCCTTGCTTAAAAAAGAGAACTTAAGTAAAAAAAAAAAGAAGTTTGTTTATTCTTTACTAAACTTGAAAGGAAATTGTTTTTATTATTTCTAGTTAAAACGTTTTGTACATAAATATTTTACAGAAATTGTACTATAAATTATTAATTATAAAAGAAAACGATAATTACTTCTTTTGAAAAAATGATATACTTCTATAAAGAAATTATACAATTGACTACTAATCCTAAAATAAAATCGATTGTAAATATTTTCATGTATTATGTTCAAAATATAAATATAAGTTATATAACATTAGGTTAATCTTATTATATATAAAAGTTGCTACTTCACATGATTGGGACACATGACAAGTCTATGAACACATGATCATGATAAAATTTTGACACTGTGTAAAAATTTCTACAAATGAGATTTAGTCATTATGTTTAACATGAATATGGAAAAGTCCAAATCCAAAAAGATATACTCAGATTTTTTATATAAAAAAGCAAATAACATCTCTTTTATTCTCAAATTAAATTAATTAAATTAAGATAATCATCCTTTCAAACGCCTAGGAATAGAAAGAGTTAAAACAATCAAATAATATTGATTCCGGTAAAAAAATCGATTGTCTAAATTGTAATTCCTTTGAAGAAGATAATAATTGGAAAATTGTACATCGTTGTAGACCACATTTAGCACAATGGAGATCACCGTTGGGTAGAATGTATCGTAAAATCGCTCCATTCTGACGTTAATTGTAGTCGTCCTCAAAAAAGGAGGATGAGAGGATGGTTTAGAAACCATAGTGAATAGTTTTCTC
Source organism: Turritis glabra (assembly GCA_900406565.1). NCBI lineage: Eukaryota > Viridiplantae > Streptophyta > Magnoliopsida > Brassicales > Brassicaceae > Turritis > Turritis glabra. The sequence continues at coordinate 519,773 of OVBN01000116.1, read as the reverse complement.
CATCGCATGAGAGATAAGTGAGAAAAATTATTTATGTTTTCAATTATTGCAGTTCCTATTTGTATCAAATGTTTTAATTTATTTAGCATAAATGTTTAAATTTACGTCGCATTTTAATGTGTTTTATTTATAAGTGAAAAACATTAAAATTTGAAATAAAATAATGAACTTAAATGAATTTTTGATTAATTGATGAGAAGTTAGTATATTTTTATTTAAAATTAGTTCGACATGTGGTAAAATTATTACGTATGAGATTACGACATATAAAAAAAATATGTAAAATAATGTTAGTTTTCAAAAATAAAATATTATTAGTTTTTAATTTATTTGCTAATTATTTTTTATTAATATTTAATTCTTTTCAACACAAATTAATATATAAATTTTATATAATGCACATATTAGTTTTAATATAAAAATTATATGTTTTCTTCATTGGAGTGGGTGCATAAAATTAAAGTCTGGTTTTATAGTGATGTAATACACAATTAAATTGTACTGTAAGACGTAATGCATGAACTTTAAATTTGGTTTAAAAAAATTTACCAAATAAAATCTAAAATCAATATGTAAGATACTAGTTAAAATACAAATAGTTCAATAAAATTCAACATATATATTTTATATCCGCATATTTACGTAGGTCTAATCTAGTTGGATATAAAACATGTTTATCATTGTACGTAGTGTGTTTTGTTCGAAATTGAATATTCAAAAATACCATACTCTAAACATAAGCACTCTGTTCGTCGTATTGACTAAGCCGTGTTGACAGACGCGGGTCACAAGGTTCCAGGTAAAGGGAGCAAATTAGGCACTCTCAGGCCTCTCGGCTCAACCTACTGTTAGGAAACCTAATTTCCCACGAATGTCGTATTGGCCGTCGTATTGACAACCAGAATACTTAGGAGAAGAACATAGAACAGAATCGCCGACTTACGAATGAGAGAAAGAAATCAAAACTTATGAAAGATGTTAAGAAGTCTGAAAAACGAAGTTGTTTTAGAAAGACATTTAGAGAGAGAAACTTAGAGAGAGGTTTTTAGGGAAAATGTATGATGATTTCTTACAAGGGGTTACACACATATATATAGGAGAGGTTTTAGTGTGCTGACATAAGCGCTGACCTCATTATTTATGCGATTACATCATCGCTTATATCACACTAATTATACATGCGCTGACATAAGCGCTTACATCATTATTTATGCGATTACATCATCGCTTACATCACACTATAATTATACATAATGGAGTAAGATTACTCACTTAATGATCCATTTCAAAGGTGATATTATGCTTGTCACAACAATCATACCTATCACCAGGACATTCGTATTTTTCTTCGGTTTTGATCTGCGAGTCCGTGTTAATGTTGAACATTTTCTCTATCTTCTCGATATCATCAATAGTTATGTCGTCATCAGGGAGTTGTGCGTCTTGAAAATATTCCGGCGGACTGGATGGAGATTTTGTTTCGGTCGATGGTTTTAGTCAACTCAAGTTCTTGCTTCATCATAAAGTACTGCAGGTCTTCGTCAAGGCTCATTTGGTAATCGATTGGATAGTAAGTCCAATTTGGTTTGAACGGAACAGGAAATGTTTGACGAGTATTGTTGAGGCGAAAAGCATGGAGCTGATAATCTTCATAGACCTTGATATCATTGATGTTGAAATCCGGGCGAACTCCTCTTGAATAGTCGTTATGGTGAATAAGAGTAGGTAGTGCGTGAATCTTGTTGGATTTTGCGTTGACGTGAACTGGGCGATGGAAGAAGTAGATTGTATGAGGATTGAAGAAAGGATTGAGACCTCCTGGACCCCTTAACTTCTTGAATGATAGACCTGTTGCTTTTGCTGATTTCCTTAGTTTGCCGCTCCAACTGCTCAATGGTGCGAACCATGTTAAAAATGTCGAAAGACATTCTTTTTGACCTTGCTGGGCATTGATATACTGATATAGCCACTGTATATCAAAAGTGATTCCAATAGTGTAGACGGAGCAGAGATACCAGAGGAAACAGAGAACTTCGTCCGACATATTTGTATTCTCGACTCGGTAAAGGTGAGCATATGGATGATCAGGATGAATCCCCATCGGTATACAAGAATGACAGCTGAGGCCATGCGATGAGAGAATGATGGACTGGTACTTGAAAATTTGTTGTCGAAGATGTTCATGTAGGGTGTTTGTATTGATCATCTGATGAACGTCATGAGGTATGTTAGCTTCGAAGTCATAGTAACCTTGCTTTGTTGCAGAGGAACTTGCCATCATGTGAATTTCCGGTAATGGATTTCGACTGAGCATGTCGGCAAGGATATTCTTTGTACCCTTTAAATAGAAAGACTCGAAGTCATATTTTGAGAACCACTCGCTCCATCGTAAGAGTTGTTGATGCGGAACCATCTTCTGCTTGAATTGTAACATCTTTGGAAAAGAAGACATGTCCATTTCGATGCGAAATTTATGTTCTATCAGATGGAACTCGAACTTCTCTATGGCTTTCTTGACCGCTAAGATTTCTTTGAACGTAGAGTGGTAGTGCATCTCCGAATCTTTAAAGAGTCCACTTTTATATCCGCAGATTTGACGTTTTCCATTAATTTCTTCAAAAAGAATGGCTCCCCAATACTTATCACTTGCATCAGTCTGTAAGACACGTGTTCCTGAAGAAGGAATATTTAGAGGTGGTAGCTTCTGTATCTCTAGCTTTAGCTTTTTTGACTGCGTCTGTTTGTCGTGTTGTCCATGGAGGTGGATTCTTAGTCAGCATCTTCTGGAGAGGTCTTGTGATTTGCGAAAGTTGCGGAATAAAGTCACTCACATAATTGATGACACCAAGAAACTGTTGAACTTGTCGTTTAGTGAGATTTTCGTCAGGGAACTCAAGAAGCGTTGTAGCTAAATGGGCTTGAGGTGTAAATTGTCCATTTGCGATATGCATGCCGAGAAACTCAATGTTGGGCTGGGCTATGATCATCTTTCGGGCCGAAAGCATAATTCCATATTGCTGGACTATGGTATGGAACTTCTTGATGGATTGGATGTGCTCCGAGTCACTAGACGAAAAGAGGAGGATATCGTCGATGTAAATCAAAGCCGTATGAAAAAGAGGCTTGAATATCCGTAACATTGCTTGTTGAAAAAGCGATGGTGCCGTTTTGAGCCCAAAAGGTAGAACATTCCATTGGAGATGACGATTTGGTAGACAAAACGCTGTTTTGTATCTTTCGTCTGGATGAACGCCCAATTGCCAGAAACCCGATTTTAGATCAAATTTAGAAAAGATTGTTGCTCCTTGGAGATGTTGGATGAGGGCCTTTTTGTTCGGTAGAGGGAATTTGATGTCTTGTAGATATTGATTTAAAGGCTTGTAATCAATAACTAACCGAAGTTTTCCTCTTGCTTGTTCTGCTCGATTGTTGACGTAGAACGCCTTACATGCCCAAGGGGAATTTGTAGCTGAAACAATTCTTTGAGTAACGAGTTGATCACATTCGTCATTGACTTGTTGTAGGAGAGCAGGTGTCATTCCCGCATGACTTGCTTTTGTTGGAGTAGTATGAACATTTTCCTTGAGGGGCAAGGACACAAAGAACTCCGTATTTAACCATAATGGTTTGTTGCATTTTTGAAGAAAGTCGATGTGAGACTCAGCACATGAGATGGTAGTAATTGCTTCTTTAATGCGTCCGAAATCAGGAGACGTGGAATCATCAATCGTGAATAGGCGAGGAATCGTCGTAAATATTTTGTAGAGATTTTTCCATCGTATTCTGTGAGGTTCGATCGAGATATCAAAAGTCTTTTTTAACGCATAGTAGGCATCCCATCCCAATATCAGATCTTTTCCAGGTGTAGAAGAGCCAAGTACTTCAGTAGTAATTTGACAGCCTGGGAATAGCTCGATGATAATTGGCTTCGATTTGAGCTTTATTATCAACGATCCGGAGTTTGCCACTGTGAACTCTTGTTGATGCGGTAGCCACATAGATGATGAAAGAACTTTTGGATTCATGATTGTCGTATGAGCTCCTGTGTCGATGAACGCAATAACATGAACTGGTTTTTCTTCATGATTTGGATCGAAGATTGTCACCGGTAGATGCGGTGTTTGTATATCTTCGTGTCTCGGGATTTGAGTAATTTTGAAACAGCATTCTCCGTTATCTTCATGCGAAGAATCAGAGGAGTAATCAGAATCTGAATATCCGTAAATTGCTTCATTGTCGTCACTATCATAAGATAGTACAGATTCGAGATCATGGTTGTCGAGGTCGATGTCAGGTGCAATCTTGGATATTGAGTTGATAAGATATTGCTTCTTCCGTTGCGACTTGTTGGGACAATTCTTGGTAAAATGACCTTCCTTTTTACAGAGAAAACATCTCGTTGTTTTCCTGAAGCTTCGTTTTTTGCGAAAGAAACGTTTTCGTCTGAACTTGTTAAAACGCCGTGGAAATGCCCTTTTGTATCTGTGTGATTTGTTCCGTGTATCACACGAGCAGGACTTTTTGCTTTTTGAACATTTGATAGCCAGATCCGGTCTTGCACAAATCTTGGAGAGTTGCTTGGATTTATTCATGAATTCCATCCAAAACTCCTTTTGCTTACATAGCTTGTCGAGTGTCTTGAAGACATATTGTTGGATTTGGCCGATAGAGATTTCTTCAACGGTCTGACCTTGATCTCTGATATAGAGCTTGGTTTGTTGATTCAGATAGTCATCAATGGAGGAGAGATATACTTGCTTTAAGCTTGGATTGTTAAGACCATTAAGCGCGTAATATCTCCTTGTTTGTCGTTCAAAATGTTTTGCTAAATCGCGTTTCTTTAGCGAACAACACTTTGCCGTGAATAATTCTTCTTGTAGTTGATCTTTATGATGAAGCGGCGTACCAATAAATTCTCTATGGATTTCGCCTAGAAGCAACGGTATTGTGGTTTGATAAACCTGTTGCTGTCTGTATTCACCAAGAGAATTCCACCATTCCTTGAGAGCGACAGATAATCGTGCTGTGAACTATTGTATAACGAGTTCTAATGGAGAGGTTAGCACTTCAGAATTCATCCACGCTTGAAACTCATCAAGACGATCTTTCCATTTTTCAAAAGGAATGTCGTCAAAGGTGAAAGTCATAACTTTCGAAGCGAACTGCTTTGATGGCATCTCTCGTTGTTGAGGAGGAGGCGTATAATGCATCTCATCATCGCTGGAGACTTCGTTGATGTTTGGTTCATCTTTTGGTACCGCTGTTCCACCAATAGCGAATTGCTTAGGTAGGGACTCGTCTTCAGAACTTGTGTAAGCGTCACTTGAACCGGAGTCAGAGAGATGATTTATCATTGCAATTGTCTGAGAGGTTGGATTAGGAAGAAGGAGAACCGGTGCTTGGACAGGATGCTCTTTCGATGCTTCAATAGAGGTTTTCCCCATGTGGTCGAGCATAGTGGACATTGAGAATTCAATCATCCCGATATCTTTGCCTTTCTGCTGTGACGTATCGTCAGCAGATTCGTGACTAGAAGAAGAAGTAAGAGCCGATTTTTTAGTTGGATTAACCAAAAATTCGGATTCCTTTGGACGTCGTGGTTTTGCGCGTGACATCTTTGGTTTGTAGTTGCTAACCGAAGATGTACCATAAAGAGACGTAAAGGCTTCGTCGGATGATAAGAATCCTGGGAAAGATGGTTTTGGTTTCTTCTCTTGATAGCCTGAAAGAAAACCCGGCGAGTAAGACCCCTGATACATCGGTATACCTGATGGCATACTTCCGTAGGTAGAATAGGAGGTATCCATATTGCGATGTTGGATCATACTGTCAAGGCTGCGTTGAAGATCTTTTAGCTGGTTTTTTAGGCTAGCCATCTCTGCTTCTTTGCTGCGAAACTGAGACGTATTGACCATCATATGTTGTGTCATCGACATCATTTCATGATGAAGACCATTGAGTCGCTCATGGATCTCCGTTATAGAGCTTTGAAGACTGGTGAATCTTCGATTATATCCATCGGTAAGCTGATCAACTTTATGGTTTATTGTGGAAAGTAGTTGATTTTGAGCGAGCGCATTCTCTGTTTGCCAATTAAGGACCTTTTCACCTTGACTGAGCTGATCTGGGCCAGATGAATTGATAGCCTGTGTAAGGATCTTCGGACTATGAGCGATATTGTTTCTGATGAAGTCTTCAGATGGAGGGAACTCTTCTGTTTGCAACATCATAATATTTTGTTGCGGTTGCGTCTTTCGTTCTGAGCACTGGACGATATAATCATACTTGTCGTCACCTAATGGACCGACAGTGGGATCTCCGTCAAGATATCTCTTGTAAAGAGGATCTTTCTTTTTTTTCCTTCGTTGTCGAATTTCTTCATCAGATTCATACATAGCGTCTGTGCAAGCAGAGCATGAACATACATCAAAATATTGATGTCCATTTTCATCCTTAAAAGGATAGAGAATTGTTCCATCCTGGCCAAAGGAGATTGGTTGGAGATTTTGATCTGTGAATGAAACTTGGTCATCAATTTGGATAGCAAATTGGGTGAACAGCTGTTTTCGAAACGATGATGATTGTGGTTTCTCGAACTTGATTTATGTCGTACCATCACTTCGAGAATGAAAGCTGGCTTCAGATGTTTGTACTGCTGCCTGAGCTGCTTGATGTAGTTTTTCATAACTCGTAACCCAAGATTCCGGTAGTCGACGTAATAGTTCTTCGCGAGAAATTTGTCGAGGAATTTGAACAGCGTTGGGTGCTTGGGAGGCAGAGGTGACTTCGAGATATAACGCTTCATCTGAGGAAGGTAGTTGTAGATCAAGAGCATGGTCTTCGATCCGGTAGACAATCTGATGATGAAGGGTTGCGACGACACTCTTTTCTTGCATAGGAGCTCCGACGAGTTGTAGTTGAACTTTGAGCGTCTTGAGGAGATTGGGATCTTGCAAAGAGACATTAAAGTTTGGAAACAGTGTGACAAATACTGTTCCGGCGTTTAATGTTGTTTGAACCGTCCCGATGCAAGCTTGTTGATATGACTTTAGTCTTGAGTCGACCAAAGCGATTCGCGCGACAACTGGTAAACCTTTGCGAGCGTGTAAGGTTAAACCAATTCGGACAACTCCAAAGTGGAGATGTGTAAAGCCATGTTGTTGCCATAGTCGTGGCAAGTGTTCAGGTATGTTAAGCGAGATAAACTGTTCTTCCTCCGTGGCTGGAACTTGACAGGAAGAAAACTTGCTAGATTGAACATACTCCATGACTCTTTTGCTGGATGAAGGGCGAATGAGGTCACGAACACCTTTAACCGAGAAAGCACTAGGTTTTTTAGAAAAGTATTCATACGGATTGACAAGGGAAAGAGTTGTTTCAGGTAATTGATCGCCTGGAACATACTCGATTTCATACAGAGAATGAATGCTAGAAGAAGAAGAAGATGAACGAGATTTATTTTTTGGTAAAGTAGAAATAGAAAACTGGAATCAATAGTAGAGAGATTGGATGAAGACATGGAAAGGATGTTGTTTTTCAGAACATTCAAAACAAGCAATCATAAACAATGATTCGATCTCACCTAACGCAAGTCGTTGGCTCTGATACCATACTCTAAACATAAGCACTCTGTTCGTCGTATTGACTAAGCCGTGTTGACAGACGCGGGTCACAAAGTTCCAGGTAAAGGGAGCAAATTAGGCACTCTCAGGCCTCTGGACTCAACCTACTGTTAGGAAATCTAATTCTCCACGAATGTCGTATTGGCCGTCGTATTGACAACCAGAATACTTAGGAGAAGAACATAGAACAGAATCGCCGACTTACGAATGAGAGAAAAAAATCAAAACTTACGAAAGATGTTAAGAAGTCTGAAAAACGAAGTTGTTTTAGAAAGACATTTAGAGAGAGAAACTTAGAGAGAGGTTTTTAGGGAAAATGTATGATACGTTCATGCAAATGAATATCTTATTATTTACTAGATAAGAGAGTTAATATATTTGTATTTTTTTAATCTTATTGTATAGAGCTGAACAAGTTCAATATTAGTGCGTGACACATGTGACAATATTTATGAGATGACGGTATATGTCACATTTTTTTAATTTAAAATGATGTTAAATAACCAACTAAAACCTCAAACTAAAACCTCCAAGCTGGAACATTTTCCCAACTAAAACTTTAGACTAAAGCTTTCAAGTTGAAATTTTTCCCAACTAAAATCTCCAAGTTGAAACATTTTTCCAACTAAAACCTCAAACTTTTTTCGTTCACATATAAAACTTTCAAAATTAAAATTTTTCCCAATTAAAACCTTCAACTTTTTTCGTTTTCATCTAAAACCTCCAATTTTTCAATTTTTTAGGAAAATTTTTTCAATTTGGAGGTTTTTTTCTGGGATTTTCTCTTTATTTTTTTTTGTCGATTTTGCTTTTCTGTTTTATTTAGTAATTATGTTTTTTATTATTATTTGTTTTAACAAAATTATATAGATGGTGAAATATTTGATATGCACATATTATTTTGATATACTATTTTGGTCTTTTACTAATTGATATTCGTATGACTGAAATTCAGTTTCTATTAAATTTAATCGCGAAATGATATGGGAAGGTTTAATCTTTTTAAAAGAAAGAGTTGCTAATCGAATCAAAAACAAGTACGCACATTATCAATCAAAATTCAATTATTTATACCAATAAGATTGAACATTTATTTCTTAACATAAACGCGGGTCTTAATCTAGTAATTTATAATTTGAAGTATTAAACTAAAATATTAGTATTTATTATTCCATCTTAATTAATCCAAATTTTCAAAAGGATAGGTTTTAAATGTTTTTATGCAGTTTTTATTAGTTAATGATGATAAATTGTAAGCTTCATGAAAAATAATTGGATAATATGGATTTAAAATTATGGAAAATTGTTAATCACATAAACTAATGCATGTATAATCAAATTTAATTTGTTTTGTTAATATGTGTGAAGATCATTAAACTTGGATTAATTAGAAATAGAGGGACCATAATTTTAAAAATATTTAAACTCTTTCAGAATCTATGGGAAAAACTGTTGGTTTTCCATCCGAAATCTATCCGAACAACCATTGATTTCCCGTCGAATTTTACGTTAGTACTCTGTCGCTAAGTCGGTTCGAAATATTTATCGAAGAATTGTCAAAATTTTTGTCGATAAATTTTTTTTTAATGGATTTCCGATAAAAGAAACCATTAAAAATCTGTGAGTAATAGGTTTTTAGAAATCCGTCGAAAAGATCTAATGGATTTTCGACAGATTTGAATTTCTAACGCTTTAGAATCAACTTATATGAAATGACTAGTTTAAACAAAATTGATACTTGATAGCTAATTCTTATCCACAAGTAATAATTGTTATACTTTTGACTCGATCCAAAAATACGGTAAAAGTTTTTACAAAACGAGTACGAGTTGAATATATAGAAGGCCGAAGACGGAAAACTGATATCAGTGCCCAATCATAATTGTAACATTTTATGATTCCATCTACACATATATTATATAAAAATACACACAACATAAAACATGATAACTAATTCTGACCAAACTCATATATAATAATGTAGGTTATCTCTTCACGTTGTTATACATTTTTTAAAAAGGATTGAGTACTACACGTTGTTATATCTGAAGAGTGTCGTTGACTTTTTATTTTATTCCTCATATTTTCCAATCTTTTGATTCCGATCACAACTAGTGAAAATTTTTCTCTCCAATTTTAATTCCATGGCGCAGCAGCAACAACGTCCAATCTCAAACCGTCCCATCTCTCTCCTCAACCGCAACGGTCTCCTCCTCCTTCTCCTTCTAGTTCTCTTCGTTATCTTCGGTGTATTCTTACCTTTAACAGGATCTACCTTATTCCTGTTTCCAAACAAAACATCTTCTTCTCTTTCTCCTTCTTCTTCTTTATCGGTCTCCGACTGGCGCGACTATTCCCTTCCTCAAGCCGTTAAGTTTGTGGGTAAGAACGGGACTGTGATCGTGTGTGCCGTTAGCTATCCTTTCTTGTCTTTTCTCAGCAACTGGTTGATTAGCATTTCTAGACAGAAGCATCATGAAAAAGTTCTCGTGATCGCCGAAGATTACGCTACTCTGTACAAAGTCAACGAGAAGTGGCCTGGTCATGCCGTTCTCATTCCTCCAGCGTTGGATCCTCAATCCGCACACAAATTTGGTTCCCAGGTACACAAATTATATCCTCAACTTTAAATTCATAAAATCTAGCTTCGGGTTTTATATATGTATGAGTCTTTGGTAATATAGGTAGAATACTTAGTTGTCTACTTTAAATAGATCTTCGATGTTTGTTTATTAGCTAGTGTTATTGAACTGGTTACTCCGATCATAAGTTTGTGAAATGATTACATCCCTTTGTTTTAAGGTATAGCCGCTTATGAGCTCTCCTCTTCTTTTTTTTTTTTTTTTTTTTTTGAGCTCTCCTCTATGCCTTGCGGTAGTGATTTCCTTGAAGCTATGACTTTCACCGCAATGACGCTACCCATAAATCAAATTATTATCGGGGGTAGAACTTTTATATAAATATATCATCATGCTACTAAGTATTTTTCTTTCTAAGAGGTGTAATATAATAGTATCGTTGAAGCGTACTGATCACTGTACGTCCCATACTAGGTCCCATTCTTCTAAGCTCTCTTCAATTTTTTTCCGAAGAGTCATGACTGTTCATAACTATTACATTGACACCAAAAAATAGTCCGACCCAATGTGATAAATCTATGCAAGGAATATGTATGTATACTAGAATGCGAATAATCGGATCTTTTAACTAATTTATTATATTCGATTAGGGGTTCTTCAATCTGACATCTCGGAGGCCACAACATCTCTTGAACATTTTGGAGCTAGGTTACAATGTTATGTACAATGATGTTGATATGGTCTGGCTACAAGATCCGTTTCAGTATTTTCAGGGAAGCCACGACGCATACTTCATGGATGACATGATTGCAGTACGTAACATGTCTGCACCTTTTGCATTTTAGAATGTTTATATATCTTTATTCTTAGTTCGATTTTGGTGCTGCCAGATTAAGCCTTTGAACCACTCCCATGGGTTACCACCTCTGAGTCGAAGCGGAGTGACTTATGTATGTAGCTGCCTGATTTTCTTGCGTTCCACTAATGGCTCAAAGCTTCTAATGAAGAAATGGGTTGAGGAAATTCAAGCTCAACCTTGGAATAACACCGCAGCAAAAAAACCACATGATCAGCCTGCTTTTAACCGGGCACTTCACAAAACAGCTCATCAAGTATGTAATGTTGCTTCCTCCAAATTCCACATCTGCTTTCTCTAAATTTTTCACAAGCTTCGTTTACCCAATCGCTGGGTAAAATGATATTAGAGTTTAAAATTTCCAAAGGGTGTTCTGATTCCACATAGAAAATTAGAAAATGCCCAAAATAATAAATTAGATACATGAACCAATATGTTCATTACCAATTGTTGTTGGTTTTAAAATGTGATTCAATTCAAGATCGATCGATAAAAGTCATCATCTCGATGGAAAGTATTAGGATCACACATTAGAAGTTAGACTAAACAGTTTTAGAAGTTAGACTAAACTGTTTTAGACTCTAGTACTTTGAGATTCTAACTTTATCTACTCATAACTCCTCTAGTCTATTAATGGATGTTCGGTTACGTCTTATTGTCAATCTCAAGGGTTATTTTCACTTGTTCGAATTCATTCTTAACTCTTTTGTAATCTTCTATTAAGCAGGTAGACGTCTACTTGCTTCCGCAATCAGCTTTCCCATCAGGAGGATTGTACTTCAAGAATGAGACATGGGTTAAAGAGACAAAGGGGAAACATGTCATAGTCCACAATAACTACATTATCGGTTACGACAAGAAGATGAAACGCTTTCAAGACTATCATTTATGGCTAGTCGATGATCATGCTCTGGAGTCCCCACTGGGAATATTAGAGTAAAATTTGAATACCCCAAAAACTATTTCCTCGCTCTCACTCTTTTATCTTGAGACTAATATCAATATCAATTCTTTGCTCTTTTGTTTCGCTTCTCAGGATATATCAAGAGCCGAATACTACTGAAGGGAAAAAACAGAGGAAAACAGGGAGAAAACAGAGGAAAAACAGGGGTAAAAAACAGAAGTTACCCTAGGCAGGACTTCTCCTATGTACAACAAAAGTATAGGATCTCGAAGTTGGGTGCGAGGAGATTTATTTAAACTCGATTACTTAGATATATGTTCAAAGTCTCTCATCATAATAATATAAAAAATATAATACGTTCACCACGCAATTTATGATATTACAGATAAATTACATCCATCAGAACTATTTCATTAATAACTTTTATGTACGGTATGTTCAATACATATAATCCTAATTAACATAAGATTTCCTTACGTATCAAAAACTTTATGATGAATTTAGAATTAGTTATATTGTATAAAATTATTATTTTAGAACAGAAGATGAATATATCAATATCAAGTGATTTATACTATTGTGCTTTCATAGAAAACTCGTCTAGTGGGTTCAATCACTAGGGGTTAAAATATACAGACCCCCTAACAGTTAAAATATAAAGTCATACTTTCCCAATGTGTTTTCTAGACAAAGTACTTCCCAAAATCAATATCCCCAATACCTTCTCCTCTGTTCTTAATGAAATAGTATTTGGTGTTGCTATAAACCCAGAATTTATTAACTACTTAGAAATAAAATAAGCAAAATACTTTTTGACAAAAGGAGTCAAAGATAAACACAAAAGGGTTTTCTTGTGCTTCCCACAGTAAGGCATTAAAAGATTCTTCTTCTTCGGCGCAAACTCATCTCTTTATGTTTCGATGGAGTTACCTTTCTCTTCTTTCTTTTTAATAAAAGAAAACGTCGTCTTTGGGTTTCCCTCTTCAGCTTTGTAGAAGCACTCGTCATCGTCGTCTTCCTGGGACGCTTCCTTGATACGGATCCATAGTCACCGTCGTTGGCGATATCCTCATCTTTGTCTTCGGACGACTTCTCCAGATTCAGATATCTCGTTAGCGTTACTGTCATAGTCTTCTTCTTCGTCTGATGATCCATCGGATTCATGAGATCACTGCTGCCATCTTCATCTTCAGATTTTTCCATTGTTGCTTCCGTCAAGATCTGGATACCGCATTCAGTAATGTCGAAATATGGGACATTGTTGCTGAATTCGAGTACTATCTTTCTGCTCACTTCAGAGGGGTCGATTAATGGCAAGTTAAGGTCAAATATAAATAAATGCTCCGTTTCGAATGCGGCGACAACGGGCATGGTCAACTTCACGTCATTGGAGATCACTAAGTTGCCGTTTACCGTGCAGCGATACGGTAGTATTGTAAACATATGTCTTCTGACTTGTTTAGGTGAAATCACGAGGCAAACCTTAAATCTGTTGAAAGCTGAATGAGGAATTGTTAAGCAGTTTCCTCTGGCTCGGTGATAGAACTCTGTAGGTACTTCTCTTCCTGGCAAGAGAGCCCACTCGCACACAAACGATTGTTGAAGATCCAATTTGAAGCAGTTAGTGAAATTGAGCTGTGCTTTTGGAGTGTTTAAAGGGCCACTTACTCTCTCTAGGGATACACAATCAAATGCTATTAGCGTGTAGAGTGAACTGGGGAGCTCTGGCAAGGACACGAGTCTTTTGCAACCTCCTACATGAAGGACTCGTAAATTATGAAGACCTTTTATGCAATCTGTAATCCTCTCAATACGACAAGAGCTTAGGTCTAGACGTGTTATAGTCGTGGGGAGATGTGTTGAGAAGGTCTTGAGATTATCATTGCAACTAAACACAAATTTCCTAAGACTTGAGTAATGCCTAAGTGATGCAGGCAATTCCTCGACAACTGTATCCGTTACCTCAATTTTCGTAAAGTTGGTAGGAAAATCTGGAAAAATTCTCAATCGTGAGCATCCAACCATGATAGTTGCAAACCTTTCAAGAGATGTCAAGTTGATGAGAGTTGGAATGACTTCTAGACTTCCGCAGTAATTAATCACTAAGTCGACAAGTTTATGAAGATTCACAATTGAGGATGGAAGCTCTACCAAAGAAATGCACTCAAACAGATCCAATGTCTCGAGATTTCTAGCATTTGAAAGATCTGGAAGTTTCTTCAAAAAAGATGACCTAGCCAGATTCATCTTCTTGAGACTTGCAAGCGGCTGAATGTAAAAACAAGAAAATAATGAGAAAGTACTTCTTCAGATTATTTTATACCTTTCTATGTGAATGTTGTTATTTGCTAACATCAAATATCAGTTGTCTCGTTTCCCATCAACACAAATAAATAACAAACCTGTGTCCCTTCCCATAACTTCTCGAGCTGGCTACATTGCATGTTGAGTTCGACCAGATTTTCTGTGCAAAATCTAAGAGGAAGACTCTTTCTCGGGTATGCCTCCCAATGTAGTAACCTTAGGCGAGGTGGCAACTCCATCTCCTCTGAAATGTGCAACTGTCTTTCTCGTATATGCCTCCCACTATAGACTTTTAGTATTACAAGATTGCACATTCTTTCAAAAGCCCTCGCGCTTATCGTTAAATCGTTGATCTCTGCTATGTTAAATGATACACCAACGATTGATCCGTTACCCTAACAAAATATTCCAAACTAGAACTTGTTAGTGGCCAGAGATGATCTCTTTAAACAATAGCGAATAAACATGGTAATGTAAAACCTCTCAAATAGAAAACTTACTTCTGCCTTTTCTAAAACATAACAAATCTCCTGGGAATCTACTAGAATATGATGCTTCGAAGGCTCTTGTTTGGAAATGGCTTGTCTAGCCATTACTTGTAGCAAATGGTGTATTACAACAATATTATCTTTACAGTGTATGAGATATCTATTGGCTAGGGTTTTTAACCCAAGTCTAACATCCAAGTTAGTTTTTGCCAGCATGGATGTCACATGATCAACATGTTTATAATTGAAGAAAACTGCAATGAAGAGAAATAGAGCTTGGTCTTTCTCATGTAGACTCTCATAACCAACTTTCAAAACACTCTCAATTCTTCCATCAAGACAGTTTTTCAACCTTGGTAGTTCATCTATCCAGTCAGCATGGCTTTTTCCTCGTAACAACGACCCCAAAACATGCAAACCCAATGGAAGACTACCGCAAATCCTTACAACTTTATCTGTAAGCTTCAAAAACCCATCAGGTGGAGAGGTTTGCCTAAAAGCAGAGAGACAAAAGATCATTAGAGCTTCTCTTTCTGATGGAAAACCCACATGGTATATATCATTGATACCGTGTTGTTGCAAAATCTCATTGTTTTCAGTTGTCACTATGACTCTACTTCCAGGACCAAACCATGCGATATTAGGCAAAGTCTCAAGTTGATCTAGACACTCCACATCATCAAGAATGACCAGAACCTTCTGGTCATGTAGCCTATCCTTTATCACGCCTAAATGGCATATCCTAATGCCATTTAGGTTCAAAATCTTTGAAAGAAGTTGCTCTTGTAAGCGCAGCTTCAAACCATACTCAGCAAGACCAATCTTATAGTTTTCCCGAAGGTTGTCCATAAAACAAGTATGCTGAAACTTACTAGAGAGTCGTCTATGTAAAGCTCTGGCAATGGTACTCTTACCGATGCCTGCAGGACCAGAGATTCCAACAATCTTAGCTCCATCATAATCTAAATCAAGCAAAGATTCCAATTTTCTCAAATGAGCTTCAAGTCCCACCATGCCATCAAAATCCCTTGACGGTGTTGCATTCAGTTTAGCTGAAACATCACTTGCAATCTTCTCGATCATTTCCGCTTCATTGTCCCTACCAAATATTTATGAGAAAAAAGATATAAAGATTCCTTAATGATTCCCTTAATGATCATTTCCTCAATAATCTATCTCTAATATTCATTCAAGCATTCCCTTAATGATTTCATGATCAGTTCTTTTCTATTCAATCATTCATCGTAAGAAAGATAAATTGTTATTAATTAAAAACACAAACCAGTTTTGGAAGTGTTCTCCGGCTATGTTGCCCACATAGGTCAAAGCTTGGCTCCATTTTCTCCTCTGCTCCTCTGTTTTACTAGCACAAGTTTCATTGAAAGCGATCCCGAAATCTCCAATCTGCTTCCGCACATCAGAAGGATCTACTCCATAGAAGACAGTCATCACTATTTGTCCCAAATCTTCTTTGCACTTCAAAATCTCCAACAGCTCATCCAAACACCAACTCGATGAAGCATATTTCTTCGAGAGCAATACGATCGCGATCCTCGATTCTCTAATCGCTTGTGTGAGAGCTGGGGCTATGATTTGGCTTCTCTCGATCCCTTGATCATCGAACATCGTAATTCCATTGAAGTCAAACTGTTTACGTAAATGACTGAGAAATGTTTTGCGGACGTCTGGTCCATGGAAGCTAGTGAAGACCCTGTATCTCCAGGTGCGATGTGAAGCGGAAGAAGAAGAAGCCATGAGTGAGGATGGTGAGTCGTTCAAAATCACAGATTCAAACATTTATGGAAGAAAAAAATGGGAACGCGTATTGACCCGTTGAGTGTTTACACTTTTGAGAAACGGAGATGAGGTTTCTTCACCTTTTCCATACTTCCTTCACCGAGACGTAATACTAATACAGTATTGTTTATCGATATTTTTTCCAACGTAAACGAAAATTTTGAGAAAAGGTGAATTATCAACGAGATACTATACTATGAGCAAGACATAATTCAGTATTGTTTATTAATATCTTTTGTCTTTTAGTAGTGTAAAAAGAAATAGAGATACTAATTATGATTTAGAATCTGACCTATTGCGACCAAAAGAAAGATTTTTGTCTGTTGGAATTTATAGATCGTCGTTGTTAAGCACTATACGAGATGAGATCGATTGATTATTACACTTTTATCCGTTAGTTGCATGTTTAAAACGATGGATTTAGGTATTAACTTATGTATTAACTTTTTTTCCATTTTTTTTATGTAAAAACTAGCTATTTTTACAACTTAGATTTTGTTTTTAGAAAAAAAAAATAGCTAAGTTATAAAAATAGTTAGTTTCTACAACAATAAAAAAGCTAGTTTCTACAATCAGAATTTGCTTAAAATAATTGCTTTGATCAAGAGTGTTATGAAACTCTACGAATACATCGAGAAGCTTTTCGACTTTTATGCGGTAGAATGAACAATGATTATGGACTACGAGAATCTTGTAAATGTGGATTAGAAGAGGCTGTTACGATGTTTTTTGAGACTGTTGCACATGATGAAGTTCAATAAATAATTGCAATACATTATCAACACAATCATGAGATAGCGAATCGAAAGTTTCATGAATTTTTGGATGCGCTTGTTCGCATGTATCAAGATATTCTAAAGTCTGAAGAAAATGAACTTTGACAGGTACACCCCATTCTGTCTTCGGAAAGAAGGTGCATATTATCCTTTTTCAGTGGTTGCATAGGAGCTTTTTGATGGTACACATGTGGCGGTACAAATTGGAAGTGATAAAAAGAAAAGTATTTGAACTTACGGAAGCAATATTCTACCACGAATGTGCTTGCGATTTGTAACTTCAAAATAGAGTTTATATATATACATATGTGAGAACACCAGGAATGACACATGATTAGAAGAAATTGACATATTGTGCACAAAACGATGAATATTTTCCAACTCCAACTGAAGGAAAATATTTTTCGTTGATTCGGGATATCTTAACAGAAAATGATATCTTGCACCATATCATCGAACTCAATATCATCTGCATCAATGGCGAGGAGGATCACCTACAAATGAGAATGAAATGTTTATTAAACGTCATTCCTCTCTCTGTTTTGTGGTTGAGCGAACTTTCGGCATGTGGAAAGGAAAGTTTGCTATTATCAGAAATCCAGCATACTGTAATTTTCAAACACGTTGTAAGATTATCGTAACGACTATGGCATCACATAACTTCATATGAAAATCAACAAGAAATGATAAAAGATTTTCAAGATTATGAACAAATGGAAAATGGATTATTGGGATTGTCAGATTCTTTATGAGGATGATGAAACTCAAAGAACAGGTTATGTATCTACATATATGGCAGGTAATAACATCGTATTTTTGCCCATTTTTACTATATTTTTATTAGGTTTCCAATGAAGATTACAAGTGATTATGGATATTTCAAGGCTATTTTCAAGTATTTACACTTCGAGGATACTTTTATAGCTTTTTGAGCAAAAAGGACAAAAAGACGAACAAAACCCGTTTCAGAACAGTTTCAGAATTTCTGAAGTTTGGCATCCGTTGAAGGTCTTCCCTTGCAGAAAACCGAGAGATCTTGCGATTTATGGAAAGTTAGAAGAGTCAAGACTCGCCTCGAAGTATAATTAGATCAATACGTTCAACAAATTTGTTTCATGACCCGAAGAGTAAAGACATGTCCAGACCGACTAGAAGACCTACGACTGATCGGGAGCCTCTTGGCCACACTAACCAAAGGTCCTTCGTCACCTCCAAGTATAGAAAAGTCTTCCCTTGAAGCTCCTTTCTTGTTCGTCATTGTTTTTCATCTCTTTCTTACTTTTATCGTCTTCGGAGAGATAAGCTATCTTCTGTGACAACTAGAGAAGTTCCTTTGGACCCTTTTTGCTTATTTGAATCATTTATGATGCTCTTCTTTATGATATCTATGTCGTTTACTTGCATCATGATCGAATAGTTTTCTTTATTGGGTTCGATGGGGTGATTCAAAGGGGATTCATGGTTTGATTCTTGTTAGGTTGTTAGATTTGATTTTTGATCACTGTTAGAGTTCTTCTGACACATCATTTACTTAATGCATGTTGTTTATATTGATCACCAAGCACTGATCTTAAAGAATAGGAGCGCTAACAATGTAAGTTTACTTCAGAGTCTTGCGTCATAACCTGCGTAAGTTGAGTTATGGAGCTTTGTGAAGTTATCGAATTTGCTTTATTTGCTGGTCGAGATGAGTCGTTACCTGCGAATTGTTAAGTAATGGATTACGGAGACTTTAGACATTCAATTTATGACTTATAGGTTGTTTGTTCATTCGTGTTTCGTAGTTGAGAACCTAGATTGAGAAAAACAAAAGAAGAAAGAGCCACCCATGAAGCTAGTTGGTCAAAAGATGAGTCATGATGTTGATTATAGAGAATCGGTGAACAAGATCAAGTTGAAGCCCAATTTGCGAGTTGACTACTCCGCATTGCAAGCACTTGGCCTCACAAACGATGTTGAATGGATGTTGAACGCACTAGGACTTCGAATCTTTATGGATTCCACTCGCCAAGATATATATGAAGAAGAGACAAAGCAATTCTTAGCCACGGTTTCACTCGCTTTCCCTTGTTCACACACACCGTCGGCGAGAGACAGTATACTTTCCTTCATAATCCATGGCGAGTACTTTACCATCTGCATTCCACATCTGAGCAATGCACTCTGATTTGAATACGATCATGCTATTGATTTTGGCCCGGAGACATTTGATGATTTGTGCAACGAATTGGAAGTGGTATTTTCATTGGTGGGAGAGCCAAAGCATCCACGACATCCCACCCGGCCATTAGATGCACCCATAAGCTAATCGCCAACACCATCTTTGCCCAGACCGCACAAAATTCTATTTTTGGTGATGAAATTCTCGTTTTGAAAACCCATTTGTTGACTTTCCAAGGAAGGTGAGCTACACTTCGCTCCTCGCAAAATGGTTGGTGAGAATCAAATACGACGTGATCACTTGCACGGACGATGAAGCTTCCCTAAGCTTCGGTGGAGTCATTACCACGATCCTTGAAGCCACCAGAGTTAATCTCAACGAACCGAATGTTCATTGCCAAATACAACTACATGGACCTCGCGAGCCTAGGAAAGATGAAGATATTAGTTGGCGTATGCATAAACCCCGATCAGTTTGGATACATGTATCACACTTAATGGATCCCTTGGAACGATTGAACTCTTTGTCGGTTTGAGGTTGATAGGAGTGATCACGCGGCTACAAGCTTATGCTGATCACCGATGGATCGAATGGGACCGTCAAGGGCTGCGGATATTCCCTTGGTATTCCCAACTTCTCAAGGCCTAGGATATGACTCACCAAGACACCTCAAATGAGGTTTGTTGCTTCGGAAGTAACCCTTGCCGAATTAACGGATTGTTCAACCAAGAAGAAAGATATAATTCTCTCAAAAGAAGAAGATGAAAATTCGATTATTTTTATTTATAAACTGAATTCGTACATATAGAGAAATGAGAAGACAAAGAATTAAGTTGTGGTTCAGAAAGTAATGTTTAAGAAAATAAAAATAAGACTAGAATTAAAATCTAGTCAAAAACACTCTTCGGTTCGCGTGAAGTCCGACTTGACCCTTTGGCTACTCCGTCGTTCGATCACACATCCCCGGATCGTGCACACATAGGAATCCTTAGAAAAAACGTATTCCACTCGACCCATTTTAGATATCTCATGTTCGATCTCATCCTTAAGTCTTTTGGCACGAGTCTTGAGCTTTTGTCTGGTGGAAAGTTTGAACGGGTCATGGAATTCTTGTCGTGAAATTGGTCTAATAGTTTGGTATGCGTCTCGGCCAAAATTTGAAGTGGCTCGATCATCAGGTGATTTCTCTTGAACCAAAGTGTTTCTGGCTCGATCGATCGACTTATCTTGGGGTTTAGGTCGAGTAAGAACTCGAGACAGTCGAGCAATCTTGTCATTCGGTCGAAGTTCTAGGCAAAGCTCAATTCTTGGTCATGTCGAGTCGATCCAGTACACGGCGTGGTCGAATTTCACCCGAACAACATCTGTTTTCCCTCAAACAAAAATTCTTCTCGATCCTCCAAGCTGCTTTCCATTCCTTTTGCTCGGTGAATCTTACTTTGGTTCATGCTGCTCTCCCCTTCCTTAGAGCTTTCCGTGTATTCTTAGCCCAATGAGCGACCCCGAAATCTATCATTCCCCTCCTCTTGAAAAGTATTTGTCCTCAAATCTGGATCATCTGAAACAAAAGGAGATAAATTAGCAACGTTAAAGCTTCAGGAAATATCATACTTACCTTGAAGATCAAGTTGGTAAGAATTGTCGTGCAACTTCTTAACCACCATGAATAGTCCATCTTTTCTGGGCATGAGTTTGGACTTCCTTTCTTCAGGAAACCATTCCTTCATGAGGTGATCCCAGACAAGATCTTCAGGCTGAAATTCCACCTTACGCCTTCCCTTATTGGCATACTTCTCATACTGCCTTGTCTTTTCTTCTATCTTGGCACAAACCTTTTCATGAATCTGTTTAACAATTTTGGCATTTTTCTTGCCATCCAAGCTTATTCTCTCACTCAAAGGCAAATGTATTAGATCAAGGGGAGACAAAGGATAAAATCCATAAACGATTTCAAAAGGTGAATGCTTAATAGCAGAATGCACTGAATGATTATATGCAAATTCAACATGCAACAAGTGCTCTTCTCAAGTTCCAAGATTCTTTCTAACTAGTGATCTAAACAAAGTAGACAGGGTTCCATTAACCACTTCCGTTTGTCCATTAGTTTGAAGGTGACAAGTGGTTGAAAACAAAATTTTAGTGCCTAACTTAGTCCACAAATTTTTCCAAAAGTAGTTTAAGAACTTAGCATCACGATCAGAAACAATGGTTCTAGGCATGCCATGAAGTCTAACTATCTTCTTAAAGAAAAGATCAGCAATGTGAGATGCACCATTAGTTTTCAAGCATGGTATGAAATGAGCCATTTTCGAAAACTTATCTACAACCACAAAGATTGAATCTCTACCTGTCATAGACTTAGGCAATCCCAAAACAAAATCCATAGACAAGTCAGTCCAAGGATGAGATGGAATCGGAAGAGGAGAATACAAACCTTGATGTATTTTTAGACTTAGTTTCCTTACAGGTCACACACCGGTTGCATATTTTCTCCACATCTTTCTTTAACCCCAGCCAATATAAGTGATCCTGAAGGCACTTTCAGCGTTTTTGCTGGTAAAATGCCCCATCAAACCTCCTCCATGAGATTATTTAGTAAAAAATTCCCTCAAAGAATAGTGAGGTACACACAACCGATAGTTGAAGAACAAGTAACCTTATAAAATGAAATACTTGCCATCACTACAAGAAAATGTCACATTCTTAGCACGTAAAAGTGTTATAATACATCATTCATAGCGTTTTCATAAACGCTATGTCTACCCCAGTTATAGTAGATCCCCCACATACAATAGCGTTGTTTCCGTTTGCTATGATAGAGTTTTATAAAATAGCATTAATAAAATGCTATGTTAAAACGAATTTTTATTTTTAATAAATGATGTAATACGTCAATTTTTGTGCTATGATAAGTGTTCCTACCATAACTATATTTTAATGCTGTTAGTTAGTTTTTTTAACTCATATTTACGTTATAATACATTATGCAATATCGCCTTTTTATTTTCAAAAATTTATTTAAATACTCATTTTTATGCTATGATAGATGGTTATATCATAGCGTTATTAAAATGTTGTATTCCA
This sequence comes from Turritis glabra, assembly GCA_900406565.1. Lineage (NCBI taxonomy): Eukaryota > Viridiplantae > Streptophyta > Magnoliopsida > Brassicales > Brassicaceae > Turritis > Turritis glabra. The sequence continues at coordinate 497,202 of OVBN01000116.1, read as the reverse complement.
TAATGTCATATTTTGTAGCAGAATTTTAGGTGCGATTATTTCTGTTTTGATGACACTAAGTTATTGTTATGTTGAAAATGATGCGAAACCTGTTTCATAATATGATCCAATTCATCACTGATGCCAATCCAACATACAAGTCTCAAGTCTGATCCCAAAATGCATAAGACAAGTCTCAAGTCTTACATTAACAGAAGTTATAATCCAAAGCAAATTTAAAGCAATACATATTAAACCTAATGATCAGTTTAACACATGATAACTTTGTCATATGGCCATGCAATCGTTGTACCAATGGCATCTGCCATACACTCAATTTTATATGATGGCCTCTAAACTGCTGCATCACCTACCTTCACTCTATCTATCCAAACTTTAACTGCATTACACCCCAAGCGAACAAAGTGTACCTTTTGGTCTGGATCGTTTGAAGCCCATCGTCCTAAAACTCATTGAGAAATTATCATTTCTGAGACCAAGTGGTGTCCTCTTTTAAAAAAAATGAAGTTAAATGCAATATTGGGTTCTCATGGTCAAAGAGAATGTCTTTATCTGGAGCTTCTTGGTACTACAGGATTCCTCCGGGAGGGTGATAATGCGTAGTAGAAGGTCCTACTCTCAAGTTCACTCAGTTTTTGAAGCAAAACTTAAAAGTTGGGAATGAGCTTTGGAAAGTATGAACAGTTTACATATAGAGAAGGTGATTTTTGATGCTTCTACTATGGAAATTATCAATGCTCTACATAATCTTAAACAATGGCCTGCAATTGTAAGTCATATCTCTCCTCTCCTTCTAACTCCACATCAAAAGAGTTGGTTTATGGCCAGGTCCGAATTGCTTCGCCATCTAGGTTTGAGAACCTTCGGGATCAAACTGAAGGGGAGGAGAAAGAGGGGGTCAACTCCATAATTTTTGGCACACCTGCAGCGAGCACTGAAATTTTTATTGTTCCGAGGGACATTGTTGTTTTGCTTGTGAAAGCTATCAACGGAGCTGGTGGTCCAATGATATCTACTTTACTTATTCGATCTCCATCCATTGTAGAGTACTTAAGAAAATCAGATCCAGCAAACTTCCAATGTCGATCAGAATCTTCGAAATCTCATAATTACCTACATCAAGAGTGATTACAAGTGTGTCATCATGTGGCTTTGCAAGACATTGATTTTCGAGCTCTTCAAAAATTATTGCCGTGTTGTATTCCATCAGTTGGGTTCCCTTGCTTCTTTCCATTATAACGGCTCGCATATGTCTTTCAATCGCTCGAATTGAATCATGATATAGCTTAGATCCTCCTATAATGACATCAATCCTTTTCTTTGGGGTTTCGAATGGAGCAGGTTCTAATGTTCTCTACTTTATGGTAAAGTTGGACGAATTCTTCAAGGTCAAAACTCGCCATTTTACCTGAAGCCCACTGCTCGGCCAAGTGTTTCTTGAGTACACTACAATCCTTTGTTGTGTGTCCGCTTACTCGATGTATTTCACAGTATGCATTTTCATCACGCAACCAAGTTGTTGGTGATGGAGGCCTGAACCTTCCTCTTCCGGGAGATAGCCTTCCAACGCTATTATTGTTTGGAGTTGCTCCGAAACGCATTGGTTCCTTGTTGTCCCTTAGCTTGAACTCTTTGACCGGGGGTCCGATACCTAACTCGGCCAGGCGATACTTCTTTGCGAAAATTAATTATTCCATGAAATCCAGATTTTAGTAGTGATCTTTTAATTACAAAAAAATCACTGTGTCTATATTTGCTGAAGTGTGTGGCTTGATCTGAACTTGCATATTGTTCAATGAATTGTTTGCTGGTGCTAAATTCTGCCTGGCCTAGGTACTGGCTCAATGAAGAGAAAGCTGAGTAGATTATATATGTGACTGATGTTGGCCAGCAGCAGCACTTTAATATGTTGTTCAAAGTAGTTTTGAAGAATATTTCATTGTTTTTGACGTCTTGTGAAATGTTATGTCTTGATTGAAACTGTCAGTCGTAACTGTGGTTTTCATGTTACTCTGAATCAGGCTGCCAGAAAAGCAGGTTGGCTTCCAGACAATGATAAAACTTACCCTAGAGTTAACCATGTTGGTTTTGGTCTCGTCCTTGGGGAAGATGGCAAGCGATTTAGAACTCGGGCAACAGATGTACTCCGCCTAGTTGATTTGCTAGATGAAGCCAAGACTCGCAGTAAAACTGCCCTTATTGAGCACAGTATCTTACTTTGTGTCAGCACTCTCTACGTTTTGAATTGTTGAATCATTCACTTGTTCAATTATTATTTGGTTTATGCATCCCTTATATGTTGTTTCTCTGTTTAGGTAAGGACAAAGAATGGACACCCGAGGAGTTGGACCAAACAGCTGATACAAACTTTGAAAACTTCTGAAAATCAATTTGGTGCTCTCCCTTGGTGACTTCAACGAATCTTGTTTGATTGCTGAAGCAAATGCATATTTGTGATCAGAAACTTTGAAAACTTTCTTGCAAGGACAAATGATGAACTTCTTGATCGTGTAAACAGAATTTGGCTTCAGGTAGCTCTTGTAGCAAATGATTCTGTTTGCAGGTATGAACGCTTGGATTGTTGTGGATTGGTGGAATTGCAGAAGTTAGTAAATGGTTGAAGCAGAAGTTGCATACGTATATGTGATTTTTTGAATGCATACCTTTTCATCGATGAGTAGGAGCTCAAGACCAATGAGAATATTGGCTCTTGTGTGATTCCGAGCCTCCCGGAAATGGACCAATCTGACCAAAATTTATTCTTTGCAAAAATCACCTTCAAGGTCATCGAAAGTTTTTTTGGTGAGTGTTTTTCACAGGGGCAGAAGAAGGTATAGCTGCCATGGTTGGTTTTCTGGGTAGTGTTACAAAGTTTTGGTGGTGATGATTTCATTATCAAGACCCAGAATTTATATAGTATGTGAATAGAGAGTAACAAAGATATTGAAGTGGCCATTTAAATCAAGGGAGAGTGGGCTATTAGGAGATGAAGCGGTAGCGCTATTGCTTAATTGCAGGCTCCAGAAGATGAAGGATAGAACTGCTGTACATCAATGGCGAGTAGGATTTAAATGGCAAAAAAGAAGTGATGGAGATGATTAGTGTGGGCTTCTTTTTTTTGGGTTTTGATTTTTTAAGCTGAGATTAAACTACGAATCTACATTTCATTAGAGTGATATGTGTTGACGTGACATCTTCTTAGAGAGCATAGATTTTGGTGAGGTGGACACTCTGACAATGCTCTATTTGTCTCTTGTATTAATATAGATTATAATACTAAACACAATCGTTATAATACTTTTCAAACATAGTGAACATTCTTGACAAATTTAAACAAATATATATATATATATATATACATATATATTTTTACCATTAACAAAAATATACATTGTTGACAAAAAAACTATATATAAAATTAAATAAATCAAGATTCACCTGTGCATGACATTTTTAACGTAAAAAAGAGATTTTCGAAAGTATCACTGTTTCAAAATCCTAAACACATAAAATTGAAAAAGCATATAAAAACTGAATAAAATAACTTCAAACTCTTTGGTTTTTCAAATACACAAAAATAGCTGGATTACTTTTAAACAAGTTGTATTTACATTTTTAAAATGATGTATTCGTCTATACTTAATACAAAACATAAGATAAAATGATATTATATAAAATAATTTCTGAAATAGTATTACCTACAAAATTCATCAAGTTGGAAATTGTATAAAAAAAAATTAGAAAGAAAATATTTGAAACAATCACGTAATTATGACTTATTATTTTAAACTAGGGATGATCTAACAGGAAAAAAAGAATTAGAGTATTGGTTCTGAATTTGGTTTTGTAAGTCGGTTTGGTTTAGTTAAAGATTGGTTTGCTTTAAATCAAAAACTTTAGAAAATCTCATGCGTTCCAAAATTGTTTTGGTTTACTTGAAAACTGGTTTGGTTTAATTGTAAGTTGGTTTGGTTTAATTGACAGTCTTGAAATGATCATAAATCGTGATGTAAAAAAAAAAAACAACGTCATAAATCATAAGCCTTGGTTGGACGTGAAACGTCAATTTAAATTCAAAAAAGTATCTGCCTTCAGTTACGTAATAGATCCTTCGACCGTTTGATCTCTAAAACCCAGAAATCACCACCGACTGAGAGAAAAATCGAAAAACTCTCTCTCCCTCTCTTCTCTGCGATGCAACGGTTCGATTTCGTTTGTCGAAATTCAAAGAAGGCTGTTTCTGATTTTTGTGCTTCTCTCCTGGAACTATATCATTTAGAAGATGACGGAAGTCTTTGTAAAGGTATAGAGGGCAACACAACACACTGATTCCACTTGGAACGCGCCAAGCCAACGTTTATCTACTTATTTTATTATAAGTTAATCTTTACAACCTTTAAAGAGTTACACTTACTCGACTCTTACTCAACCTATCCCGCTCAATAGGATTGAACCCGACTAAAACAAGCCTCAAGCCTAACTCTCCTTTGAATCAATCCTTTCAATGATGTCAAAGTCGAGTAACACCCAAATCAATCCTAGTTATGTATCTACCCACATGAAGACAACAAAACTCTAGTTGATGCAGATGTCTGCGTTCCAATCACCTACCCGTGATACACAAAGAGAACTGAACACTTTCCTTCTAAGCTTTATTATTTAGCTTCGAAGTTTACAACCTCACGATAATAGCTCTAGAGTCTTAACCACGACATATGGCCTCTCTAAGATATTAAAACGAAACTCCCAACACCTTGGGTGGAAAATCTCGCCGAATCTACACAAAAGTAATAAACTTGCTCCTCAAGCTTATCCTTTCCTTAAATTGTGCTAGAGAATATTTAGTGAATCTCTACACAACTCACGTCTTTAACTCTTTGCCAAGTTAGCTACCACTTTCTTGGCTCGTCACACCATCGTCTCTAGCTTCGCCACATCAGCTTACGTGTCCACGTCAGCATACAGACTCCTGATGCAGATACAGACTCCTGATGACATTAGCTGGCTGTTCAGATGAGCATCTTCACTCTTCATCGATGAAGGGAAAGACGGAGTAGAAGGAACTCGAAATGCTTCAAGGTCCCTAAAAATCCTGCGAATCATGAAGGAATTGAAGCCTAACATGTTCGTAAGTTACTTACATGTTCGTAAGTTTATAACCTTAAACCTCAGGGTCTTTATGATTCTTTTGTTATACTTGGGGATATTGTTCGGATTTTTTCTTTGTTAATATCTGTGGTCGATCACTGGTACAATCGTTTTTTTGTTTCAATTCAAGGTTTTAAACTCAACTGGGTGTTGAGCCATAAGGAACTGATAGAAGAGACGTGACAACAGCAGGTAGGATTTCGACCGAGTAGATCGAACCATACTGAGAATGTGGACATACACACGCCTTCCAAGAGTAAACTGAAACTTATGTACCATTTTGGTGCCCTCTAGAAATCAGATGACCTAATCATGTTTCACTTCTCCATTCAGTCATCTGTAAGGAACGCACCAAGATCATCATTTGTTACCTAAGTCATCATCAGTCTAAGAACCATGTCATCTACTTCACCAATAGAAACAGAGAGTTGATCCGTGTAAGTGAGAACTCACATAGCCAGTTCCTAACCAGAATATCCACTATCTTGATCGCAACTCTCACAGTTGGCAGATTAACCCAAAATTCCCATACAACTTTGGGTACACAAAGCTTAATCTCAAACACAGTCCTCAGAAGCCCAACAGCTTGAATTATCTCTGTACACCATCATTGCTGCCAAACCCAACTGTTTGTTCTTGAATTAAATTGTCAGGATTCTAAGAGTGGACATCATACCTCCACTTTGATTGGAGCACCTCATAGTTTCTTGCGCTTGCAGATCATTGAGGGCGACCTGATCTCCTTTCACCCTTCTGTTGGCTCCCAGACACTAAATCATCAACACTTTTCTGCTCTCAATTCTCAGACTCAATGAACAGACTCCCGTGTTACAAACGAGAACACATGTCAATAACTTGTGAAACTCACTCTCTTGTTGAGTAAGATGATCCAACTTAAGGTGTCAGTTCTTCACATCAGTTAGTCCTTTAATAGATTGACCAAAGATGGGACTTGATGAACAACAACTGATTATTCAAACAAGATGGACATGTCAACAGCTGGTGAACCATAGTCTTTTGCTAAACACATATAGATGATTTTAGCCCGGGCCTTCTGAGCATAACCATCGTTGGAGGTAGATAGCCAGTTGTTGCAACAGATCTTAAACAGAGTCTTATGTTTAGCAGAGAACTGAGAATAAAAAATGTCTGACCAGGCACTCGCTGCTGCAGCTGAAATGAATACAGCCAGTTCTTCATCTGACACACTTGCCATATTCATCCGATGAGTTTTCTCATCAATCTCAGGAAGTTCAAATAGCCGATTGATTCCTGGAACAGAGAATTCATACACCCAGTCCCGAACAAAAACATCCACTTTACCCGCTTCAGCCTTGATCTTAGGAAAATTTTCCCAAAACTCCCAAACCACCTCAAGAACAAAATTCTCAATATCAGAGACAATACGCATCATTCTAGAACCCACTATCACATCCTTAACTGGATCTGCATCTCCAAACATGACTATTTTTTTGAGAATGGACCTATTCTTCCCTTGAGAAAAACCCTCAAACCTATGTTTAGCAGTTGCTGAGACAAACCTGATGCGATCAAACTCCTGCGCTGCTTCATCCGGCTCAACCGCCTACTTCTCCTTATCAGCTTTCGGATGCTTGGTTTTCTCAGACCTCTCAGCTTTTTCGTTTGCTCAGCCTGACGGACCAGTTGATGAAATTGCAGGCGTTGATTCGGACACATCTGCAATGTGTATCGCCTGAGCTTTCAGAGCGTGGATTGGCTCCAGTTCCTCATCTCCTTGATTCTGCGACTCAGATTTGCCCAGTGCTTCAGATTCATGAGTCAGCGAATCCTCATAATCATATTTTCTTTAGCATATTTTTTTTTCTTTTTCAGCCTTTCACACATAATCTCAGACTCCCAAACATAGTTAAACACAGGAAGTGAGGGAACCAGAAAAGCACAAGACCATCAAGATCACTCCTTTTATTTTTAAACCAGAAATTTCATACCTTGAGATCTGTTTGCGATGTGTGCCAACCACTTGTCGAGGACTTCATCAGAAACTACCACAACTTTTTTGAATCTTCAAGGAATTAGCTCTGTGATCAGTGGTTAGTCTTTCACACTGTCATGCTTTTGATCAAAATGGTTCACCATCAACATGAAGCTGGCAGCTGGAATTTCCTTTGAAGGTCAAGATCAGGAGTGTACCAAGTCAACCTTTTTTCCCTTTTCCTTTTTTTTTTGTTTTTTTTTTTACTTTTTCATGATACACTTCCTTAGAGCTTACATCCAACAGACATGAATGATCTTCTGTTGAACCTCCTGATTTGTATCAGCAATATCACTTGACTTCTCAACCGCTGATATTTGTGCATTCCCTTGTTATTGATTTTCCTCAGGGCTCTGTTGCAGACGTACCAGACATATCACTTGTTTTCTCAACCATTGGGTACTCTTTTGATTGGAATGCACACAAATGCCTCTCCTCAGCTCTTTGACCTCCTTCTTCATGGCAACGTTTTACTAGGTGATCATAAGGATTGGCATAACATGCATCTATTTCCCATAAATTCTTGATTGAAACAGAATATTGATCCTTTATACATCCTTAAGAATTTCTATGGCCTGCTCTGATGCATGTCCTTGTTTCTGATCAGTACAACTCACAAAACAAATTAGATCTCACAAACTCCAATGACTTTTCTCAGAATTATAAACCGATCAAAGTCCAAAGATTTTGTAACCAATTCAACAATTTTCAATTCAGTGCTCAGATGTTCTGCTACTATCAGTTTCTCCTCCACTAACCTATGAATAAACTGATATCTAGGATCTTGATTATCAGTTTCAAATTGTGATACTTTTGCTGCAGCAATATTAGCAAAAACTTGATTATCACACACAGTTGAAACAGGGTTAAAAAAGGTACCGTATGCAGTTCCCGTTCGTTTCATCGTCATCAGGTGATTGAAACATATTCCCAAGGCATTAATCTCAGATTTAACAATCGATTGAGGTACTTTATCAAGTTTATGAACGTAGCTGAAGATCATAGTCGTTCCCAGAATAAAATAGCCACCACTTGATCCTTCATTGTTGTTCAGGGAGCAGTATGCTTTCAGGTTTCTGTCGGTTCCCTTGGAGTAAAGTAAACCCATATCCTTTGTGCCCTTGAAATATCTGATGACCCTTTCACCAGCTCTCATATGTAACACTTTACGGTTCTCACTGAATCGACCACAACTTTTAACTGCATAACTGATGTTTGGTCTACTTACAATGAACCACTTGAGTTCACTAATCAGAACTTTAAACAGACATCCATCCACATGGTACAACATAGTCTGCAGCCATCTGTTTCACCCATATGAGTTGTGTGCAGCAGCTCCCAAGTGCAATGTACTCAACCTCTACAGTTGACAAAGACTTGTGCTTCGATCATCTAATGATCTCATTTCAAACGCCTAAGTCACTGTCTTCACAAACTGTTCCAGTTCATCTTGCATAGTAGCTATCCGATATTCATCAACCAACTGTTGATCAAACTGCTCTCTAGTAATTCTACTTCCCTGCTCTCTATAAAACACAGTATCCTGACCTGATAACTCAGCCGCATTAGGTACCTTGTCTCTATAGTCAACTGGTTCGTGAACAGTCAATCGTTAAACATACACATCATCAAAACCCACCTTGACTATCTCCTGCAATCCATCAACAACATCAACAGACTTGATAACTATGTCCTCTTGAATCCTTTGTACACCTTCCTGTTAAATGGATACACTGTTGTTGAATATCTTCAACTCATCAATAACATCAGCAGACCTGGTAACTTTGCCCTCCTGAATCCTTCCTATAACCTCTTGTTGGAAGTGATTCTCACTGTTTCCAGACTGCTGTAGGTTGCAACCAACAGAAATTTTCTGGCTCAACACACATTCTGAAATTTTAGCATCTTTCTGATTTGACTCCAGTGAATTAGATAATTTCCACATGTAGCAGTTATGACCAGATCGTTGACCATGAAGTCTAACACTACCCTGTTTGTCAACAGCCTTGTAGTCATCTTTGGTGAAGGTTACATCCAATCCATCATCACACAGTTGACTAACACTGATAAGATTAGCCTTCAAACCATCAACAAGATACACATCCTTCAGACTTGGTTGAGATTCACCATTGGTTGTACCTTTTCCTTTGATTTTTTCTTTCAGTTCGATCTCCAAAGATCACACTGCAAGCTGAGACATCGTCATACTCAGTCAGATTATCTTGTGATATAGTCAAGTGTCTTGAACAACCACTGTCAAAATACCATATTTTTTATTTGAACACGTTTCTTCTGATATAAACGCGACATGACAGTACAAACCACTCTTCCTGATGTATTCCTGATTTCCTCGCCTAGTATCTCGGTAATAATGTTTCTGCTTCATAACTTGAATAACCCGATTCAGAAAGCTGTAACAATCAGCTTTATAATGATTCTGACTTCCGCAATACCAGCATCCTGTTCTTCTACTTCGCAGGTGATTGAGAGCAGTCACATCCCTGATCAGACCATAACTAACTTCTGTACATGAAGTACCCTACTTTCCTGCTAACGGTCTTCTTGTTTTCTATTCAGCTTTCTGACACCCTGCTGGTTAACTTTTCCTTCTGAGCTAGATTTTGCAGGAACATCTACCTTCACAAACTTAGTTGTAGTACTTGAAAATACACCACGATAATACAGATCTTTCTTCTTGATGTAGACTAGACTGTGCCGTCGACCATCTCTGTGACACTTTTTCAGTCACATCAGCTGATTTACATGACTCAGAAAGCTGTAACAGTCAGCCTTGTAATGGTTAGGCTTCCACAATACCAACATTCGGTTTTTCTACTTCTTAGATGATTGTGAGTAACCTGATGTTCTGATCTCCTCCAGTTGTGAGCATGCATACCTCTGATCATACTAACTCGAACTCCTACAGGTACAGTATTCTGATTTCGTCCAGAAGATTTATTTCCTTCAGGTGATTTCACAGCAAAAGTTATCCCTTTGACAAACCGAGTTACACCGCTTGAGTTTCTTCCTTGGTAGCCCAGACCCCAACTAACATTTGAGGTTCTTCCAACAGTAAGAAGTTTATCCAGATCCTTGGTTCTTTTGTTCAGCATTTTGATGTTCTTCATCTGATCTTTCAACTGTTTCTCTAAGCACAGTGATTTGATTTTCTCCTCAGAAACTGACTTTTCTAGAGCAGAGATTTTACCCAGCAAATCTCTCTTTTCTGAAACAAGATCATGAATCTCCTTCTTCTTCTGAAACAGATGCTCAACCAGAGTGATGACTTGTTCTTCTGAAGACAATCCAGACTCACCATCCTCTGATTCTGTATCAGATTTTTGATTCATTACACTTTGAGCCTTTAGAGTATTAGCTACCACAGTAGTTTCCATTCCTAAAATATTTCTTTTCTTCAGCTGCAACTCATCCGCCTGCATTATTCCCACGACCTGATCAGAATTCAAAGCATCTTTAACAATGGATATCTGGGACTGAACTTTGGGTGACAGACTCCTGAGAAACGTCTTGACCAGTTTCTTATCCTTGTACATCTTCCTAGGCACTTCAGCTTCCTGATGGAGAGAACTCAGCTGATTGCTAAATATATCAATAGGTTCAACATCTCCCATGGTCAAGTTGTCAACCTCAGACGACAATATATCAGATCTGGTCTGCCTCACACTGTTGGTTTCTTCAACAGAGGCCTCCAAATTATTCCAAACTTCTTTTGCAGACTTGCAATCTTGCACCTTTGTGAATTGATCCAATGATAAAGAGCCGAGAATAACAAAAAATGCTTGTGAGTTATGTTTTGCCGCTGTCTTCTCATCAGTAGTCCATAATGGGCTTTCTCACAGTTTTCCCTTTCTCGTTCGTAATTGTTGGTTGTGACCACCCATATTCCACAGTGAACCAAGCTTTCATATCAATACTCTGAATCATTTGTCTGATCTATATTTTCCACTCACCATAGTGCTCAACATCAAACATCAGCGATTTGTTCACAGCAGCGTACTGTTGTGGATTCCCCATACCTCGTCGCAAGATCTCATCTGTTGAAAAGACAAACTAACTCTTTTATCAGGTGTCCGTTCTGATACCAATTGTAAAGGTATAGAAGGTAACACAACACACTGATTCCACTTGGAACGCGCCAAGCCAACGTTTATCTACTTGTTTTATTATAAGTTAATCTTTACAATCTTTAAAGAGTTACACTTACTCGGCTCTTACTCAACCTCTCCCGCTCAATAGGATTGAACCCGACTAAAACAAGCCTCTAGCCTAACTCTCCTTTGCATCAATCCTCTTAATGATGTCAAAGTCGAGTAACACCCAAATCAACCCTAGTTACGTATCTACCCACACGAAGACAACAAAACCCTAGTTGATGCAGATCTCTGCGTTCTCATCACCCACCCGTGATACACACAAAGAACTGAACACTCTCCTTGTAAGCTTTATTATTTAGCTTCGAAGTTTACAACCTCACGATAATAGCTCTAGAGTCTTAACCACGACATATGGCCTCTCTAAGCTATTAAAACGAAACTACCAACATCTTAGGTGTAGAATCTCGCCGAATCTACACAAAAGGAATAAACTTGCTCCTTAAGTTTATCCTTTCCGTAAATTGTGCTAGATAATATTTAGTGAATCTCTACATTCACGTCGTTATCTCTTTGTCAAGTCAGGTACCACTTCCTTGGCTCGTCACACTATCGTCTCTAGCTTCGCCACATCAGCATACAGACTCCTGATGACATCAGCTGGCTGTCTTCAACATCCGCTGGCTGTTCAGATCTGCATCTTCAATTTGTTTTCAAACCTTTCTCTCTTACTTGGTCTTGAATTTGTTTGAGGACAAACAAAGATCTAAGTCTGGGGGAATTGATATAATGCATTTTAGGCGCATTCTAACCCTTGTTTTATAGGTTTAGAATGGAGTCTTTTATTTTATCTTGAGTCAATTCAGGTATAAAAGTGGTTAGAATGGAGAATTGCAGCTCACAAAGAGACTTGGCGAAAATAGAAGAAAAATGAAGATTTTTTAAAAGGTTTCGATGAATGGAGCAACCACAACCTGCTCCAGATAAAGGAGCACCCGCTCCTGCACTCACGACCTACTCCCGAAACTCGTCCAGCAACAAAAGGCAATTGTCGGCAAAGTTTTCATTAAACAATTAAGGCCACTAAGACTTTTCCACCACTTCTCCCAACTGCCCAAGACTTATGTGGACTATTAATATACAATACTTGAGTGGGCAACTATTTACTAAAGACTTGTGTGTCTTTATTATTATTTATAAGGATTAAAGTAGAAAGTGTGCTTTTCTTTAAGCCTTAGTTTTACGTAATAAGAGGGAGAGTGGATTCCAATTAGTGTGTGCGATTTTACTTTTTTTTTTCTTCCAGTTTTTCTTTTCTAAGTTTGGAGAGTTTACGTAGAAAAAAAAGAGAGAAGAAGCTTTTGTAATATTGGAGATTTGTCTCTTCCCTTTGAAGAATTCTAAACTCTTATCTCTTTTATTTATTGTATCATGATTTCTATTATCTTTCTTATTGTTCTTTGCTTTAATATGTTTGAGTAGTTAATTTAGTTAAGTTAAGGGATTCAAAGGGATTACGGATTTATGAACTAAGGCATAAATAGGATTTCTTATCATTTGATATCTTCATCTATTGTTGTTCTTAATGCCTAGATTAGCTTGATCGCCTAGCCTTTGATTTTAGGTTTAATTCACTCATCAAAAGTGTTGTGAATTGCTTGAAAGAACATAGATGGGCAATTTGTCCTTAGCCAACGACAGTTGATGTTAAGGCAAGTTGTGAACATATCGATCCCATTCTTTGTAATGCTTGTCATTCTTTGTAATCTCAAACGACAGTTTAGGGTGTTAGATTGATTGATAAAGAGGTTGATACCACGACAGTGGATCCTCCTATTTTTATGGTTGAGTTCTAGATTGGTTCTAAAACATGTTCCTGAAGAAATGCTTGGTTCTAGAAAACCTAATTCCCGAGATAAATTCCCTTAGCTTAACGTCTTTATTATCATTTGTTAAAAGCGATTTTATTTACTTGCTTGAAATTGTGAAAAACCAAAACAAACCAACATTAATCGCTTAGCTGAAATGGTATTGCAAAAGACTAGAGTGTATTGCTGGTCCCTTTGAACGAACCTCACTATCACTATAACAGAGCACCCGCTCTCGGTCAAATAACACAAAAGAGCCAGTTTATCAATTGGTGCCGTTACGACGGGGACCAACTCGATACCTCTAGTTTTAATATACGATTTTAGGCTAAGTTTACTTACTTGTTATTTTTCTTCTCTTGCGTGTGTTTCAGGTGCATGAACCAAAGGTCAACAAAGAGCAATCGTCTATCACCCCTTGTAATCTTGAGTAACACGGAACTCGCAAGACTAGAATGAACCAATAGAAGAACCAGGTCCAATCTCGTCAACATGGGCGAACAAGGAGACGGCGAAATGGCGGCTGAACTACAAAGGTTGCAAGAGCAGATGGCTCAAATGCAGCAGCAACACGAGCGCGTTCAACAACAGCAACGTGCTCATGAACAACAACGTGCTATAGGGGATATGGACAATCTTCACGCCTTCTACAGGAACAGATCTGCTATTGTTCCACCTGCTGTTGAGAGGCAAGATTATGAGATTAAGCCTCAAATGATATCGCTGGTCAAACAGCACTTATTCCATGGACTTTCCGCAGAAATTCCAATGGACCACATAGAAAACTTCGAGGAAATCTGCTCCACAACGAGTTCTAATGGAATGAACCCGGACTTCATAAAGTGTAAGCTTTTCCCTTTTTCACTTGCGGATAAAGCTTCTCGATGGCTCAAATCTCTACCAGCTGGATCCATCACAACTTGGACACAATGTAGAGCAGCGTTACGCCTTTGGGAACGCATGGATCCTTTAATTATCTCTCGACGAAAATCAGATTGTGTCTTGGACCACTTCTACACCAAAACCAAGACCGCGAGCTTAAAGAGCAAAATCTCCAATTTTCAGCAACATCACGGAGAATCTTTTTGTGAGGCATGGGAGCGATTCAAGGAATACAAAAGAGAATGTCCACACCATGGGTTTACTGATGAGAACTTGCTGAGTATTTTCTATGATGGTGTCGATTGGGACAATAGGAACGCTTTGAACGCTGCTAGCGATGGTGATTTTATGACAAGGACTAGAGACGGTGCCTATAAACTTATTGAAAACTTGGCTGCAAGTTCTAGCAGCAGGTCTCAAGAGTATGATAGAACAAAGAAAACTGGTGGTATGGATTCTCAAAAGACCGACGATCTTATGGCTAAGGTTAACTTGTTGCTCAAGGGAAACCAAAGGATGGTTCATTTTGCTGATGAGAATGGTGAACCACTTTCTGAGGAGATGGATGAAGAAAGAGATTTTGGTCAACAAGAGGTTAACTATGTGAGTGGGCAAGGATTTACTCAAAACCGTGGATTCAACCAAAACTATAGGAATCACCCTAATTTTTCCTATATTAATACAAATGTCGAGAATCCGCAGGACCAAGTTTATCCGCAGCAAACCGGTTTCCAAAACCAGAAACCTCAGGACCAAGGCTTCCAAAAGAATTTTTCTCAAGGTTTCCAAGGAAAAACATTCACACCTTACCAAACTAATAATCAGTTTCAAGGGAGATTTCAACCGAGACCACAATTTAATAACTATTAAGCTCCTTCAAGCTCAGGAAGTAATCCTCAGGATGAATTGAAGGGAATGATGCAACAACTGATGGCTAATCAACATAAATCTGCCACTGAGATAAATACAAAGGTAGAAACATGTACTCCGATCTTAATGGTAGACTTGAAGCAGTTTGTAATCATGTGAAGAAACTTGATACTCAAGTCGCTCAAACTGCTGAAGCAAGCAAGAGGCCACAAGGCGTACTTCCAGGTAAATCAGTTGCAAACCCTAGAGAGTTTGTGAATACAATTGAGCTAAGGAGTGGAACGGTTCTACCACCGGTTGAAAGGGCAAACGCTGAAACTTGCCCAGAAAATTTTGCAGAGCACCTGCTCCCACATAGAGCATCTGCTCCAGAAGAAAGCGAGAATGAAGGAGTTGCTGAACCGACTCCTAAGGTTATTCCTCGTGTCTACAAACCTCCAGTTCCTTACCCAGTCCCTCCACGGAAATCTCAAAAGGACTTGGAAGAGGCAAAGTGTTAGGAGATGTTGAAGGATTTAACGGTTAAGCTTCCCTTGGTAGATGCAATTCAGATGATACCAGCTATGAAGAAATCTGTTAAAGGTCTGGTTGCAGGAAGAGTTTCTTCAGAGCAAAGTGCTATGATGGTATCTAAGAGCTGTAGTGCAGTGCTACAAAACAAGATGCCTAAGAAAGAAGAAGACCCAGGGAAGTTTGTTTTATCGGTGCAAATTGGTCATACACAATTCGCTTGTTCCCTTTGCGATTTAGGTTCAAGCGTAAACCTCATGCCATATTCAATTACTAGAAAACTTGGGTACACAAAGTTCAAACCAACGAGGATTTCATTGGTGTTTGCTGACAGGTCAGTAAAATTACCGATATGAATTCTTGAGGATTTGCATGTTAGAACTGGCAACACTTTTATTCCAGCAGATTTCGTGGTACTAGAACTTGATGAAGAATCAAAGGATCCCTTAATTTTGGGCCGTCCTTTCTTGCACACAGCTGGTGCGATTATTGATGTGAGGAATGGTAGAATCAGTCTCCACCTGGGGGACATTATCATGGAATTTGAGATGGATAGAATGCTCAAAAAGCCAACCATTGATGGGCAAACTTTTGCCATAGACGATAATCTCGAAGTTTCTGAGGGAGAGATTGAAGAAATCTTGGCTGATGATCCGTTGGACATAGCTTTGACAAAAGCTGAGGGTGAGCATGGGTACTTCAGTGAGGACACAGTTGGGTTTGCAAGAATACTGGATTCGAGCCAACCAGTAGAAAATTCGATTGGATTTCTGAACCTCAAAACAGGGGATGGTGACGGAGCACCTGCTCCAGAAAACGATACTGCTCCCAAAGACTCTGTTCATGGTCCTTGGAGCGAACTAAGAGCTCCTAAAATCGAACTCAAAACCCTACCAACTGGTCTAAGGTACGCTTTCTTAGGTCCTAATTCTACTTATCCTGTGATCATAAATGCTGATTTGAACAATGTGGAAACCACCTTGCTTTTGTGTGAACTTAGGAAGTATAGAAAGGCTCTAGGATATTCACTAGATGATATTCCTGGAATTTCCCCCGATCTTTGCATACATAGGATACATCTAGAAGATGAATCAAAGAATTCAATAGAACATCAAAGGAGGTTAAACCCAAATTTAAAGGATGTTGTTAAAAAGGAAATCATAAAACTCCTAGAAGCTGGTGTTATCTATGCAATCTCAGATAGTAAATGGGTTAGTCCTGTTCATGTGGTACCTAACAAGGGTGGAATTACTGTGATCACAAATGAAAAGAATGAATTGATACCAACTATAACCGTAACTGGCCATAGAATGTGTATTGATTACAGGAAATTGAATGCTGCCACTAGAAAGGATCATTTTCCCTTGCCATTTATCGATCAAATGCTTGAGCCATTAGCTAACCATCCATATTACTGTTTCTTAGATGGTTACTCAGGTTTTTTCCAGATCCCTATCCATCTAGACGACCAAGAAAAAACGACATTTACATGTCCTTATGGCACTTTTGCATATCGCAGAATGCCATTTGGTTTGTGTAACGCCCCAGCGACATTCCAAAGGTGTATAATGTCAATTTTCACTGACCTTATTGAGGATATAATGGAAGTCTTCATGGACGATTTCTCTGTCTATGGAGGCTCTTTTTCTGTGTGTTTGTCAAATTTGTGCAGGGTGTTACGGCGATGTGAGGAGAAGCATCTCGTGCTGAATTGGGAAAAATGTCATTTCATGGTACGAAATGGCATTGTATTAGGCCATCGGATATCTGAGAATGGCATTGAGGTTGACAAAGCGAAAGTGGAGGTCATGATGAGTCTTCAGCCGCCAAATTCGGTCAGGGGCATAAGGAGTTTTCTGGGTCATGCTGGTTTCTACAGGAGGTTCATTAAAGACTTCTCCAAAATAGCAAGACCGCTAACTCAGTTATTGTGCAAAGAGACCAAATATGACTTCAATGGGGCTTGTCTTGAAGCTTTTCACACCATAAAAGGAGCCTTGGTAAGCGCACCCATTGTTCAACCACCTGATTGGGAATTGCCATTTGAAGTGATGACAGATGCGAGCGACTATGCCGTAAGAGCAGTTTTGGGTCAGCGAAAGGACAAAAAGCTTCATGTGATTTACTATGCTAGCCGAACCTTGGATGAGACTCAGTGCAAATATGCTACAACCGAGAAGGAGCTGCTAGCGGTGGTATTCGCTTTTGAAAAGTTCAGATCCTACCTTGTTGGTTCTAAGGTTATCGTACATACCGACCACGCTGCTCCCAAATACCCGCTCACTAAAAAAGATGCAAAGCAGAGATTTTTAAGGTGGATCCTCTTGTTTCAAGAGTTTGATTTACAGATTGTTGACAAAAAAGGAAGCGAGAATGGGGTTGTTGATCATTTATCTCTCATGAAAATTGAAGATGAGATACCTCTTGATGACACACTTCCTGATGAAAATGTTTATGCGATTAACATATGTGTGATGGACCAACCGCTCCAGGATAGAGAACCTGTTCTTATCAAAGCACAAGTTCTAGACAACGGACCAACCGCTCTCAAAAATTTTTGCGGTTCTATCTCCAAGGCGAATGTTTCGAATTTTCTATGGTTTGGGGAGATAGCAAACTATTTAGCTGCTGAAAAAGAACCGTCTGATTTCGTGGGAAATAAGAAGAGGAAGTTCTTAAGAGATATCCGAAGGTATTTTTGGGACGAACCATACCTCTACAAACAATGCTCAGATGGTATCTTTAGGCGATATGTGCCTGATGAAGAGATTCCTGGGATTTTGTTCCATTCCTATAGTTCGAACTATGCCGGACACTTCGCAACATTCAAGACAGTGTCTAAAGTGCTGCAAGCTGGATTTTGGTGGCCAACAATGTTTAGGGATGCCCATGTTTTCATTTCAAGGTGCGATACATGCCAAAGGCAAGGGAACATCTCTCGGAAGAATGAGATGCCACAACACTTCATTTTGGAAGTTGAAGTGTTTGATGTATGGGGAATCGATTTCATGGGACCTTTCCCGTCTTCCAATGGAAACCAATACATCTTGGTGGCCGTTGATTATGTGTCTAAATGGGTGAAAGTTATTGCTTCGCCAACGAATGATGCCAAGGTAGTGGTGAAGATGTTTAAATCCTTGATATTCCCTCGGTTTGGAGTACCACGAGTTGTCATAAGCGATGGAGGCACTCACTTCATCAACAAGGTCTTCGAGAGCCTATTGAGAAAGAATGGTGTGAAGCACAAGGTAGCTACACCGTATCATCCACAAACCAGTGGTCAGGTTGAAGTTTCCAACAGGGAAATCAAGAGTATCTTGCAGAAAACCATAGGATCAACCAGAAAGGATTGGGCTGCCAAGCTTGATGACGCTCTTTGGGCTTACCGCACTGCATATAAAACGCCACTAGGAACAACACCCTTCCATTTGGTATATGGGAAGTCTTGTCACCTCCTTGTGGAGCTTGAGTACAAGGCAGCATGGGCCACCAAGTTGATGAATTACGATGTCAAATCAGCCTTTGAGAGGCGATCTATGCAGCTAAACGAGTTGGAGGAAATTAGGCACCTTGCCTATGAGAGTTCTAAAATCTACAAAAAAAGGACTAAGATGTATTATGACAAACGGATTCTCACCAGGAACTTTCAGCCAAACGACCAGGTACTTCTTTTCAATTCTCAACTTAAGATTTTTCCAGGAAAGTTAAGATCAAGGTGGTCCGGACCCTTTCTTATTAAAGAGGTCCGCTCCTATGGAGCTGTGGTGTTGCTGGACATCAAAGGAAATGAATTTGTGGTCAATGGTCAGCGGCTCAAGCCATATCAAGCTGACACGAACCAAGCCGAAGGTGGATTCATCCCCTTAGGCGAAGAGGGCAAACGGTTTGAACTCCCTGATCCTCGACTCCCTGTGAGTTCCGACACCCTATGGGACCAATCGGACGCGTATTATTACAACAATTGGTTGGAAATATCGATGGAACCGACCCGGTTTTTGTGCGGTACAACTCTGAAGCGTTTGGGCCTGCTGCACGATGTGACAAGCATACTTTCTGCTTTGCAACTGACGGACCTCGCTCTACAACCTGACCTGCTCTATCCGGACATCGTGCGTCAATGTCTTGCTTCTGCAAAACTCACCTACTCCAATCCCACCAAACTGATCGCGTCGGAGGGTACATTTTCTTTCTTCGCTGGTGGAAAGAAATACGAGATTTCAATCCCTGAAATCTGCAATCTGTATGGGTTTGACTCTGAGGAGGAGCACGTGTCATTTCCCAACCGTTTCAACATCGCCAGCACATTCTGGGATTTTATCGCCCAGGGGAATTACATCTCTCGCTCCGCTGCTCAGTCCGCGATCCACAACCCCGGCATTCGCATCGCCACCAAAGCGATAAGCACCATTTTCTTCTCAAAAGATGATGCTTCTAAGGTTAGGACTGACGAATTAATCATGGTCTACAATGCAATCCGAGAGACAATGGCAGTGGAGAAAGGTCTGAATGATGGGGATGAAATGAATGTGAACTTGGGAGCAGTTTTTACAGAGCAGGTCGCCAACAAGAGAACCAAGGTGGCCAAGGGAAAAGGAGCACAGGGCACAGAGCGAATCGGCAGTCTCCTAACTCGCATGTTCATCCATTTGGGAGTTGATCTCAGCAAGGCTACAACTATCGAGGAGACATCGTTCCTCGACACCAACTTCCTCATCACGTGCGAGATCCTTCATGACGAGACCACATATCGCTTCACTTCAAAGGACAAGCGCCAATTATTTTGCCAATTGCCTCAGCCAGCGCTTACAGACTTGGGATATGCGGCTAACATCAGTTTCAATCTGGGTATAGAGTACCTCTAATCCGCGACAAACCCAACCAGCAGGACAACACCTTTGCGGAAGAAGGGCAAAGAGCCTGCTCCTTCACCTACTCCAGACACTGCTCCAACACCAAAATCTGCAACTGCTCCGGCACCAGGTGAGATCCCTGAGCTTCCTCTAAATGCTGCAGAAATCAGAGATCTGGACAAGGATACCACCAACACGCAACGCTCAATGGCTGGAATGCGTCGGCCATATAAAAATGAGTTAACTCTTTGGGATATCTCCGACAACCCTACCGACGCCGAATTCCGCCGCTGGATGGTCGAAGCTACAAACAAGAACAACGCTCTCCTATGCAGAAGAACACCAGACCCGCTCAGGCCGCTCCTCCAGTCTCCACCGATCGCCCTGCTCCACAAAGACAACTTGCTTTCTCTGGAACACCTGCTCCCACACGACCTGCTCTTGCTGCCACTACTCGAACTCCCGTTTCAGCAGGCCCATCGACGCGGTCAAAGCGCCAGCGCACTCTCATCAGCAAGGACTCCGACACCACATCTAGCGACTAGATGTAGCCACACTCTATCTCTCCCTCTAAAACTTAAACATAATATAAGCTTGTTTTCGTTATAATTATTTCAAGATTGTTTATTTCGTGTTCATTTGTTTCCCTCTCCCTTGGTTTATTCTCACACCGAGACGGTGTGAAGTAAGTCTGGGGGGAGTTGCTACTAATTCTGTTTATTTTGGTTGTTTTCTCGTCTTTGAGTCAGTTTTTATTTTGTTTTATTGAGTCAAGACTTTGTTGGGAATTAGGATTCATTCTAAGATGATTATTGAACCACTTGCATTTAACCTTCTCTCTAGTGACCATTTTTCATAATATTGGGTACATGGAACAGCTGGAACACCTCAATATCTTACTTTTCAGGTTTCATCAGAAAAATATAAACTCTCCTCATATTTGAACCTAATATTGACTAAATTCTTCTCGCTATTAACACTAGATTAGGGAAACGAATCATATTCAGGACTCCTTATTCCTTGTATCACTCTTGTTGTTCTTGAATAGCTAGTTCATTTTTAGCTAGTACCATCCTTAAACCATACCTCTTTTCAGACCTCTTGCACTCTTGCTACTTCATTGTCATATATGCAGATATGTTCAAAAGGGCCGGAGAGACATGGGTCAACGCAGCCTTTAAATCACTCTTTCTAAAGAACAGAGCACCCGCGACCTGCTCCCACTGAGAGCACCCGCTCCACTTTTCAGAAGATGGTTTAGCAAGAGGTGGGACAAAATTTTTATAAGGAATGGCAATGACAAACTCCACTTCGGTATCAATAACAATTCCGATTATCTTTGTGCTTGAAAAACACATGTTTGTAAGTGAAACCCTCTTCAAATTCAAAAAAAAAAAAAAAAAAAAAAAAAAAAAAAAACGATGATGAAGAGTGGTAAGTGTATGAAATGGAAAATGTGTCTCTCTGCACAGTGAGTATGCCCAAGAAGGATGATGGCTAGGTGAGAAGATTAGAGGGATTGAAGAAGGAAAGAGTGGTTTAGAGAATGTGGAACTCAAATGGACTCATTCTCTCTTTCAATTTTGTGCAATATCCTGCATCCTCTACGAACGCTGGGTAACCCTTAAACACTCTGAACTCCACCTCTAAATAGCTTTCAAGCCCTTAGCGTCGTCCACCCTAAATAGTGTTTGTAGCGAGAAGCTCACGCAACCTTTAATGAATGTGAAGAGTTTATGTTTGGAAAATGGAACTAGGTTGAGAATGTATTAAGAGGTTTTGGTAAAACTTTGCTATTCATATTCTGGATTATGTGGTCTGCATATTCTAGGTTATTTGCTCGGTTCACTGAGGGTGAAAAGGTTCCCATGTTTTCAAACCTTTCTCTCTTACTTGGTCTTGAATTTGTTTGAGGACAAACAAAGATCTAAGTCTGGGGGAATTGATATAATGCATTTTAGGCACATTCTAACCCTTGTTTTATAGGTTTTTATCGAGTCTTTTATTTTATCTTGAGTCAATTCAGGTATAAAAGTGGCTAGAATGGAGAATTGCACCTCACAAAGAGACTTGGCGAAAATAGAAGAAAAATGAAGATTTTCTAAAAGGTTTCGATGAATGGAGCAACCACAACCTGCTCCAGATAAAAGAGCACCCGCTCCTGCACTCACGACCTGCTCCCGAAACCCGTCCAGCAACAAAAGGCAATTGTCGGCAAAGTCTTCATTACACAATTAAGGCCACTAAAACTTTTCCACCACTTCTCCCAACTGCCCAAGATTTATGTGGACTATTAATATATAATACTTGAGTGGGCAACTATTTGCTAAAGACTTGTGTCTTTATTATTATTAATAAGGATTAAAGTAGAAAGTGTGCTTTTCTTTAAGCCTTAGTTTTACGTAATAAGAGGGAGAGTGGATTCCAATTAGTGTGTGTGATTTTACTTTCTTTTTCCTTCCAGTTTTTATTTTCTAAGTTTGGAGAGTTTACGTAGAAAGAAAGGAGAGAAGAAGCTTTTGTAATATTGGAGATTTGTCTCTTCTCTTTGAAGAATTCTAAACTCTTATCTCTTTTATTTATTGTATCATGATTTCTATTATCTTTCTTATTGTTCTTTGCTTTAATATGTTTGAGTAGTTAATTTAGTTAAGTTAAGGGATTCAAAGGGATTACGGATTTATGAACTAAAGCATAAATAGGATTTCTTATCATTTGATATCTTCGTCTATTGTTGTTCTTAATGCCTAGACTAGCTTGATCGCCTAGTCTTTGATTTTAGGTTTAATTCACTCATCAAAAGTGTTGTGAATTGCTTGAAAGAACATAGATGGGCAATTTGTCCTTAGCCAACGATAGTTGATGTTAAGGCAAGTTGTGAACATATCGATCCCATTCTTTGTAATGCTTGTCATTCTTTGTAACCTCAAACGACAGTTTAGGGTGTTAGATTGATTGATAAAGAGGTTGATACCACGACAGTGGATCCTCCTATTTTTATGGTTGAGTTCTAGATTGGTTCTAAAACATGTTCCTGAAGAAATGCTTGGTTCTAGAAAACCTAATTCCCGAGATAAATTCCCTTAGCTTAACGTCTTTATTATCATTTGTTAAAAGCGATTTTATTTACTTGCTTGAAATTGTGAAAAACCAAAACAAACCAACATTAATCGCTTAGCTGAAATGGTATTGCAAAAGACTAGAGTGTATTGCTGGTCCCTTTGAACGAACCTCACTATCACTATAACAGAGCACCCGCTCTCGGTCAAATAACACAAAAGAACCAGTTTATCAACTACCTTCGCCAGATTGATCGATCCGTCGCATGGATCGATCGATCCACTCAAGTTTCTGATCAAACTTTGACTTTTCGACCTTCGATCAATCTGCTTTCCGTTCTCGAGAAAACTCTATTGCCGAAACACTTATTATATGCCGCATGCTGATGTTAATATAAAATCGCAGTGAGCAAAAGATAATTCAGATTTTATTTCATTTTAACTTTTATACCTCATATGTCTAGTTAATTACTGAGGAAACTCATAATACATTGAAGTTTGCCAGTAGGACAAAGAGAATATAAACTAATGCATCACTCAATAAGGTGATTTTTTAGGTTTTTTGGTCATCAAGTACTTGACTTCTGTTTAGGGGTTAACCTAAACCTCGGCTATAATATATTTTTGTTACATATCTTGAAACAGATCATAGATGAGAAGTCTCGACCTCAAAGTAGAACTTGATCAGCTAAGAATGGGTGTGCCTGTTGGTGTCAGTCACGAGGAGTTATCGAGTCTAAAGCAACATGTTCTGACCTCCCCGAGACCTTGTTGAGCAAATCAAACTTTCAATGTATCAAACAGCTACATTGCTGTTTATGTCCCAAATGCAGGTTTAGTGGCCGAAATGAAAGATGCCAGTGAGAGAAAGCAAGACCACTTCATGCCATTGCTCTTGAAACTAAGCCATCTTTGATGTGGAGTTCAGTTATTCTGATACACAAATTCCTGCTCCCTGTTTCATACCTTGAAGTATACAATGAGGTATGCGAAAAGGTTCATCCATTATATAATAGCATTTACTGACACTGTAAATAAATCCCGAAGTTCAGGCTTTTAGCCGCAGATGTAGTTTCATATTCTCCTCACTTTCAAGAATATCTCTCCTTGTTTTGCTAACATGTGTGATAACTCATCATTATCTTTTGGTCTATACAAGTGTGCTTATATGTCCATGTGTCTGCAAGTTATCTTTCTTTTGTCCTTGTATCAGGTGATAAATGACTTACTGGATCCAACAGAGCAAACTATACGTGTTAGAGAGGATTCCCAGGTTTCCACGCCTTGTTCTCTTTCTCTCACACACGAATACGAATGTATCAAAACTGAGACAACTCGTCTGAGGAGGAAAAAGGGTGCATAGAATAATGCAGGTGTCTCTCTTTCTGTTTGAGCTTTCTTTTAATTTGTCATATATTTCCTTTTCAATAATTCTATGATGTAAATCAGAATTCTTTGGTAGTATAATGCAAAACTGCCTTAGACGAACAACCTGGTTTGATACCACATCCGATTTGGAGGACAAAAAAGAAGCTAAAGCAGCTCTGATGTGTAGAATCCAAAAGCTCATACTCGTCTCTACCAAGACTTATATTCCTGGATATTTAGGTGATACACCGGCTCACCAGCGCAGCATTTCTGTTGGTAAAGATGATGTAAGGTTGCCATTCAAATGTGATTATCACTCTGTTCTTGTTCCTTTTCTAACTGTTTCATGTTTGTATCTCACTGCACAAGACGTTTGATACCAGATTGACTCATTCTGTTTTCTTTTTGCTATTCAGAAATTGGACTCTCTGCTTTTAGATAGTGATAGTCTGGCATTTCCATCTTCGACTCTCTCTCTTGCATCAGATTTGCGGCGGTCTTCCAGCAAGTCGAAGGATGAAATCTCTCCGGTTGGTTCTAGTGCAGAATTACCTCAAGTGAGTTCTGGGATTCTTAGCATATATAGTTTTACATCAAAATTTTTTATTCGAATAAAAAGTTGATTTAGTTAAACCAAATGGTTATACGAAAGGGTGTTAAATGATTTAGAGCCGCATGCACCCATTTAACCTTTCTGTTTTTACCCCATGAGTATGATTTTTTCACTGTGTTCTTGTCAGAAAATGACATCTGATAGTTGTGGCTATTGTAGGGCTTTATGACTCACGATGAAATGCTTAAACATGTGAAGATGCTTGCTGGTGAGATAGCTTTCAGCACAAGCTCACTAAAGCGTTTGGTGGTCCAATCCATAAATGATCCTGAAAACTCGAAAATCCAAGTAAAGTTTCTTTTTGATATTTGTAGAGTTTTCTTTACCAGTAAGACTGTGCTCTTCCTAATTTTAAGTGTCAACCCTGAAAATCAGAAAATGCATTTCCGTCTCATTTGAAACAGCGTAGTTATGGAACATATTATATTCTGGTATGCAAATCCATAATCTAGAAAGAGAGATTTAAGAAAAGCAAAGACAAATGAGATCAGTGAAACAGCGAATTACTGAGTGACGACGTGTGCATAATATTGGTGTATGTATTACCCTCTTCGTTTAAGCCGTCAAAATGGAACACAAATCCAAACCCTAAGAGTATAACAGCACCTTGGAGACTTTCCCACAAATGAGTGAGTTTTCCATAGTATGCTTCGATAGGAAGACCTTTTTGTCGACAATTTGCCAACTCGGTCTTGAGACGTTGAACACGTACTCTGTTATTCACACCAAACCGTTTCTGAACATGTAACCAGAGTTCATGAGAATCATTGATGTGAGACAAGGACGATGAGAGGCTCTCTTCAATCGTGAGTTTGATCCACGAGACATAAGCTCGTTATTTGCTATCCAATCTTCGAAATTAGCATTGTCTACCAAATTTATTCCTAGCTTTTAGAGCCAATCGAAGATTACTAGCCCATTCGTCGTAGTTAGGGCTATGCAATAGAGGCTTAGAGAGCAAGGTTCTGAGATTGTCACCGCAGGTTAAATCACACGGTGATATCGTTCGACGAGTTTCAACACGATTATGTGTTGTTACTGTCGCAAAAGCTGATGATGTCGATGAAGCGGTAGTAGAGGAGGTTGCCATCGCCGTGAAAAAGAATTCGACAGAGAAGAATAAGAAACCGAGTAGTTTAGCGGAATTTGTAGATCACAGAATCCGAGCACAAAAAACCTTTTTGTAGTTAGATCTTTATGTCTCTGATATCATGTCAAGAAAACTTGTTTGTAGAAATCTTTTTCTTCTTTTTGAAATTGTGCATATCTTTGCCTTGTATATTGGCTACAACTAAAGCATAGAGTTTAACCTAATTAATCAATAACCGACAAATACAAGGCTTAGCCCATTAGCCTAATAAAACCAACTATAACTGTAAACGTTTGCGGGAAAGAGGTTTTGAAATCCAGCGATTTCGAGGTGTCTAAAACGGTATAAACCAGTTTTTGTGATTGTTACCAATAGCTAACGACCTTAATCGCCTGTGAACGCTAGCGACATAACCAATCAACACTTTATTAAATGTTTTGACTTATTTAAAAGAATTATTAGACTTCAGAAGGATGCTCTTAGTCTTCTCCATGTAGCATTTAATATTGTTGAACCAAAGTGACAAATTTGACTCCTCTTTGGATAACGGTGCGGTTAAGCGGGCTTCGTTAAGCGTTCCCGAGATGAACAAATCCATAAGCCGAACTTTTGTGCTCAAGCTCTCGTAACCGGTCCTAGAGACAAACTTGGCGGCTCCACTTGGGTTAGTTGTCCTCGGGTTTGTTGCGTCGGGTTCATCTTCGATAAGTGCGGATGGCAACGTCGAGATCTCCTCTTCAATTTCCGCATCAAGAAAGATAAAGGCATTGTAATCTCCTAAGACCTTTGATGCAATCTGGAATCTCCTCAATATTAGTATAGCTTTGGTTCAAAAGCCTTACTCTCGTGGGAAGATGTGTCTTGAGATTGAAAGGATGAGACAACTTCCTAGTTGACGCATGCACTGCTTCTACCTTCGTATCAATGTTTGTAAGCTTTGTAAACCTTCTCATCGTGAGCAGCCAAACATCTCCAACTCCTCTAGTTTATAAAGATTATCAATAGATAGTGGAAGCTCTACCAAACTCTCGCATCTAGTCAGGTTCAATCTCTCCAAATTCGTAGCATTTGGAAGTTTTGGGAGTTCCTTCAACTGTCGGGACCATGACATATCCAACTTCTTGAGATTAGTCAGCAGCTGAACGTAAAATCATACAACAAAAGAACATCAGAACATAATGAGAATGGACTTATTAATAATATTTTATACTAGCTATTTAATATAGCTAATCGTTGGATATTGAAACTACAATCATGCCAAAAAGCAACATATACTAAGGGAATTGAGAGCCTAACTTATTCAGTGCTCTCCAAGTTTTGGTATCCAAAAATACTTACCTATTTTCGGTTTAATTTTGCAAAAATTTTCAATAGAATTAGAAATGTTTTTACCGTCACACCACAGTAATGATAAATGATGATGAGATTTACACATTAAAGAAAAGGTATATTGACTCTCATAAAAATTACAATAGTAGTTACATATCCTATTATATAAAGCTTCGTTTTCAAAATTAGTCATAATCGTGACACATGTTAACTTATCGATTTAATATATTAACACGTGTCAAACTTTGTCGATGACATGATTGCGACATGTGTCAAAAAAAATTATTTTCCCTATCAAAATTGGAAAACTAATTGTAAGAAATATTCTTTTACAAATATTAATTTACATGTGTTTTTTTTTAACTTTCTTTTTCTTAAGCAAAAAGGAAAACTAACCAAAAAATACTAAATACTAAGTATTTTCATTACTAAATATGATTTACATGTTATTTTTTATTGGAAAACTAGAGCTATAATGCATAAAATTAGAATAAATGTATTATAATGGAATAAATAAATAAATTGTATTGGTAGATCTATGTGTGAGATTCAAAACCGGTTTAAATAAAAGGTTACCACATAAAAACTATGAATAATGTGCGTATTTACAATAAATTAAACATTATTAGAAAATTTTAATATTTATTCTTTATACACGTGTCGCAGTCATATTAATGATCATATATCGTGTCAAAATAAATTTTACTTTTTTTTTAACAAAATCAGAAATCTAATTAGATAAAAAAAACAGAATTACATATACTATTTTACATGCATGTCTAAATCTAAAAGAAGAAATAACTTTTTTTCTTAACTAGAAAACTAAACAAAAGAATAAAGAAATATATTTAAATATAGTGATTTTACGTGTGAATCAATTAGATTTTGACATGTATCATTTTTAAAAACTTCATCTAGCGTAGATATTAACCAATAAAAAATAAATGTTAAAGTTAAAAATAATAATAAAAGTTATTTAATATTAATTTAATTGGATAATAGTGTTTTGATCATTGTAATATAGTATTTATTTGTGATCACAAAAAACTTGAAAAAGTTAATGAAAAATAAATTTTTGGTAATTTGATTAAAATATTAGTATAGTTCCCTCTTCAGCTTTGTAGTAAAGCACACAGTAACACTCGTCATCGTATTTATTAACCCAGAATTTATTAACCACATAGAGATAAAATAAGCAAAATATTTTTTGACAAAAGGAGTCAAAGATAAACACAAAAGGGTTTTCTTGTGCTTCCCACAGTAAAGGCATTAAAAGATTCATCGATGAATCTAAAACAAACAAAACAATCCTTGACGTTGCCCATTCTTCTTGATTAACAAAAGCACTAACGGCTTGTCATCATGCTTCATCAGATAAAGTTGTTGAAGAAAGACATTGGAGGGGAGTTCACTTCCTCTTTCTCCGTATCCAAGTACCGCAGGGCTTGAAACCACAAAACCATTTCAGGCCAGCTAATCTTGTTAACCAGAAACTCAGTCTTCTTCTTCTTCTTCAGCGCAAAGTCATCTCTTTATGTTTCGATGGAGTCACCTTTCTTCTGCTCCGAAGCACCAATGCAAAATGGAAACTTGTTGAACACTGAGAGAACTTATGATTCATTTTTCTCTTCTTTCTTTTAAATAAAAGAAAACGTCGTCTTTGGATTTCCCTCTTCAGCTTTGTAGAAGCACTCGTCATCGTCGTCTTCCTCGGATGCTTCCTTGATACGGATCCATAGTCACCGTGGTTGGCGATATCCTCATCTTTGTCTTCGGACGACTTCTCTAGATTCAGATCTCTCGTTAGCGATACTGTCATGGTCTTCTTCTTCTTCTTCTTCGTCTGATGATTTATCGGATTCATGAGATCACTGCTGTCATCTTCATCTCCAGATTTTTCCATTGTTGCTTCCGTCAAGATCTGGATACCGCATTCAGTAATGTCTAAATCTGGGACATTGTTGCTGAATTCGAGTACTATCTTTCTGCTCACTTCAGAGGGGTCGATTGATGGCAAGTTAAGGTGAAATATAAATAAATGTTCCGTTTCGAATGCGGCGACAACGGGCATGGTCAACCTCACGTCATTGGAGATCACTAAGTTGCCGTTTACCGTGCAGCGATACGGTAGTATTGTAAACAAATGTCTTCTGACTTGTTTAGGTGAAATCACGAGGCAAACCTTAAATCTGTTGAAAGCTGAATGAGGAATTGTTAAGCAGTTTCCTCTGGCTCGGTGATAGAACTCTGTAGGTACTTCTCTTCCTGGCAAGAGAGCCCACTCGCACACAAACGATTGTTGAAGATCCAATTTGAAGCAGTTAGTGAAATTGAGCTGTGCTTTTGGAGTGTTTAAAGGGCCACTTACTCTCTCTAGGGATAGACAATCAAATGCTATTAGCGTGAATAGTGAACTGGGGAACTCCGGCAAGGACACGAGTCTTTTGCAACCACCTACATGAAGGACTTGTAAATTATGAAGACCTTTTATGCAATCTGTAATCCTCTCAATACCACAAAAGCATAGGCTTAGATGTGTTATAGTCGTGGGGAGATGTGTTGAGAAGGTCTTGAGATTTCTATTGGCACTAAACTCAAATTCCCTAAGGCTTGAGCAATGCCTAAGTGATGCAGGCAATTCCTCGACAACTGTATCCGTTACCTCGATTTTCGTAACGTTGATAGGAAAATCTGGAAAACTTCTCAATCGTGAGCATCCAACAATTTCGATCTCTTTCAAAGATGCAGATGTCAAGTTGGCGAGAGTTGGAATGACTTCTAGACTTCTGCAGTAATGAATCAAAAAGTCGACAAGTTTATGAAGATTCACAATTGAGGATGGAAGCTCTACCAAAGAAATGCACTCAACCAGAACCAATGTCTCGAGATTTCTAGCATTTGAAAGATCTGGAAGTTTCTTCAAAAAAGATGAAAAAGCCAGATTCATCGTCTTGAGACTTGCAAGCGGCTGAATGTAAAAACAAGAAAATAATGAGAAAGTACTTCTTCAGATTATTTTATACCTTTCTATGTGAATGTTGTTATTTGCTAACATCAAATATCAGTTGTCTCGTTTCCCATCAACACAAATAAATAACAAACCTGTGTTCCTTCCCATAACTTCTCGAGCTGGCTACATTGCATCTTGAGTTCGACCAGATTTTCTGTGCAAAATCTAAGAGGAAGACTCTTTCTCGGGTATGCCTCCCAATGTAGTAACCTTAGGCGAGGTGGTAACTCCATCTCCTCTGAAATGTGCAACTGTCTTTCTCTTATATGCCTCCCACTATAGACTTTTAGTAATACAAGATTGCACATTCTTTCAAAAGCCCTCGCGCTTATCCTTAAATCGTTGATCTCTGCTATGTTAAATGATACACCAACAATTGATCCGTTACCCTAACAAAATATTCCAAACTAGAACTTGTTAGTGGCCAGAGATGATCTCTTTAAACAATAGCGAATAAACATGGTAATATAAAACCTCTCAAATAGAAAACTTACTTCTGCCTTTTCTAAAACATAACAAATCTCCTGGGCATCTACTAGAATATGACGCTTCGAAGGCTCTTGTTTGGAAATGGCTTGTCTAGCCATTACTTGTAGCAACTGGTGCATTACAACAATACTATCTTTACGGTGTATGAGATATCTATTGGCTAGGGTTTTTAACCCAAGTCTAACATCCAAATTAGTTTTTGCCAGCATGGATGTCACATGATCAACATGTTCGTAATTGAAGAAAACTGCAATGAGGAGAAAAAGAGCTTGGTCGTTCTCATGTAAACTCTCATAGCCAACTTTCAAAACACTCTCAATTCTTCCATCAAGACAGTTTTTCAACCTTGGTAGTTCATCTATCCAGTCAGCATGGCTTTTTCCTCGTAACAACGACCCCAAAACATGCAAACCCAATGGAAGACTACCGCAAATCCTTACAACTTTATCTGTAAGCTTCAAAAACCCATCAGGTGGAGAGGTTTGCCTAAAAGCAGAGAGACAAAAGATCATTAGAGCTTCTGTTTCTGATGGAAAACCCACATGGTATATATCATTGATACCGTGTTGTTGCAAAATCTCATTGTTTTCAGTTGTCACTATGACTCTACTTCCAGGACCAAACCACGCGATATTAGCCAAAGTCTCAAGTTGATCTTGACACTACACATCATCAAGAATGACCAGAACCTTCTGGTCATGTAGCCTATCCTTTATCACGCCTAAATGGCATATTTAGGTTCAAAATCTTTGAAAGAAGCTGCTCTTGTAAGTGCAGCTTCAAACCATACTCACCAATACCAATCTTATAGCTTTCCCGAAGGTTGTCCATAAAACAACTATGCTGAAACTTACAAGAGAGTCGACTATGTAAAGCTCTGGCAATGGTACTCTTACCAATGCCTGCAGGACCAGAGATTCCAACAATCTTAGCTCCATCATAATCTAAATCAAGCAAAGATTCCAATTTTCTCAAATGAGCTTCAAGTCCCACCATGCCATCAAAATCCCTTGACGGTGTTGCATTCAGTTTAGCTGAAACATCACTTGCAATCTTCTCGATCATTTCCGCTTCATTGTCCCTACCAAATATTTATGAGAAAAAGATATAAAGATAGCCATTCCTCTATTCCCAGAATAGTTTACGACATCTATCTCTAATATTCATTCAACAAGACATTATAACATTCATTCAACAAAACATTCCCTTAATGATTTCATGATCAGTTCTTTTCTATTCACTCATTCATCATAAGAAAGATAAATTGTAATTAATTAAAACACAAACCAGTTTTGGAAGTTTTCTCCGGCTATGTTGCCCACATAGGTCAAACCTTGGCTCCATTTTTGCCTCTGCTCCTCCGTTTTGCAAGCACAAGTTTCATTGAAAGCAATCCCAAAATCTCCGGTTTGTTTGCGCACATCAGATGGATCTACTCCGTAGAAGACAGTCATCGCTATTTGACCTAATTCTTCTTTGCACTTGAAAATCTCCAAAAGCTCATCCAAACACCAACTGGAAGAGGCATAGTTCTTCGAGAGCACGACGATCGAGATCCTTGATTCTCCAATCGCTTTTGTGAGAGCTGGGGCGATGATTAGGCTTCTCTCTATCCCTTGATCATTAAACATGGTAATTCCATTGTAGCTAAACTGTTTGCGTAAATGACTGAGAAATGTTTTTCTAACATCTGGTCCATGGAAGCTTGTAAAGACGTCATATCTCCAAGTGCGATTTGAAGAGGAAGAAGAAGCCATGAGTGAGGATGGTGAGTCGTTCAAAATCACAGATTCGAACAGTTATAGAAGAAAGAAATGGGAAAACGCGTATTCACCTGTTATGTGTTTACACTGAGAAAGAGAGATGAAGTTTGTTCACCTTTTCCATACCTCATTTCTCAAAAAGTAAAAGAAGATTTTGAGAAAAGTGTTTTATAAGAAGTGTTTTGTCGGTAGGAATTTCATACGAGGTGAGATTGATTGATTATTATAACACTTATATTTGTAAGCCAACATTAAGCCCATATTTCTTTGGGTTGCATGGTTAAAACGATGGATTATTTAGAAAATAAAACGAAAAAGTCAATTCCTACATGAACTATAGAGAATTGTGACGAAACGGACATGTACTAAATTACTAATTGATATGCTAAATCGATTATATGTGAACTAAAATATTTTGCGGGCGTTCTGGTCCATGGAAGCTCGTGAAGACGTGGTATCTCCAAGTGCAAGGTGAAGAGGATGAAGAAACCATGGGAGAGGATCGTCTTCCAAAATCACATAATCAAATAGTTATTATAATTTTGTGAAATTAAGAGTAATGAAGTGATGAAAAAAATTTAGAAAGAGTAATGAAGTTTCTTCGTATTTTCCTTACTTTTTCTTTGAAATGTGAAAGAAAATTTCAGAAAAAGTGAATTATTAAAGTGAAGAAGTGATACTAAAGGGATGTGTAGAATCTGACCCACTACAACCGGAAGAAAACTTTTTGTCGGTTGGCATACAACAATACTATATACAAGTTGAGCTCATTGATAAATTGTTCGCAGAAAACATACAAGAGATTTATTGCTTTTTTCAGTAGGTTCATATTTAGTCCATATGCCTAATTACACATTAGGTCCACATTTCTTTGGATTGCATAGTTAAATTAGAAAGGAAAAAATCAGTTCATTCCTACTATTATTTGAGAAGTCATTTTACAAAAGATGATATTATTTTGTTGAAAATTACATGTACATGTCATTGGTCTCAAAACCATTTTCTGATTTTTTAAAAAGGGTATAAATGTCATTTTAATTTAACAAAAAAATTTTAGAATATTTTTGAATTTTAATAAAAAGAACAATTAACTAATTTCCTTATAATCCGTAAATGTGATTTAAAAAAAAATTTAATTATATTTGGAAGATTTTGTTAAGATTTAAATTTATGATTCTTCTATCATTTTTGTTTGATTTTATTTTCAAATTATTTTAAATTATTATATAGATACATATAATTGATAAATATAATTTAGAAAGACTAATTTAAATGTCTGAACCAACTAATTCCAGAGATTTATATTTCTAGCCTAAGAGATTAGATGTCTAGAGTGTTTATTGGCTTTAATAGACTGAATTTTAATGCCTGATAGGTTAGATTTCGCTAATGAGAATTAGGTCTGGAACTAGCCTAGCTTGATGATTTCTGTCATGAGAATGAGTTAGTCAGCTTTTGAGTCTATTTTCTAGGGATTATCTCATTGTTTGAGTTTTGTTAAACATCTAGGTTGATTAAGGAGGATTCACTGACCCATTCCCCCCATCGTTAGGAGCCTCTTGTTTATCTGATTGTTCTGTTAGTTTATGTTAGTCACAATTGCTAGTTTTGGTTTATGCTATTGTTTTAGTTTATGTTAATGCTTTTTGTTCACTTAGGTTGTTAGACATAAAAACCTATCACTTGGCTTGACTTAATATGATTTGATCACATCCTATATGTTAGCATCACACCCATTTGGATTGATACCTATTGTATTGCAATGACATGATAATGCATTAGGGAATTGATACCGAAAAAACATATTATCAATAGACATAGCTCGAAAACCAGTTATCTATATGAAGAGGTTCTAAGAATCAAATAGATAAAAGCAGATTAAGTTTCCCACAGATTTTCAATAAGCAAATAAGATTTACAAGATGATAAGAGAAAGAATACTTACCAGAAAGTAATGGTTCATAAAGACTATCATCTGAAATTTGAACAAAAGTAATAAAACAATTTTAAAGGGTTTTAACAAATCAAAAAGTCAAAGCCTTCAATAGTGAGATATTAATACCTGTTTCATCTTCCTGTACTTCAGACAAAGTGGAGGTGATATCTGTATAAAAACATAACGTTAATTAGTCAACCTATGGAAAGACTCACGAACAGATTGATATGTGTTCATATAGACATCTCTATTGTTGGACGCATAATTCTAAATCCAATAGGCCAAAATCATGTTTCACAATCAATTCCACCAAACACCAATCTACAAACGTATGTGAATAAAAGAACAAACAATTGACATGAACAAGGAACGAGGAGTGACACAAATCATAGACGGAGATGAACGCAACCTTGTTGAAACGAAGACAGAGATTTGAGATTTTGTGTTGTAGACAGAGATGAAGATGGAGATGGAGAACAAAGAACTGACAAGAATATATATATGGATTTTGTTCAGTTGTGCTGTAGAGAGATGCTGTAGAGAGATTCAACCAACAAAGACGAAGACATGTTCAGTTAAGTATTTGCCATGAAAAATAATTAGGGTTGAAAGGGATTTTGAGAAAAAAAATGGAAAAAAAGAACTTAACTGTTATAAAAGCAGTCATAAGAAGAGGGCTTCGAGAAAGAACACATGTCAAAGAAAGTGTGTGGAGCCCACCATCACTATGCACGTACAATAACCTACTTTTATCATTATAAATAGAAGTGTTCGTTCATTTGTAATAAACACATACACAATACAATATCAACATTTACGAAAGAGAGAGTAAACACATAATCTCTATTATTTCTCTTTGTATCCGATCCTATTACGGGTATAAATTTTCTTTCTATTATTTATATTTATATACCCATAAAATCTAATACTTTTTATAACACGTTATCAGCACGATCACTCAATGATTGGAAACTTTTAATATTGATAATATAGACCCTATCATACCGGGTGTTATGTCTCCGAAAAAAAAAAAAAAAAGGGAGATGAAAAAAAAAATTATATTGGTCTGCAAAGCCGCCTATAAAAGAAAATTCTATTGGTCGGCTGAGCCGCCTAGAAAATATTATTATACTGGTCGGCTAAGCCGCCATATAATTATTTATTTACTGTTAACGGACCGCTAAGCCGCCATAATTATTTATTTAATGTTTTTTGACGGCTAAGCCGCTGAACAATTTATTGTTCTAACGTGGATGACTCTGTCACCATAATATTGTTGTTTAAATAAATTAATATTTTGGTTATTATATGAGCATGCTAAATCATCTGAATATAAACATTTTATTTGAAATCGGTAAAATCTATCTGATTGCTTGTTATAATTTTTACGATTGATTTTCCGTTCATTATTTTTTTCCAACGGTCACAAAGAAAATTTTCAAAAGATTTTTAACTTTTCCAACGGTTATTAACGGCTAGTGAATAATATTTTTTAATCTATAAATACACTCATATTTCACTCATTCATTAACTCAAAAATCATATATATCCCCAAATATTTTCCTAAAGAAAGTTGTTTAAAGTTTTCATTTTATAAAATGATTCGGTTGTTTTTAATTCTTTGCTTAGTTGCAATTATTGCTTGTACTTATGGTATCTTCATTGGAGAATATACTCACGGAGAATTTATCATAAACATTGCTTTACTTTTCTATGCAATTGTATTCCTTGTAATCGCATGCATTATTAATATAAATGGTGTATTTTAAAAATAAATAAAATTATCCGACTAATAAATATTTATTTTCGGTTTTGTGTTTAGATAAATAATGGCAAATATTGAGAAGCTTAAGTTCCCGGCTCTCAAAATTACTGGAGCAAACTACATAGCATGGACCACGGATGTAGAACTCCATCTTGAGTCGCAAGAGTTGTCCGAGACCATAAAAGCGGAAAATTCATCGCTTGCCAAAGATAAGGCAAAGACGATAATATTTTTAAGAAAACATCTCGATGAGAGTTTGACGCATGATTATGCGAATATAAAAGATCCTGCCGAGATGTGGCAAGCTTTAAAAGCTCGGTTTGATAACCAGAGAGAAATAACTCTCCCTCATGCATTAGAGGACTGGAAAAACCTAAGGTTCCAGGACTTTGAGAAAGTAGAGGATTATAACTCTGCTATGCTGATGATTGTATCACAGTTAAAGTATTGTGGAAAACCTGTTACTGAAGCAGAAATGCTCGAAAATACTTATCTTACTTTTCACAAAGAGCATCGTGTTCTGCAAGAAATGTATCGAAATTGCGGATACAAAAGGTTTTCCGATTTAATCGTGACACTAATACTCGCAGAGAAGAATAATGAACTTCTCATCAAAAACCACAACTCTCGGTCTACAGGAACAAAAGCATTTCCTGAGGTTAATGCAACGGATGTAAAAAATCCGGAGAGGAGAAGTCAAACCTATCGAGGTCGTGGTCGACGATTCAACCGTGGACGTGGGAGATTCTTTAACCCTCAAGGTAGAAAGTCTTATAAATGGGTTCGACCTGAACAAGGTCCAACAAGAAAAGAATCCCACGGGAATAACGCTCAAAAGCGTGAAAACATCTGTTACAGATGTGGATCAAAGGGTCATTGGGCTCATGTATGTCGTACTCCCGAACATCTTTGTAAATTATACAAAGAGTCCCAAAAGGGCAAAGGGAAGGAAGTCAACCTCAATGAACACTTTGAAGGAACATCATATCTTGATGGTTCAGACTTTGTGAATGATTTCGACATGACCGCTTATGCGGATAACTGAAACGCTTGTAGTGAGACTACTAGTCTCCAGTAATGCCATCATATAAGTATTACTTATTTCAGTTATTTTCGAATAATGTTATTTCTTGAAATAAAATAATGTATAATTATTGCATGTTTTTCTATATGAATAAAAGTTTGCTTATATGTATTAACATTTATGTTGATTACAGAAATGGATGAGGATTCAATAGCAAGAAAAAATATCAAAGAAATTTGTATACCAGATAGTGGAACAACACACACTATTATGAGGCATAAGAGATTTTTCTCTGAGCTAAACCCGAAAAAATTATTGTTAATACAATATCGGGTCCTACAGATGTGATTGAAGGAAGTGACAAAGCTAATTTTGTATTGCCTAATGGAACAAAGTTTTCCATAAAAAATGTTTTATATTCTCTGAATTCTAAAAAGAATTTGTTGAGCTTCAAAGATATATACTCTCAAGGGTATGAAACTCAGTCTGCTACTGAGGAAGGAAAGAAGTACATATATATGACTTCTAATAAAGCCGGGAAAAGGCATATACTGGAAAAATTTCCAGAACTTCCTTCTGGTTTGCATCATATTTGTATAGATGCAATAGAATCACATCTTGTGATCAAAAGAAATCCAGAAGATTTCTCATTGTGGCATGTTCGCCTTGGTCATCCAGGCACCACAATGATGCGAAAAATCATAGAGAGCTCACATGGTCATTCTCTGAAAACTCATGAGATATATGAGAGAAATAAAATGACATGTGCAGCATGTTCTATTGGAAAATTGATTATACGGCCATCGCCAACCAAAATTATTAAAGAATCACCAAAGTTCCTTGAACGGATTCAAGGTGATATTTGTGGACCAATACATCCACCATGTGGACCATTCCACTATTTTATGGTGTTGATTGATGCATCTAGCAGATGGTCACATGTTTGTTTATTGTCATCTCGAAATTTGGCATTTGCGAGATTTTTAACTCAGATAATCAAATTAAGAGCTCAGTTCTCTGATTATCCCATTAAGAGAGTTAGATTAGATAATGCTAGTGAATTCACATCCCAAACATTAATGATTATTGTATGGTAATGAGAATTGAAGTTGAACATCCTGTAGTTCATGTTCATACTCAAAATGGTTTGGCAGAATCATTAATTAAACGTCTGCAATTGATTGCAAGACCATTGATCATGAGATCAAAACTTCTAACCTCTGTATGGGGACATGCTATTTTGCATGCAGAAACACTCATTCGGATAAGACCAAGTGCATATCATAAATATTCTCCATTACAGTTAGCATTTAGTCGAGAACCAAATATATCCCATCTAAAGATTTTTGGTTGTGCAGTGTATGTGCCTATAGCACCACCACAACGTACAAAAATGGGGCCACAAAGAAGGTTGGGTATATATATTGGCTGTGATTCTCCATCAATTATAAGATACCTAGAACCAATGACTGGTGATGTCTTTACGGCACGTTTTGCCGATTGTCATTTTGATGAGAAAGTATTTCCGGTTCTAGGGGGAGAAAATAATCCAATAGGAAAGGATATCAAATGGTGTGTACCAACTCTATTACACCTTGACCCTCCTACAAAGCAGTCCGAAATAGAAGCTCAACGAATTATGCATTTGCAAAGTATAGCAAATCAAGTTCCGGATGCATTTGCCGATACTAAAACGGTAACTAAGTCATATATACCAGCTGCAAATGTTCCTGCTCGAATTGAAATACCACAAGAAAGTGGAAGAGCAGATGATACACGTGAGTCTAGAACACGCTTGAAGCGTGGTAGACCAGCTGGTTCTAAGGATAAAAATCCTAGAAAACGGAAGGAAGTTGAAAAGCATGATATTCCCAAAATAACAGAAA
Organism: Turritis glabra; assembly: GCA_900406565.1. Classification (NCBI taxonomy): domain Eukaryota; kingdom Viridiplantae; phylum Streptophyta; class Magnoliopsida; order Brassicales; family Brassicaceae; genus Turritis; species Turritis glabra. Next base: position 457,616 of record OVBN01000116.1, on the reverse strand, counting down.
GTATTTTGGAAGAAAGAAATGATGAGTCTAATGACAATAATGAGCATCTTGATCCGGAAAGAAATCGTGAAATTTCCATCAACTATATCTATAATGGAAAGATATGGAATCGAAATGAAATCGATGAAGTTGATGATGTTTTCTCATACCTTGTGTCAAGGAAAATAGATGAGGAAAATGAGGATCCGGAACCAAAATCTGTATATGAATGTCAAAAGAGACATGACTGGTTAAAATGAAAAATGCTATATAAGTCGAACTTGATTCGCTAAATAAACGAAATGTATTCGGACCTATTGTACTCACACCTGAAGATGTGAGACCAGTTGGATACAAATGGGTTTTCGTTACAAAACGAAATGAGAAAAATGAAATTACGAGATATAAGGCTCGTCTCTTAGCTCAAGGATTTTCTCAAAGACCCGGGATTGATTATGAGGAAACATATTTCCTAGTTATGGATGCCATAACATTTAGATTTCTAATGAGTCTAGCAGCTGGCGAAAATCTTGAGATGCGTCTCATGGATGTCGTTACAGCATATTTATATGGATCATTAGATACAGATATCTATATGAGAGTTTCCTATGGGTTTAATATGGCAGAAGCATTAAAATCTAAACCCAATGAGTTATGTGCAATAAAGTTGCAAAGATCATTATATGGGTTAAAGCAATCTGGACGAATGTGGTATAATCGTCTCAGTGAACATTTAATTAAAGAAGGATATGTGAATGATCCTATATGCCCATGTGTTTTCATTAAGAAAACAATATCCGGATTTGTGATAATCGCGGTATATGTTGATGATCTAAACATAATCGGGACTCAAGCTGAAATACAGAATGCAGCAAACTATTTAAAAAGAGAATTTGAGATGAAAGATCTCGGACAAAAATTTTTTTGTCTTCGCCTACAAATTGAACATACTCAAAAAGGTATATTTGTACATCAATCCACGTACACTAAAAGAGTGTTAAAACGTTTTAATATGGATAAGGCAACTCCTCTTAGTACTCCAATGGTCGTTAGATCACTCAATATTGAAAGTGATCCATTCCGACCACCTGAGGAGAATGAAGAGATACTTGATCCTGAAGTACCGTATCTAAGTGCAATTGGAGCCCTTATGTATCTTGCAAATTGCACTAGACCTAACATTTCATTTTCTGTTAATCTTTTGACCAGATTTAGCTCGTCCCCTACGCGAAGACATTGGAATGGAATTAAGCATATCTTTCGATATCTCCAAGGGACTATTGATTTAGGATTATTTTACCCTAAGGATTTCAATGGTCAATTGATTGGTTTTGCAGACGCAGGATATTTATCAGATCCACATAAAGCTCGATCACAAACATGATACGTGTTTACAATTGGAGGCACCGCTATATCCTGGCGTTCTAAGAAACAGACACTTATGGCTACTTCTTCAAATCATGCTGAACTCATTGCACTCCATGAAGCAAATAGAGAATGTGTATGGCTAAGGTCAATAAGCCGACACATCCGGTCAAGCAGTGGAATTCATGAAAATACGGAGCCAACTGTCCTATATGAAGACAATGCCGCATGTGTTGCTCAAACGAAGGAAGGATATATCAAAAGTGATCGAACTAAGCATATACCTCCGAAGTTGTTTTCATACACTCAAGAGCTCGTGAAAAATAAAGACATTGAAGTCAGATATGTTCAATCATCCGAGAATTCTGCAGATCTCTTCACGAAATCATTATCCACCAATACATTCAGGAAGCATGTCCATAATATTGGAATGCGTCGTCAAAAAGACTTATAAGATTGATCCTGATCATTCGAGGGGGAGCTTGCGAGGTTGTACTCTTTTTACCTTACTATGGTTTTTCCCATTGGGTTTTCCTGGAAAGGTTTTTAACGAGGCAACAGAAGATATTACGCAAGACACATAGTGACACTGGTCTCCAAGGGGGAGTGTTATAAAAGCAGTCATAAGAAGAGGGCTTCGAGAAAGAACACATGTCAAAGAAAGTGTGTCGCCGAAAACGTTTAATATTTTGTGTGGAGCCCACCATCACTATGCACGCACAGTAACCTACTTTTATCATTATAAATAGAAGTGTTCGTTCATTTGTAATAAACACATACACAATACAATATCAACATTTACGAAAGAGAGAGTAAACACAGAATCTCTATTATTTCTCTTTATCTCCGATCCGATTACGGGTATAAATTTTTTTTCTATTATTTATATTTATATACCCATAAAATCTAATACTTTTTATAACATTAACTAAATTTTCTCTTTCGGAAAGGAAAATATTAGGCAAAAACTATGACAATTAAAAAATTTAAAATATCTTCATTTACAAGGCAAAAAAAATCTTTGTACCAATTTTTTTTTTTTGATAATTATCCTTTTTAGCTTTTTCTATTTAGATATGAACATATTATTTATCAAACAGAGAATATTTTCTTATTATTCTTTTGTATTACTGATAAGAATAGGAAATCTTATCGTTTACTATATATATATTGTTTTGTGGATTGAGATCAATGAACAGAAACAAAATAAAGAATTCAATATTATATGTTAGAGATCGTGGGCCTAACGAACGGAAAAAACACACGCGTACAAGAGAAGTAAGTTTCTTTTTTCATACAAGTAATCATTAGTTTGTCTTTTGGGTATTTTTAATGTGGTGTTTCTATAGGTTATTTGATATTTGTATAATACATATAATTAAGCTTAGGTTGTGTCTTCTGTCTCTTGAATTCTTTATTATAACCTAATTGTCTTTTAGAATACATAATTGCTCCCTTTTATTTAGACCTCCATATCTAGATAATAAATAATTGCTCCAGCAGTAACCTCTCATATATATGTCTTAAATATTTACTATCAAGATTTTGATATCATTTTTCATGGCTTGGAAGCCTTCGATGCAAGCTCCCAATGCAAAGAATAGGTACTTAAACTTTCATTCCTCATTGCATTCTATCTTTGTCACTGTATCATAATTAATCTTCTCTAACATGTGTAAATAAGAAGGCAACCTCATATAACTTTCTTCTGGAATACCATGAACATCACTAAGAGCTTGCTTTTTTCTTCTCAATGCGGTAGAGTATGAGATTTTTACACCCAGTCTTCCTTGAATCAAACCTAGGAGAATTTGTGGAGTTGGAGTTTCCAATGCACCTGGATAATCCTCATGCAAAACAGATGCAACTAATCGTGGTGTGCCTTTTCTTTTATTTCTGCTTGTACTTGTTATTAACCGAGAACATGTATGTATCTTGTTGTAAGTTTTAACTGAGAAAAGATCTGAATTCTTGAGCTTCGCAACTCGTAGATGCCATTTGCAACAAATACCGCGACACTTTAACACATATAACGTAGGTGATGAATTGATCGTAGTAACTTGAAAACAGTTCCGATGTATACCTTTCTCAACTAAATCTTGGACTTCCCGTTTGCTCTTAAATTCAGGCCCATTTGTTAGATCAATCTCATCTTCCCATTCAAGATTCACAACCTCCTCTACTTGTACATCATGTGTAGTATCAACATCGACACGCAACTCATTGTCATCCACGTTAGAACTTGCTTCACATAGATCATTTTAATGAATTGAAATATGAGGAATATTATCCAACGCCAAATATTGTTCTTGCGGTTCAATTTCTATGTTAAGAGCAACAATATCATCAATCACGATCTCGTCGTTCCTCATACCAATTATACGTTCTCCATCCTCTCTTGGAATTTCCTCACAATTCTGTTTTTCTAAGACACATTCGATGACATCCACATGCAAAACATTTTTTTTATGTTGGTCCCCTTCCATTAAATATCCTAACACTTCTTCCTCATCCAAGATATATGTTTGCCTCTTACAAATATCTTGCATTAATGGAATGTAACTTAACTTTAGTCTCGTCGTACCTTCATCTACTGTCATCTTCATGCATATTTTATCTACCAACCCACAATAAATGATCTTTTCCAAAGATCCCTTCATCACCAAAGTGTATATGTGGTCTTCTTTTGGATACCATTCTATTTCATCTCCTTTATTTGCATAATTTCCCCCATAATCGAAACGTATGACTATCCGCCGACTGTTATTCATTTTTCTCTGAAACAGAAAAAACAATACTAGTATATATTAGTTGTCCCAGTTATACTAGTTGTCCTAGTTACACTGGTTATACTAGTTTGCATGCAATTACCTACCTAAAATTCAGATTGATTCAGTATGATTCTGGACAATTCCATCTCTACATTTATAGATTATCAATATAAAGTATATTAGAATCAAAAAAAAAGTTTAATACGTACTCTAAATTGGGTTACTCAAAGATTCATTCAAAAACTTCAAATTGAGATCCCCAAATTCATAACCCTAAATTGAAAATAAATTTAACCACAAGACAACAGAAGGAAAGAGTAGAAGAACAGAGGAAACAATCAAAAAAGTGAAGATTTACCAGCAAGGATGACATCGTGACGGCGAGGATGCTCAACGACGGCGAAGATGACGCAACGAAAGCAGTCTCGAACGAAACTGAAGCTGTGTGTGATTTTTTTTTTCTTTTTTTAAATTTTAGTTATTGTTAAAATAATTTTTAGGGGCAATTTTGTCAACTCACTAATATTGTAAAGAGAAGATATACCTAAACTAATGAAATATATTTTGAGATTAGTTTTTCTCAAATAAATACATTTGAGCTCATCGCTCCATTGATGGACTGAAGAAGTGCCTCGAAGAAAAAAAAAGGCGCATGGGCAAACGAACTCGATGGCGTCTTATAGTCGGCGCCGCACTTTCCCACGTTGATGAACATGCCAAACACCGTTCTCTCTCGCTTATGGAATGGAAGCTATGGCCCCCTCTGAAGTCGGTTTTTCTTCAATTCGACACTCTATGCTCATTTGTAATCCCGCTCTTAACGAATGACTAGTTTATCCTCTAACAACCGCGTTATCTTCTTCGCACTGCTGAAGAAGGTCATTTTCGGAATGACACACAAAAGGTTATAAAATGCTTCCCGACAACCTCGACACCCTCGAAGAAGAACGTGACATGGCACTTCTCCGCATCCAGAATTACAAACAGGCTGCTGCCAAGTTCTACAACAAAAATGTCTAGTCACGACATTTTGCTGAAGGCGACCTTATTCTCTGCAAGGTCTTTGAAAATACGGCCGAGGTGAATGCCGTCAAACTCAGTGCTAATTGAGAACGACCCTACCTCATCTCCAAAGTCGTCAAAATCGGCGTCTACGAGCTCGTAACCATGGACGGAACCCCAATTCTCTGCTCATGGAACTCCGCCAACCTCAAACGCTACTACTACTAAAGCCGCTCGGCTTAAAAAAAAAAAAATCAGCTCGCCCGCCGAGCTCACCTTTTGTAATATGAAAAACTGGTATGTACGCAGCCTATCACGAGGCACAACTATAACAAAAAAATAATTTTATAATTATTTTTGACGAGCTCTTTCGGACGAGTCCGCCTCGCCTAGCTCCTGCATCGTCTCCCTGGCCAGGTGTACTATTTAAACATGTTTCACATGAATGTAGTGGTGAAATAATCCACATCTTTACTTAGGTAAAGACTAAAAGCCGAGCCAGTTTCGCACTAGCTAGCAGGCGGCTGAATCATAATAAGCCGAGCTCCGGCTCGCACGTACTTGCCGTCCTCAAAGCACCCACAGGATAAGCCGGACACTAGTGCCACACCTATACAGTACAACGAGTCCGCCTCGTTTACTTACTAAACTAGTCGTTTTGGTTCAAACATATGCATGATAAGCCAAGACACATCTTGCCCCATAATATGTTTCGAAACCAAGTTTAAACGCCAAGGAACCCTCGCAAAAAATAAGCCAAGGACAATCTTGCATGAAGATCCCAAAGCACAATTTGATATCTTGTGCGTCTCAAGGCCGCACATTCGGACATGATTAGCCTAGCTGCATATTGCACCTACTAAACAAAATCTCGACGATAAGACAAACCGGATAAAGCCAAGTCTCAACAAAACGTCAAAAATCACCAAGAAATTATCAATAAATAGCATAGTTCAAAGTTCGACAAAAACAAAAAAAAGGAAATCCAACAAAGGGCTGAGCATACGAAAGCCGATCCGATAAGCCATACACGGCCAAAAGAGGGCCAAAAGTCTAATACAGAAAAGAAAAACACTAAAGACGTCCTAACAGCAGAATCGAGCAGGAACTTGTCAATGGTCGGCGTGAGCCTGAGCGTCAGCATCCGCTGGGACAGCTTCGGAAGCCCTGCGGTGCCGCCACTTACAAACTCCAAGAAATTCACGAGGTTGTCCTCAACAAGCTCAAAAACAGTAATCCATCGACCTCTGATTGCATATATCGCGATGCGTCTCCAGCCTCGCCATCGTTAGAGGAGGAATGAGTGTACCCTTAGCAACCAGTTTCTCGAGGCATTCATACGTCTCCTTCACCTGACGAGTGTGAGAAGAGGAGTCATCATGGCTCGCTTATCGACGTTGTGCATGCCCATCCTGTCAAGTCCCTCAGCCTCTTCCGCTCAGAAGCCAGTTTCGCCTCAGAGCTCTCCAACGAGATCTAGAGCTTGTTGATCTTAGCCTCGAGATCAGCGACTCTATCCTTCTCGGACTGCAATGCTCTCCTGTATATCATAGCACCCTGTCTAGCATATTCTAGATCACCCATGGCTGTCCTGACCCGATTCTCGTAGAAACCAACAAGACGGTTGCCTGCACTCATCGACTAAAAATAAGTAAACTTAAAATCCAAGAATGAGACAAAGATAAATGAACGAGTACGGAAGTGATACGACATAAATTATACGAACCTGAAATTGTTTGGAAGTCCAGTCTCTGTAAAGATCTCCTCCTGAGAGAGAATCGACCGGAGGAAATGTAGTGTAATTCCTGCGGATCTTGCTGGCAAACAATTCATCACATACTTGTTTAAGAAAGCTTCATCGCTAACACAAAAGACAATGTAGGGAGTTCATTTCCTCTGTCCCCGAGCAATACTTTTGACATAAGAGTTTTGATTATATTACACCTTGCGACAGTCGTCTTTTGTGTCCTTCTTCCCCATTTTCTGTAGAGTATCAAGTGCGCATGACCACCATCACAAACTCATCGTTGTTGAATCCTAGGCCTATAAATTTTTCCATGGCTATCTTTTGTTCGGAAGCACCAATGCAATGCGACTAAGAGGATAAAGAGACTTATGATTTCAAATGTTTTCACACTTCATCAGAGTTTCAAATGTCAGACTATCAAAACACAGAAGAACTTATTCATCGTTTTGCTTTTTTTTTTTTTTTTTTTTAAATCGTTGTCTTTGGATTCACTTGTCGGTTTTATGCTCTTGTATCATTTTAGAAGCCATTGTTTTTTTGTACAAGGCATAAACATGTGATAAAGAATAGTAAAATAGAATTGGAAGAGAAAAGAAAACAACAGAGTATAAAATCTGGAAAACTTCTCTTTATCTCGACAACGTTACATTTACACAAGATTAACCTTTATATAGTAATTTACATGAACAAACGTAACTGTTCGTAATGAGACATAACTGTTCATAACTTAATAACTTCTCATTTTATAAGTTACGACTTACAACTAAGATCATGTCCATTGGTTTATAACATTTTTTTAGTATCTAAACATTAAAATAATGATACTTTAATTTAATTTAAAGTTTAATTTCAAAATTAAAAAAAATAAATTAATAAATAAATGACAAATGAGTTTCTTATTTAGATAACAAAGGTTCTTATTAAAAAACCTCTCCTCGTTTCTTTTTCTCATTTTTTTTTCTTTTTCTTTATTTCTCTCAGACCAGGAACAAAAACATTTTACATCACTCAAACAGGCGACTTCTAGCCTTTGAGACTCTTCATTTTACATTGACTAACTTATATATTAATTATAATATATGAAACTCAGTTATAAACTAACATCCCTATTTCAGATTTGTAGTAGCATCCGTCATTATCGTCTTTCTTAGATGCTTCCTGGAAACGGATTCGTTGACGATATCTTCATGTTTCTCTACAGACGCTTCTCCAGATTCAGATTTGTATCCTTCTTAATCATCTTCTTTGTCGCCGGATTCAGATTCATATCTTCCATTACCGATACTATATCATTGTAATCTTCTTCATCGTCTTCTTTATCATCATCGTCTTCTTCTTCGACGGATTTGATCCTTTGCGGGATTGATGTGTATCCCTGTGGTCACTGCCTCCATCTTATCACCAGATTTCCCATTGTTGCATTGATTTGGTCCGTCAAGATTTGGATACCACATTCAATAATGTCTAAAGTTTGATGTATGGAGTCGAACTGGATTGCTATCTCTCTCCTCACTTAAGAGTGGTCGATAACTGGTAAGCCAATGAAGCCATACTCATATATAAATAGATGTTTCATTTGATATCTGGAAGCTTTGTATGACACCACCCTCGCGTCATGGAGCTTTCTTGAGTTGTCGATGACTATACAACAACTCACTGCTTCAATAATTAGACATCTTTCCGGCGAAATCACTGGCGAAATCACGAGACAGACCTTCAATCTATTGAAACCACCAGAATGATGAATTTTTATCATATCTCCTCTAGCTCTGTGATTGAACTCTGAAGGTACTTCTCTTCCGGGTAATAATACCGAACCAAGAACAAATCGTTGTTTGATAATTGCTCGTTGTGCTTGTTGACCGAATTTGTAACAATTGGTGATATTGAACTGTGCATTTGGAGTGTTTAAAGGGCCACTTACTCTCTCCAATGATTCACAATCGTCTGCCTTTAGAACTTGGAGTGAACTTGGGAGCTCTGGCAATGACACGAGTCTTTTGCAGCTTGATAGATGAAGGGATTTTAGATTATGAAGACCTTTGATGCAATCTGTAATCCTCTCAATACCACTATTGTTTAGGTATAGCTCTGTTACACTCGTGGGGAGATGTGTTGAGAAAGCCTTGAGATTTCCATTGAAACTTATGTCAACATGCCCAAGACGAGAGCAATGCCTAAATGATGCAGGCAATTCTTCTACCCTTGTGTATTTTATAATGAGGCGCTTGATGTTAGTAGGAAAATCTGGCAAACTTCTCAATCGTGAGCATCCTTCCATATTGATCGTTTCAAGAGACCTCAAGTGGGTGAGAGTTGGAATGACTTCTAGACTTTTGCAGAAACTCATCCCTAAGTCAACTAGTTTATGAAGATTCATAATTGAGCGTGGAAGCTCGACCAAAGCATTGGAATTAGACACATCCAATCTCTCAAGATTCTTAGAATTTGAAAGATCCGGCAAATCCTTCAAATGAGATGACCCCTTCAAACTCATCTTCTTGAGATTTGCAAGTGGCTGAATGTAAAAATAAGAACACAATGAGAAATTACTTTTTCATCTCATGTGAAACATTGCTATGTGAATATTTCTAATATCAAATATGAATTATTTTCTTTCCCATCAACACACATAAGTAACTAACCTGAGTTCCTTCCCATAGCTTCTCGAGATGGCTATCTTCCATGTGGAGTTCGACAATACTTTCTGGGCAAAATCTAATAGGAAGACTCTTTCTCGGGTATGCCTCCCAATGTAGTAACCTTATGCTAGGTGGAAACTCCATCTCGTCTGGTACGTGCAATTGTTTTTCTCGGCGATGCCTCCCGTTGTAGACTTTTAGGATGAGAAGATTGCACATTCTTTTAAAAGCCCTCTTGCTTATTTTTAATTCGTTGATCTCTGCTACATCCAATGATAAACCTAAAGCTGATCCATTACCCTAACATATTTGTTAGTGGCCAGAGATGATCTGCTTAAACAATAGCATGGTAAGTAATGCAAAACCCCTAAAATTAAGAAAACTTACTTTTGCCTCTTCTAGAACATAACAGATATCCTGGGGATATTCTAGAATCTTGCGTTTGGAAAGTTTTTGTTTGGAAATAACTTCTCTAGCCATTACTTGTAGCAAACGGTGCATTGCCACTCTATCGTGATCTATATGTATGAGATATCTATTAGCTAGGTTTTTCAACCCAAGTCTAACATCCAATACGTTAGTACTTTCTAGCATGGATGTCACATAATCCACATGTTTATAATTGAAGAAGACTGCAATGAGGAGAAAAAGAGCTTGGTCTTTCTCATATAAACTCTCATAGCCCATTTTCAGTACACTCTCAATTCTTCCATCAAGACAGTTTCTCAACCTTGGTAGTTCATCCATCCAGTCAGCCTAGCTTTTTCCCCGCAATGACGTCCCCAAAACATGCAGACCCAATGGAAGATTGCTACAAATTGTTACAACTTCATACGCAAGATTCATAAACCCATCAGGTGGATAGGTTTGCCTAAAAGCAAGATTCATAAACCCATCAGGTGGATAGGTTTGATCATTAGAGCTTCTCTTCTCGATGGAAAACCCACATGGTATATACCATTGATACCATGTTGCTGTAAAATTTCTTCGTTTTCGGTGGTCACTATGACCCTACTTCCAGGACCAAACCACCTAATACTAGCCAAAGCCTCAAGTTGATCTAGACTCTCCACATCATCAAGAATGATAAGAACCTTCTGGTCATGTAGCCTTTCTTGTATCACACCTAAATGGCATATTCAAAATCTCTGAAAGAAGTCGCTCTTGTAACCGCAACTTCAAACCATACTCACCGATACCAGTCTTATAGTTTTCCCGAAGGTTGTCCATAAAACAAGTATGCTGAAACCTATTAGAAAGTCGACTATGTAAAGCTCTGGCAATGGTACTCTTACCAATGCCTGCAGGGCCAGAGATTCCAACAATCTTAGCTCCATCGTAATCTAAATCAAGCAAAGACTCCATTTTTCTTAAATGGCGATCTAGTCCAACCATGCCTTCAAAATCCCTAGACGGTGTAGCATTGAGTTTATCTGAAACATCACTTGCAATCTTCTCGATCATTTCCGCTTCATTGTCCCTAACAAATATTTATGTGAAAAAGACATATAATGATAGCCATTCCTCTATTCCCAATATATTCATCCAACAAGAAATTATAATACTCATTCAACAAAAACATTCCCTTAATGATTTTAATTATTTGCTATTCACTCGTTCATCATAAGAAAGATAAACTGTAAAACTGAACATAAGGCAAACAAAAACATTCCCTTAATGCATTTAATTAATTAAAACACAAACCAGTTTTGGAAGTGTTCTCCGGCTATGTTGCCCACATAGGTCAAAGCTTGGCTCCATTTTCGCCTCTGCTCCTCCGTTTTGCAAGCACAAGTTTCATTGAAAGCAATCCCAAAATCTCCGGTTTGTTTGCGCACATCAGATGGATCTACTCCGTAGAATACAGTCATCACTATTTGTCCTATATCTTCTTTGCACTTCAAAATCTCCAACAGCTCATCCAAACACCAACTCGATGAAGCATATTTCTTCGAGAGCACGACAATAGAGATCCTCGATTCTCTAATCGCTTGTGTGAGAGCAGGGGCGATGATTTGGCTTCTCTCGATCCCTCGATCATCGAACATGGTAATCCCATTATAGTTAAACTGTTTGCGTAAATGACTGAGAAATGTTTTGCGGACGTCTGGTCCATGGAAGCTCGTGAAGACGCGGTATCTCCAAGTGCTAGGTGAAGAGGAAGAAGAAGCCATGAGTGAGGATGGTGAGTCGTTCAAAATCACAGATTCGAACATTTATGGAAGAAAAAATAGGAAAACGCGTATTGACCTGTTGAGTGTTTACACTTTTGAGAAACAGAAATGAGATTTCTTTACCTTTTCCATACTTCATTTTTCAAAAAGTAAAAGAAAATTATAGAAAAGGTGAATTATCAACGAGATACTATACTATGACCAAGACATAATTCAGTATTATTTATTAATTAATATCTTTTGTCTTTTTAAAGTGTGAAAAGAATTAGAGATACTAATTATGATTTAGAATATGACCCATTGCGACCGAAAGAAGAGTTTTTTGTCGGTTGGAATTTATAGATCGTCGTTGTTAAGCAATTGTTAAGAAAGAAGAGTGACAATAATATTTATATATTATCTATACATGATGCTAAAGCCAACGTTAGAGTTTTCTTATTGTATTTTTAAAGAGCAATTTTAAAAACTCGTGAAAAACTAATTTGCTGTCCGACTTCTCTGGTGTCGGTAAGACACAACTTGAAAAAATTTTGTAGTAGAAAAACAGACAAATGTGCAAAAGTATAACCTTTTAGTTTACTGAACATAGATGCCATTTTTAATAAATTTTGTATTTTGATGAGAATGTTTAGCTTTTTACGAATGAACATTAAATTTATTTGGTAGTATATATGTGTATAGAAAAAACATCTTTGCGTAGTTTGTAATGAAAAGAAAAACTATTATTTATAACAAATGAGTGTAAGCTAAATAGGATTTAGTGGAACATGAGAATAGTTTTGTGGAGTGACACTTCTAACTCAATGAAATAGATTATGGTAACGGGAAAGCAATTGAAGACTATTTACCACGATCGTGATGAGAAGCACAACATACTATGTGTCTCTATATTATGCAAAGTTAGAAAGGAACCTTATTTTCCTAGGTAACAACATTGGTAACTTCGTTGTTGTTGGCTTGCTGCTACGGAAGAACCACGATTGTTAGTATATGCATTCACATATGCTTCAACATTTTCTCTATTTTATTTCTCAGAAATCTTAAAAAATTACCAGAAGAACATGTTTAGAATCAATGAACTATAGAAACAGAGAAAAATAAAAGATGGGGAAAGGAAGATACTGCACAGAAAGTTGGGAACTTCATAGGTGGGATTATTAAAGTTATGGGATAAATCATGGTGTGGTAGAGAAGAAAAACTTACTATTTATAGTCGAAGAGGGTAGAATCTTAAAGTAATTTATTTTTGTAAATTAGACATATTTTTACGTTTATAGAAACTCAGTGCACACTAATTTTGAGTAAATTCACACATTCAAGTTTTAACTTTGGATTAAGAGGTACGCATTATAGTGGTGCAACAAAACAAATTGGACATAAGAAACGTCTACCAAAAATTTAATGTTGAAAATTAATGGATTTTTAATAGCATGAATTTTAACTATAAATATAAATAATATTCAAATATTGTTAAACTATATATCAATAAAAGAAACTTTATTCAATTTAATCTAATTAGAATTTGAATGATATTGAAATTAAAACTTACTCTCGCGTCTCTCTCTCTTCGTGACTCTCAAAATCGATTTTCCCCCAATTAGATTTAGGGTTTCTGAGAGAAAGAAATCAAATCGAAATCAGAGAAATTGGAGATTCTGGGTTGTCCACGTTTGAGGAAACATCTCCATAGACGATGGCAGTTCTATCTCCTGAGATGAATCGAGAAAAAAATCCGTAACTCTTATTCCTCTTTGTGTGTCGTCTCTTTATTTTCAGTCCTGAGTTTTCAAATTGATTTGAATGTTGCATTGTTTTATGTCTGTATGATTCATTGCTTTTCTGGGTTTCTTTTATCTCATTCCAATGTTGGTGAAGAGAGTGGTAAGGAAGAGATTCAAATGGCGTGTAATGAAAGGACTGAGAGTGATGAAGAAGAGATTGTCGGAAAGAAAAGAAAAAGGAAAGATAAGGCAGAGAAAAAGGAGAAGAAACAAAGAAGGGAGGCTGACGAAGAAGAAGATGCGAATGAAAGGTTTGATTATGAAGTCGCCGATTCTTTGCTGCTTTTGTTGATGGTGAAGAGATTGGTCGGAATGAGATTCTAGAGAGTGAAGGTGAAGATGAAGATCTGATAGTAGTAAGAGCTAGAAGAATGATGAGGCGAAGAGATGATAAATTTTCAGTGGATACTCCTTTTTTAACGGTTGTTGAGTTCATAGAAGCAATCTTGGATTATGCATTGACCACTGCAAGTAACTTGCAGCAAGACAGATGGGAGAAAACCAAAATATGATATAGGTGTGCCATGCCGAATTGTCTATGGAGGGTTTACTGTTCTTACAATGAGACACTTCAATTATTCATGGTTAAGACTACTTATTGGAAGCATAGCTGCACTCCAAATGGAAAATGCAAGATTTTGAGGAGTCTTGTGATTAGTAGGCTATTTATGGACAAGCTGTGGTTGAATGAGAACTTGATGCCAGTTGCTATTCACCAACAAATCAGAGAACAATGGAAACTGGTGGCTTCTATTAATCAATGCCAAAGAGGAAGATTGCTAGCACTGAAATGGTTGGAAGAGGAGTACCAGCAACAGTTTGCTCATCTGAGGGGATATGTCAAAGAGATATATAGTTTAAACCCTGGATCTACAGCTATCATTGACACATATCCAAATGCTGCTAGTGAGGATGTTTTTAATCGGTTTTATGTGTGTTTTAAGACACTTAGAGATCATTGGACAAGAACCTGTAGACCTATCCTCGGTTTAGATGGAACTTTTTTAAAGGTTGCAGTTAAAGGATGCCTATTAACTGCAGTAGGTCATGATCCAAACAATCAAATCTATCCAGTAGCTTGGGCAGTGGTACAATCAGAAACTGGTCCAAATTGGTTATGGTTTGTCAAGCAACTCAAGACTGACTTAGGTCTAGAAGATTGCAACCGTTTTGTCATTATTTCTGATCGATCCAAAGTAAGTGACAGTTTTTTATTTATTTTCATAAATGTAGTTTATCTGTGGAGTGGCTATTAAGATCTATATTTCTAATTTTTTCTGATTTTTTTCAGGGACTCATAAGCTCAGTTAAGAGTAAGTTGCCAAATGCCGAACATAGATGGTGTGTGAAACATATTATGGAGAATTTGAAGAATAAGAAAGATCATTCAAAGAAGGATAGGCTAAAAGAGTTGGTCTGGAAGTTAGCATGGAGATACAATCCTAGATTTGGCATTATACAATGATGTCATGAAGGAGGAACCAAAGTCTTGGTCTAGAGGTTTTTACAGACTTGGAAGTTGTTACAAGGATGTAGACAACAACGCCACAGAGTCATTCAACAACACAATTACCAAAGCAAGAGCTAAGGCATTGGTTCCAATGTTAAAAACAATAAGGAGACAAGCAATAGAGCGCATTTCTAGGAGGAAACTGAAATCAACGAGGCACAAATCAAAATTTAGTTTATATGTGGTCAAGCTGCTTAAAATTAGAGAAGAAAGATGCTGATCGGGCAACAACCTGGAGAGGCACTCATGGTATGTTTGAAGTAGCGCTAGATGGACAGCAGCATAGAGTTAACGTGCCGAAGTCCACATGTACATGCGATAAACGGCAAATATCATGAATACCTTGTGAACATGCATATGGTACAATGATAGAAGCCGGTATTGATGTTGAAAACCATGTATCCGGATTCTTCTTGACAGATATGTGGCATGACACATATGAGTCAGCATGCATTCCATTAGTGGGATCAAAAGATTGGATGGATTCAAGCTATCGTCTCATTGTTGCACCTCTAGAACCTGAACTGCCGGGAGAAAAAAAAAACGAAAAGCAGCTTCAATAGGATTAGAGGTAAAAATGAGTCTCCGAAGAAGAAGAAAAAAAAGAAGTCAGAGAAAGAGGATGATCCACATAAGGAAACTCTTTCACGGAAAGGACGCACCGTTCATTGTTCTAAGTGTCATGAAGTTGGACATAATATTGCTGCCTGTAAGAAGTTTCCAAAAGAAAAATAAGCAAGGAAAAGAGCTGAACTTCATGAGGTACGAGTCTATATGTAGTTTCTGTTTTATCCCTGTTAATCTGACAAAATGTTTTTTTTGTTGTTTAGGCTGCTCAATCCTCAAGTCATGGTCCAGATATCATACCACTTACGCAACCAACACAAGCAAGCACAAATGTAGTTGAGTATAATGAATAAATTTTAGTGGTTATGCGTAGGTTGGTTTAGAATTAGATGTATTTGGTCTGTTATTTTGGATGATTAAGGTGCATTTCGATTTGATTCCTTTCTCTCAAGAACCCTAAATCTAATTGGGGGAAAATCGATTTTGAGAGTCACGAAGAGAGAGAGAGAGACGCGAGATAAAGTTTTAATTTGTGGGTTTGGGTCGGGTTAATTGTAAACGGATTTGAGTCGTAAACGCGATTTGGTGGTACAGTGAACACGATTTAGAGGTTTTAGTTTTTTTTATGGATTTATGAAGATTAAAAAGATTGTGATGTTATTTAAAAAGAATCGATTTTACAGGGTGAAAAATGAAGAGTTTAAAAGTATAGAGGAAATACGATGGAATGAATATATTACAGGAGATTTTTACAGAAAACCCAAAATAAATTGAATAAATTTATTGCATTAAAATATTAAAAATAAATAATACGTGTCGAAAAAATAGAATGGCAAATGCCAGCTTCTTGTAACTCGTATTTAACAAACTTATTTTATTATATATATATAAAAATTGTGAAAGAAAATTTCCGAAAAAAGTGAATTATTAAAGTGAAAAAAGTGATACTAAGGGATGTGTACAATCTGGCCCGACCGAAAGAAATTTTTTTGGCGGTTGGTATACAACAATAGACTGTATCCTAGTGTGTGGAAATACTATAGGACATGATCTCATTGCTTGGTTACTCGCAGGGACCTAACACATTAGGTCCATATTTGGATCTTTAAAAGGGAAAAAATCAGTTCGTACACGAACTATAGTGAATTGTGACTAAGCGTACATGTACAGAATGATATGCTGTATTCTAAACAAACTAAACCATTAAATCGATTTCTATATAAACTAAAAATATTTGGACTGCATTGAGACGGTCATGATGAAGGTACGAAAGGCGCCGAGAGGATGATAAATTTATTATGATTTTTTGCATCCGTAGTCGGGCTCGAGAGAACATGATTTTTCTATTTATTATGATTTTTTTTGCGTCGTTAGATCTAGGATTTTTATTGGAGATGATTGATTTTGAATAATGTGCATATATTTGCAAAGTTCTGGATGACTTTTAAGTTACTCACCGCTCGCAACTGCTTTCTCTCTTCTCGGTATACCCCTCAACAGGTACATCGGGGTCCGTCGAATCAAGGAAGAGACTGTTTCTCGAGCAAAATATCATGGAAAAAGCTCTACCACACTAAATCATGGGGCAGTCTTGAACGTTACTCCTAGTTCAGCAAGAAGCAAGAGAATCAATATACCTTACACGTTGTGTTAGCAATAGTACGATACTCAGCATCTGTCGAAGATCGAACAACATTAGTTTGCTTCTTAGCTGACCATGATATCTCTGATGCTCGTCGAGGAGACAATGTAAGTTCTGTTAGAAGTGAAGTCATTTTTGTTGCTAATCCAGTTATCAGAATCAGAGAATCCGTGGAGGTAGAGAGTGTTTGTGCGATTAAGGAATGTGCCCAATGCTTAGATGTTGGGCATTGCATGAACTGTGAGAGCTTGTTCATAGCAAAAGAGACAACGGGCCATGTAAGAGATGTTAAGGCATAGAAAGTAACACTACACATTGATTCACTTGGAACGCGCCAAGCCAACGCTTATATACTTGTTTTATTGATAAAGTAATCTTTTTACAAAAGATTCACTCCTCTCAGTCCTTACTCAACTATCCAACTCAATAGAATTGAACCCGACTAAAACAAGCCTCAAGCCTAACTCTCTTCGTTCTATTCATCCGTATAGATATCATCATCTACATCCAGAAAGTCGTATGCTTTGGAAGAAGCTTGTACAGTTTGGGAAGGGGTCTTTCTGATACCCATCCGTAAAACACAAAGAGAATTAGCAGATCTGCGTTCGATTCACCCGTCCGTGAAACATACAGAGAACTGAACACTTTCTTTCTCAGCTTAATGTTTTTCTGAAGTTTCGAAGTTACACATCTCACCAGTTCTAGAGTGCTAACCTAGGCTTTTGCCTCACCCTAAACTATATATACACACACGAAAACCCTACTACTAAGGATATTCGCAAATCACCACAAAAAAAATAAACTTGCTCCTCAATTTTATCCTTTTCAAATCTTGATCCGGAGAATATTTCTTGAATCTCTACACCAACTTCAACCATATTTTCATGACACGTCAGCTTCTTTCTTCCTTGCCATGACACATCAGCTTCTCGAAAGTGTCCCGTCAGCTTCTAGCTTTCTCGCACTCTTCAAACGCTTGATGTAGATTTTAGATGCAAACTCAAGTTGTCATCAGCTCGCTGTCTTCCATTAGCTTGATGTCTTCCATCAGCTTGCTGTTGCGAGAGACGCATCTTCAAGAGATATATATTGAAGATCGATGGTTGGATATATTGTTGGATAATCATGAGGAGAGCCATTGGGAAGGGTAAGTGACGAGGAGGAGCATGTGGGTGTGGCGACGGGTTTATCATCAGTCATGTGTAGTGTAAATTTGAACAGCATCTATTCTGAGAAAAAAATGATTAAGGGATAATTTTTCTCTGTGCGCTTGTTAATTCAGTTTGAAACATTTGTGTAGAGATATATGGAGTGTAAAAATCGAACTATACACTCTCTAAAAGGAGAAAATATCTCATTGAATAATATTAGGGTATACTATATGATTCTACTTGAGTAATTGGTTAGATATCATTGCATAAACACAATACAACTATACAAGTGAGTGCGAAGATATACTACAATAATTGCTAATACTGGATTAATAATCTTTTACTCGTATGCCTATGTTATGTCTTTATACTACATGTCATAAGAAGCATCTCCAACAAATCAGATTGGCCAATTGCAACATCATCATCATCTTTATTGTTGATGTATTCATCATGGATTTTTCGTCTTCTTCCTTAATTAACCGAAACTTCCAAAACAGAGGAAATGCCAACTCCACCAACATGTATGTTTGTTCCCCTAGACATTGTCTTCTTCCTTTTTTGTCTGAGTTTGAGAGTTGATTATAGTCTCTAGTAGTGTGGTCTCCGTTTTAAAACTTGTAGCTTGTCCCTGTCCTAAGAAACTTGGTATACTCCAGAATCATTGCTCCCATGGCAGCTTCTCTCTGATTCCATTGTCAAAATTCGTACACCACATTCAACAATCTTGCAGTTGTTTAATCGGCTTTTGAGCTCAATCAATATCTCGCTGCCCACTTCAAGGGATATTTCTTCGTCAGGCAAGTCACAATGAAATATACACAGATGTTCCATTTGAATTCTGGGGGATAGACAAGGGTTTTTGTAATAGGCAGATCCGCTTTTGCCTGTAATACGACCCCATAAACCAAGGTATCGGTAACCTCTTTTTCGTTGGTTAGGTAAAACTGTGACGCAAACCTTAAACCTAGAGGACGGAGAAAAAGGACTATGATCCTCTCGTCGAATGGTCAAGGAATTCCCTCTCGCTCTTTGATTGAACTCTGCAGGCATGACTCTTCCAGGTAAGCATGCAAAGCCATCACGAAATGATCGTTGTGTAATGGCTTTCCATGATTCTCTTGTAAATTTGAAGCAGTTGGTGAAAATGAGTTTCGCATTTGGAGTGTTAAGAGGGCAAGTTACTCTCTCCAATGATTCACAACCGTTAGCCATCAGCAATGTGAGTGAACTTGGGAGCTCGGGTAATGATGCGAGTTTTTTGCAGCCAGAAAGATAAAGGCATTGTAATCTCCTAAGACCTTTGATGCAATCTGGAATCTCCTCAATATTAGTGTAGCTTAGGTTTAGACGCCTTACTCTCGTGGGATTGAAAGGACGAGACAACTTCCTCGTTGACGCATGCACTGCTTCGACCTTTGTATGAATGTTGATAGTAAAATTTGGGAAACTTCTTAACCGTGAGCAGCCAAACATCTCCAATTCCTCTAGTTTTTGAAGATTCCCAATAGAGAGTGGAAGCTCAACTAAACTCTCGCATCTAGTCAGGTTCAAGCTCTCCAAATTTGTAGCATTTGAAAGATTTGGGAGTTGCTTCAACTGTCGAGACCATGACAAATCCAACTTCTTAAGATTATTCAGCAGCTGTACGTAAAATCATAAAACAAAGGAACATAAGAACATAATGAGAATGTAATTAATCATATTATTTTATAGTTTGATTGAAACTACAATCATGCCATTAACCCTATTGAGAAAATCAAGCCTTTGAGAATCTAACTAACAAATTCGTATCCAAGTTTGGTATCGAAAAAATTACCAACTAATTTGTGGTTTAGTTTTGCGAAAATTTTCGACAGAATTAAAAAATATTTTATCATCACACTAGAAAGAACATACAATCCAAATATTATTTTATCTAAACTTCTATATAAAGAGGTTTTGAATAGAGTCACAAATCATCTCAAAAACTATATTTTCATATTTTTGTGGGTTTGTAATAATCACCAAAATTGGATTAAAAACTAGTAACACAACTTTTAATTGATTTTTCCCCTACAATTATGTCATTTTGATGAGAAACTTGCCAGAATTATATACATGAAAATTATTAAATCGAACTGTTAAATTATTGTTAATCTTAAAAAAACACTTACGATTTTAATAAATTTATAATAATGATATAATAATTTTTATAAACTTATGATTATAAAATCATATTAAACTTATTTTATGTTTATAAAACAAAGTTTTATTTGTATAGGGCCCCAAAATTCCTATCAAAACACATATATACATTATATAACTAACCTGAGTTCCTTCCCATAGCTTCTCGAGCTTGCTATCCCGCATGTGGAGTTCAATGAGCTTTTCTGGGCAAAATTTAAGAGGGAGAGTATTTCTTGGGTACTCATTCCAATGTAGTAACCTTAGTCCAGCTGGAAACTCCATCTCTTCAGGTATGTACACTTTATCATTTCCATCATATCTTGTCTTGTAAACACGGAGGAATTGAAGATGACGCATTCTTCTAAGAGCTCTGTCGCTAATAATCACTTCTTTGATTCCTGATGTATCAAGGGATATGCCCGACACAGCTCGAGTACCCTAAAATAAATAGGGAATACATAAATTGTTAGCACAATAGATAAACTATTTGTTTATCTTTACCAACTTTTTACAAGAGCAATGGAATCTAACAATTTTTTTAAAAAAAAAAAGAAAAAAAACTTACTGTATCATTTTCAAGGACATATGTCCCGAGCATCAATTAAGATTTGGCGTTTCCAAAGATCTTGTCTATGAATGGCTTGTCTACCCACATGTTGTAGTAATTTGTGCATAACTGTTTCCCCTTCAGTGGATATATATATATGAGAGATCTATTTGATAAAATTTTTAATCCGTGTTTAATATCCAAGTTATTGTCATCAAGCATGGCACTTATAAGATCACTATCTTTATAGGTAAAGAATATTGCAATGTGGAGAATGAGGGTTTGCTCATTCTCAACTAAACTTTCATAGCCGACTCTTAGCACATCCTCGATATCTTGATCAATGTGAAGAAAACTTGGGAAATTTGTTGCTAGAAAAATAAGTAAAGAGCACAACGGAATTGGTAACCGAGTTCACGGCCTCTAACCGTTACGTCTCGGGGGAGATCTCTTGCTCCCAATACTTCAGTGGATCAAAATGAAGTTACACACAGAGCTTTATGACAGCTTATCTTTTTCCTTTTCTCAGGTTTTTTCACTCACGTTCTCAAGAGAAAGAGGAGAATACAATGGCCTATATCAAACTACCAAAAGTCATAAAAGAGAAGACAGTGGCCATCCCAATGCTCACGTATGTCTCACCTTTTGTGTATATCAATGTCCCACCTTGATATATTTCTCTCTTGTATACGTTTATGTAAATGAGTTGTAGATGGGCTAGCTCCTCTTCTTGTTATTAGATTGAAATCGTGATAGCCCACTAAGCCCAAAAACACATGTTTGTTGACGAAACCCAGCATCACAAATCTCCACCTTTCCGACACACAAACACTCAGCCTCCTTTCAATCACATCTGAGAACCTCAATCGCCGTTCTTGGTTCGTGAGTCCAATCGCCAACATAGTTCTTCTCCGGCAAGTTCTCACTTATCTGGCGACATCTCTGTTCTTCCCAGCATCTTCCTCTCCTCTCTTAACCGAGCTGAACCGACCACAGCAAGGTAAGGATGCTTCTCTTTGTTTGTCAAATCGTTTATGGGAAAAACGATTTCGATTTCAGCTGACAACTCCCTTCTCTGACAGATTTCTCCGGTGAAGCAATTTCTTCTGACGGTTCCCAACCGTCATGAGTGAAAATCAACACCTTCAGCTTCAGGTCGTTTTTTTGTTCTTTTTTTTTTTTTTTTTCTCGGCGGTTACTTCTCTCAATGGCCACAGTTCAACAACTCCGGCGAGACTAACCAACGCTTCCTCTGTAAAACCCCAGGTACGTCTACACTCTCTCTTGCCCCTTTACTATAGCAATTAGAGAATAGGATCATCTCAAGCTTCCAGGACGTTTGACACAAACGGTTTCAATTTTGAAAAAACCAATCTCAGGTGATCAACTCCACCTTGTTGTCACCAACCGGCTTTACTGCGTCTCCGGTGAAAGATAAAACTCTCTTGCCTTCGTCGTTCTCTTTGGAGGTTTAACTTCTTGTATGGAGTCAACAGTGACTCCACCTGAACGATGTCAGCAATCGTTCAGGTAATTAGCTGTTGCGAATGACTTTCGCTTGACCAATTTCTTCAATGTCAAGATATGATAAGATTTCCTGACTCCTGTTCTTTCCCAAGTCCTTTTGTCAGATACTCCACCTGGAACTGCATCTCCTACACAGTTCCAGTACTTAACAGGTAACACCAACTCCAATTTAACAACTTTACTCAATTCTGACACTTGAGTACATTCTCACAAAACTAACCTATCTTGACACTTTCTGTTTTGCGAGACTGTTTGGAGTTACCTGTGGCTGGTGCTCCACCTCAGTGGATGTTGAGAACCTCATAGCAAAGCTAGAACTTCTGGCCAGGTACCGTCTTAGTTAGGAAGTCTGCTGGATTTTTGCTTGTGTGAATCTTTTGTAGAACCACATCACCTTGTGACACTATATCTCTGATGAAATGAAACTTAGTGTCAATATGCTTTGTTCTTTCGTGATGAACAGAATTCTTTGCTAGAGCTAGAGCACTTTGTGAATCACAATGAACCTGAACACTGTCTTGCTTAAACCCCAATTCTAAACACAAACCTTTTAACCAAATGGCTTCTTTCACTGTTTCAGTAAGAGCCATGTACTTTGCTTCTGTCGTTGAAAGAGCCACAACAGATTGTAAACTAGACTTCCAAGAAATTGTGTTTCCACCAACTTTAAACACAAAACCTGTCACTGATCTTCTTCGGTCAAGATCTGTAGCATAATCTGAATTTGAAAATCCTTCAATGCAAAACTTAGAATCCTTTTTAAACACCAAATTCTGATTGTATGCACCTCTCACGTACCTTAACACCCATTTCACTGCTGTCCAGTGATCTCTTCCTGGGCTTGACATAAACCTGCTGATAAAACCAACTGCAAATGCTAAATCTTCTCTTGAACCAACCATAGCATACATTATACTCCCCACAACACTTGCATATGGAACTATTTCCATATGTACATCTTCTGTTTTCCTTTCTTCTTCTGTTAAACCTCTGAGTTTGAAGTGAGCAGCAGTTGGAGTAATCACTGGCCTTGCTTCAAACATTCCAAATGTCTTCAAAACTTTTTCTAGGTAGCTTCTTTGAGATATAATCAATTCCCCTTTCTCTCTATCTCTAATGATGTCCATACCCAGAATTCTTGAAGCCTTTCCCATATCCTTCATTTCAAACTCAGAATTCAGCTTGTCTTTGAGCTTCCGAATCTCAGCCATACTTCCTGAAGCTATAAGCATATCATTCACATAGAGCAATAAGTAAACAGCCTTGTCAGTTTGTGTATCCTTCATGTAAACACATGGGTTATAGCTGCTCCTCTCAAACTTCTGATCTTTCATGAATCCATCAAACCTTTGATTCCACAGCCTAGGAGACTGTTTTAAACCATATAAGGACTTCCTCAACACACAAACTTTGTTCTTGTTCCCTTCTTGTATGAATCCTTCAGGTTGACTCATTAGGATCCTTTCTTTTAAGTTTCCATGTAAGAATGCTGTTTTAACATCCATCTGCTCTAGCTCAAAATCCATGTTAACCACAAGTGATAACATTAGCCTAATGGACACATGCTTCACCACTGAAGAAAACACCTCATTGTAGTCAATACCTTCTTGTTGAGAAAACCCCTTAGCAACCAGCCTGGCCTTGTACCTTTGTTTTTTAACTCCTGGTAAACCTGGCTTCAACTTGAATATTCACTTGCATCCAATCAGTTTCTGCTTTTCAGGTTTCTCAATTAGATCCCATGTATGAATCCTTTTATGAGAATCCATCTTTTCCTTCATGGCATTTTCCCATTGCTTCTCTTTACTACTTTTCATAGCTTCTTCATAAGACTTAGATTCTTCTATCTCCAAATCTTCTGCTGCTGCCAATGCATAGGCTACAAAATCTGCTTCTTCAAATCTAGAAGGAGGCCTGATGTTACTCCTTGTCTTCCTGTCCCTTGCCAGCAAGTAGTCATCTAGGGACTGCTCATTTTCAGAAGTATCAACATCCTTATTTGTTTCTAATTCCTCTGAACTTTCTGAAGAAGATGTTTCTCCACTTTGAGATGATGTTTTATCTTGTGTCACATGAACAAATGCTGAACATCCAAACCTTCCTAGGTGACTCAAATCTGGTTTTGAACCAGTCCACAATTCCTCTGGTAGCTTGAGCCCAATGGATGAATTTGGTGTTCTATTGATTAAGTAGACTGCTGTAGAAGTAGCTTCAGCCCAAAACTCATGTCCCAAACCTGTTTCAGCAAGCATACTTCTCACTTTATCCATAATGGTCCTGTTCATCCTCTTAGATACACCATTTTGTTGTGGTGTATAGGTGCACGTCTTGTGCCTTTTAATTCCAGCTTCTTTGTACAAGTTGTCAAACTGTGCATTGCAGAATTCAAGACCATTATCAGTCCTCAAATACTTAATCTTCTTCCTTGTTTAATTCTCAACAGCCTATTTCTATTCCCTGAACTTGTGGAATGCTTCATCCTTAGTTTTCAGAAAATACACCCACACTTTCTTTGAGTAGTCATCAATGAAACTCACAAAGTACTTGCAGCCACCTATACTCTCTGGGGTAGATGGAGATCCCCAAAGATCAGAATGTATATAGTCTAATATACCTTTAGTGGTGTGCTTCGCTGTTGGGAAACTTTGCTTGTGAGATTTTCCAAGAACACAACTCTCACAAAATTCCAGCTTGTCCACATCCTTTTCTGACAAGTAGCCTTCTTTAACCAGCAGATTCATATTCTTGAAACTTGTATGACCTAGCCTAGAATGCCATATGCTAGTCATATCAGTTTCTGGTTTTGCCACAGCCACTTCACCTCTTACAACCTTCCCTTCTAGATAGTACAACCCTTCTTGGTATCTTCCTGAGATAACTTTCTGCCCATCTTTGTAGAAGTTGACTATGAAATCTTTTCCTTCATACTTGCAGCCACTCTACTCTAGTTGACCATATGAAATGAGGTTTCTACCCATGGATGGCATGTACCTCACATCTGTTAATATGACTACTGAATTTTCTGGATTTAAGATCTTGATCTTACCAATCCCCTTTACTTCACTGTGAGTCATATTGCCCATTAGAACTTTGCCACCATCAAATTCGTTTAAGTCAAATAGAGAATCCTTGTCTAGTGTGATGTGAAAGCTGCAGCCAGAATCCATAACCCACTCATTTTTAGTGTTTTGTGGGCTGACTGCTAGTACTAGAGGCTGCCTAGGTTCTGCTGTGATGTTTGCTGAGCTTGACGTTTTGTTTGAGTAGTTTTCTGGACAGTATCTCTTCCAATGTCCTTCTTTCCCACAGATAAAACAACCCTTCTTGTTTTTGCTGTGTTTTGATCTGGAACTTGACCTGCCTCTACTCTTTGAACGTCCTCTCCCTGGTTTGCCTTTACCTTTGTCAAACCTCTTTTCTGATCTGCCCCTTGTCTCAATGTACAGCCCTTCACTTTGAGGTCTTGAGAGTTTTCCACTTTCTGCTAATTCTCTCTCCTTTGATTTTGCAGCTCCAATCACCTCATTTAAACTCAAAGTGTTTCTGCCATACTTAAGGGTCTCTTTGAGCTGATCATATATATTAGATAGAGAGCTCAATAATAGTATAGCCTGCACCTCCTCTGTGACATCTACTCCTATATTATTCAGGTTAGCCACCAGCTTAAGGAAGTCATCTACGTTCCCATCTATGTTTTTAGAATCAGACATCTTAAAAGTATAGAACCTGAGTTGTAGGTAGATGCGGTTAGGAAGGGATGTCTCCATGTAAAGTCTGTTTAGAGTAGACCACATTGCTGCTGCTGTTTCACAGTTTGTAATCTTCCTTAGTACTTGATTTCCCACATTTAGTACTATAAGATCTTTGGCCTTCTCTGATTTTTCAAACTTGACAGGATCTATGCTTGGAGACTGCTTGGAACCTTCACTGGTGCCTGTTTGAGACTTTCCTAGAGCTGCTGCAACCTCAGCTGTAGGTGGATCCTTCAGCAACTGCTCATCCTCCAGAATCTCCTTCAACCTAGGACACCAAAGTGAGCCAACATCCTCACCTTCCACAGAGAAAAATCGCCACTGCCATCAAACATGTCCACTTCAATCCTTGTGTTACTCATCGGTAAGTCTTCCTTGAAAACTTGACTTGAATCTCCTTAGCAACCCTTGACACCAAGCCTGGTGCTCTGATACCACTTGTGAAGAAAACTTAAGATATTTGTTGCTAGAAAAATAAGTAAAGAGCACAACGGAATTGGTAACCGAGTTCACGGCCTCTAACCGCTACGTCTCGGGGGAGATCTCTTGCTCCCAATACTTCAGTGGGTCAAAATGAAGTTACACACAGCTTTATGACAGCTTATCTTTTTCCTTTTCTCAGGTTTTTTCACTCACGTTCTCAAGAGAAAGAGGAGAATACAATGGCCTATATCAAACTACCAAAAGTCATAAAAGAGAAGACAGTGGCCATCCCAATGCTCACGTATGTCTCACCTTTTGTGTATATCAATGTCCCACCTTGATATATTTCTCTCTTGTATACGTTTATGTAAATGAGTTGTAGATGGGCTAGCTCCTCTTCTTGTTATTAGATTGAAATCGTGATAGCCCACTAAGCCCAAAAACACATGTTTGTTGACGAAACCCAGCATCACAATCAAGAATAGTTTCTAGCCTGCGTATCACGTATTCCCATTCATCTTCATTCTTCCCATGTAAAGAGGAACCCACCACACGTAGAGCTAGTGGAAGGTTACCACAAAGCTGTGTTACGCTTTTTGCAAGCTTTTTATAACCATTATGTGGGTAGCTTTGTTTAAAAGCATATCTACATAAGATCTTGAGAGCTTCCTCATCAGATGGAAACCCCACATTGTACATATTGTTGATACCATGTCGCTGCAAAAGATCTTTGTTCTCGGTTGTCACAATAATCCGACTTCCAGGACCAAACCATGTAGTTCTGTAATGGTATTACCATGTTCACAAGCCAAAGCTTCTAATTGCTTTACATCATTCACATCATCAAGAATGATAAGCACTTTCTGGTCACATAATCTTTCTCTTATTACCCCTAAATGGCATATCCTCGTACCGTCTTGGTTCAAAAGATTTGAAAGAAAGTGTTCTTGTAAACGCAATTTTGAACTCTACTCATCAAGACCACTATGATGGCTTCCCCTAAGGTTTTCCACAAAACAAGTAAGTTGAAACCTATCAGAGAGTAAGCTTTGCAAAGCTCTAGCAATAGTAGTCTTACCAATGCCTGCAGGACCAGAGATTCCAACCATCATAGTTCCACCATAATCCAAATGTAACAAAGACTGCATTTGCGTCATATGACCCTCGAGTCCAACCATGTCATCAAAATCCCTTGATAGTGTACTATTTAACTTATCTGAAACATCTCTTCCAATCTTCTTGATCATATTTGCTTCATTATCCCTAAAAAAAGAGAAAAACAAAAAAAAGGAATACTGTGTCCATCAAATTGTCTTGACTCTTCAGAAAAATTAAAGATAACATTATTCATTTTCCACTAATTTAAGATTATTTTAATAACAATTAATATTGATTCAACAATATACTATAATATGCATTGGATTTGACTGAAATTAGGAAATTTAATAATTACCAATTGACAAAAGAAAGATATTCTTCTCCAAACTTGAGATAGAATACTTTATT
This sequence comes from Turritis glabra, assembly GCA_900406565.1. Lineage (NCBI taxonomy): Eukaryota > Viridiplantae > Streptophyta > Magnoliopsida > Brassicales > Brassicaceae > Turritis > Turritis glabra. The sequence continues at coordinate 429,361 of OVBN01000116.1, read as the reverse complement.
CCACAATTTCTCATAAATGGTGTAATGTTTAGGAATAAAGACAACGTTTCTCATGGTTGATTTCCTATTGGCCCGGTTCAAAATCATTGAATTCTATTTCTATATATATTCACCGTAATTCATCTTGAAACACTGTCATTTTTTTTTCCTCACCACTTAAAACATAAGAAAACAAAGTAAATAAGCACAAACCAGTTTAGGAATTGTTCGCCAGCTATGTTACCAACATCGTTCAAAGCTTGGCTCCATTTTCTTCTATCCTCCTCTGTTTTAGGAGCACAAGTTTTATTGAAAACGCTCCCGAATTCTCCAGTCTGTTTCCGCACATCAGATGGATCTACTCCATAGAAGATAGTCATCACTATTTACCCTATATCTTCTTTGCACTTCAAAATCTCCAATAACTCATCCAAGCACCAGCTCGATGAGGCATAGTTCTTCGAGAACACGACGATCGAGATCCTCGATTCCCTCATAGCTCGGGTGAGTTCAAGAGCGATGATTTGGCTTCTCTCAATACCTTGATCGTCGAACATGGTAATACCATTACAGTTAAACTGTCTGCGTAAATGACTCAGAAATGTTTTACGGACGTCGGGTCCATGGAAGCTCGCAAAGACGCGGTATCTCCACGTGAGAAAAGAAGATGAAGAAGAAGAAGAAGCCATGAGATAGAGTAGCGATGAAAGTCCTGATCGCTTATACATAAAGGTCTCTCGATGAGCCATAAATGATGGAGAAAATGAAAACTAGTTGTATTGACCGGTGACTTTGAGAAAGAGAGATGAAGTTTCTTGCTTTTTCAGTCCTTCAAAATTTATTAGTAAATACTAAATAGTAACAAAGAAGAAAGGTCAATTGCAAATTTTCGTCATCCAACTTTAAATAATGATTGAATATGTATATATAAACGGACTACGTATTGATGGCAAAAAACAAATTGGACTACATATTTAACCTAGTCATGAGTGTAGACGGAGATAGTAAATTAATAAACAAAAACGAAAAAAAAAAAAACTGGTATTGCATTAGATGGTATGAAATATTTCTTTTGATTTTTGAAGGAAATTAACCTTGATACATGTTTACAATCCTGTGTTGAAATATTTATCGTCTTAAGTTATATCCTTTTCTTTTTTTTTGAAACATCAACTATATTAATAAAAGAAATAAAAGAAAAACATCAACTATATTAAGTTTTATCGGTTTTATCCATTATATATGTAAAAAAACAAAAAACTCTCTCCATTTAAGATGTCCACATCAGCAAAATACTTTTTTAAAACATTAAAAATTGAAAATATTGATTTAATTCACATCTATTTATATTTATTGTTACGTACAATAATAAATAAAAATAAAAATTAAATGCATAACAAAAAAGTTAATTATAATTAATGAATATTGTGAACATATAGTCCGGAATAGACTCGCAAGTTTAAAGGACACTACAACCAAGTTTGGGGATGGGTTAGAGTTTGGTTTGGTTCTCACAGTATTTAGAAACATTTGTGCACCTGAAATCACTTTTTTGAACCTCTTAATTAGATTAAGAGTATCTCCATCCATAAGAACCTCTAATAGTTTCTTAAAAAAAAAATAGTATGATCATTTTAATATAATTTAGTTATATAATTAAATTTTAATTTTAAAAGGAAAATTAAACTAATATATGAGAGACATTGTCTCATAGTGTTCTTAAATGTATGTTGAAGTTTCTTATTTAAGAGCTCATCTTCACTCTTTCTTTTTATATTCTATTATTTTTCTTTTTTTAATTGTAAGAACCTCATCTAAAAACTTCCCAACGAAGAGGTTCTAAGGTTAAATTCATTGTACAAAATATTTTTTTGAATAAATTTTATATTCATTCAAAAATAGTAATAATAATAAATAAAAGAATATTGACAATAATATATAAAGATGTGAAAGTATTTTATTAGTAATAATATAATTTGAATTTTAAAAAATGATAATCGATTTTAGAATGTATGTAAATTTGATTATAATATTAAAAATCATTTTACTTATGTAATTTAAAAGGTCATACTAAATGATTCATGAGTTAACGAAACACTTTAAATAATGTATATTATATGTAGCATATTTTATATGGATGTGTAAATCAATATCATAATCCAAGAAAAAGAGACGCTTAAGAATTGACTATTTGACTAAAATGATTTTTAGAATAAAAAGTTGGATAAAATGTGGATTGAAAACATGCTAAGTTTTAAACAAAAACAATGTTGGATTGCAACACAATATTGACATCTAATAAAAACATTAGCGCTAGCCATCGATAAGAGTATTGGAATCGCAATAATAATGTTATGCATGGGTAGAGATTAGGTTCACATTCTTTTTGAATTGGACTCGTCAATATCATGCATGATGAATAACATACTGAATATATTCATAAAAAAATATTATATTAGATCATGAAATCTTTGGAAAATATTATTTTTATTTCTGAAATCAATATCAAAAACTTTATTGATTTATATTTTATTTTGCAGTTGAGATACAATATAGTTCTTAGATAACTCTTTAGCAATTTGAGTTATCTTTAACTATTGTGATTGTAATTTTGTAAGAAGGTGAACTTTTACATTTATGTAAGATATGATTACATAATTCTTACAATTGCTATAATGCTTTTTTGTTATATGTGTATTGTATGCGTGTAATAAATAAAAAATACATATAATTATTAAAAAATGGTATATAATTTTAACACATAAGAATGTGACAATCAATAACATAATAAAATAATATATTTTGAAGCATAAACGATGCAACAAACATATTATTATAATTTATATTTATGTTAGATGTGATTACATAATTCTAGACACACCATCTAAAATAACAATGACACACCATCTAAAAATTAATACCATAACAGTGACAACTATCTAAATATTATCTCAACTGGGCGATAGAGTAGAAAATTAAAAGATTGAGGATGTAAGCTCTTTTTATGTAGTTATAAAGTATCTGAATAAGTTATACCCACAAAGGAGGTTTAACACGATCAAATATAGGACACTCGTATTTGAGAAGTGATTATGGAAATGATTTATTACAAGGAAATGTGTTTATACACAAGGGAATTAAAAGTCGATAGTGTCGCTCAACAAGTGCTTCACTTTCTATAATTTTTACCTGCGTAGAGAAATAAACAAAAACTAACGTTTGAGAACGACGTTTTCTATAATTATGGATCATGGTGTTGTGAAACCTATTATAATGTCACAACTACAATTAATCATCGCAAAATCGTATCTGCTGAATCCTAGGTATGTTTCGATGGAGTTGGCTTTCTTCTGCTCCGAAGCTCCAATAATGCAATGTGGAAACTTCTTGAACACATAAAGGACTTATGATTCATTTTTTTTTTATTACAGACCGTTATCTTATGGAAAACATCCTCCTCGCTTTAGAACTCATTAAAGATTATCACAAGGAGAACATCTCGAGCCGCTGCGCTATAAAGATTGATATCTCTAAAGCCTTTGACTCGATCTAGTGAGACTTTCTGCTGAATATTCTACGTGCTTTACACCTACCAAACGATTTCATTCATTGGTTTTCCTTGTGTGTATCCACAACATCTTTTTCAGTCCAAGTTAATGGAGAGCTAGCTGGGTTTTTTCAAAGTGACCGAGGTTTGAGACAGGGATGCTCTCTCTCACCATATTTGTTTGTCATCTGCATGAATGTCTTGTCATCTTTACTTGATAAGGGGGCTTCAGAATCTAAGTTTTGGTATCATCCAGGATGCGACAAATTGAACATAACGCACCTCTGTTTTGGTGACGATGTTTTGGTTTTTGCGGATGGGAAACTTCCTCTATTGAAGGTATTATCCAGGTTTTTGATACCTTTGCTAGGTACTCGGGGCTGACCATTAGTTTACCGAAGACAACTTTGTTTGTGGCTGGTATCACTCACGTACAGCACAGCCAACTTGTCACTCGCTTCCCCCTTTGAAATCGGTGAGCTCCCAGTCCGCTACCTTGGCTTACCCTTAATGACTAAACGAATGACCAAAGTTGATTGTCAATCCCTAATAGACAAGATTCGCAGCCGTATAAAGTCTTGGAAAAATTGATTCCTCTCATTTGCAGGTCGCCTCCAGCTCATTAAATCAGTCATTGCAAGCTTGATAAACTTCTGGATTTCAGCTTTCGGCTTACCCAGTGTCTGCATTAAAGAAATCGAGAGCATTACTTCCGCCTTTCTATCATCTGGACCACAACTTAATAAGAAGAAGGTTAAGGTCTCTTGGCTAGAGGTGTGTAAGCCGAAAATTGAAGGGGAGCTGGGGATTCGTTCCATTATGGAGGTAAACAAGGTGAGTTGTTTCAAATTAATTTGGCGCCTTCTTTCAAATCAATCTTCTCTTTGGGTTAATTGGGTGAAGAAACACCTCATTCGAAAGAGCTCTTTTTGGGCGATTAAAAGGAATACCACTGCTGGTTCTTGGATGTGGCAGAAATTACTTAAATATAGATGTAACGCCCGTGTTTCGGAAAAAGGAAATTTTTTGTCGGGACATTACAGAAGGATCGTATCAAGGCATTTTGATTCGATGGGGTTGTCGGAAATGTGTTCTCTCTCTTTGGAGTCAATCCTAAGTGTTACGGAAATGGTGTTTTCTCGAAAACGGAAAGCGGATTGACCGAGGGTCGGAAAGTCAACTTTTGACCAGAAAAGAGAGAGGATCGATCGATCCAGGGTTGGACCGATCGATCCCTAGCTCAACTGCTGAAAGACTGAAGAAGTGGATCGACCAATCCAGGGTGTGGATCGATCGATCCATTGTCAAGGTGTCGATCTGGTTGCGGTTTGGCAAGTGGACCGATCGATCAAGGTGTGGATCGATCGATCCACATGTGTCGGCAACTTTCTTTTTGGTTCTTTTTGCCCTCACCTACCTCCCTAAAAACTCGAGTTTCTTCTTCCTTCTTCTTCTTTGGTTGTTGTTGATCTTTAGAGAGAAAAGGAGAGTGAGATTTCGAAGGTTGAGAGAAGAGAAAAAGAAAGAGCAAAGAAGGAAAGCTTGGTTGTGGTTTTAAAGGGGGTTTGAGTTTGTTGGAGCTTGGTGAGTTGCAGAGGTATGTTTTGAGGAAGCGTGGAGGGAGAGAGAAGTTCACCGGTTTCGTTGTGGTGCTGTTCTTGGGTCGTTGATCCATCCGTTTCAGGTGAGTGCGTGACCATGAGTTAATCTAAACTTTGAGACGGTTTTTTGCGTTTGTGTTTGTTGGATTGATTTGTTGAATTTTAGTGTGTGTGGCTTGTTCCTTGGTCGTTTTGCTTGTTTCCTTGGTGTTTGGGTTTGGGTTTGTGCTTAATCTTTCATGGGAAGCAAGGGTTGAATCGATCGATCCATATGCTTAGCCTGTTATGTTTGTTTCGTTTTGCTTTGTGAGTGGTTTATTGCTTTACGTGCTTGTGTGTATAGCTCGTAGATGGGAAGACTGCCTCACTAAGTACTTTTGGTAATACTTACGCATCTATGTGTTTCTGTGAGTTGCAGGTAAAGATAAAGTGTGATCGTGGAATCAAGGCGATGAGGAGGGGATGATTAGGACTCGGTTGTGGTGTTGTTGTTGTATTGTGAACTTGTTTACATTGATAAATGCGAATATTGTTGTTATCGGTTATTTAATAAGAGTCTTATTGTTTAAAAAAAAAACGGGTGTGGTCGTTTCAATTTGGTATCAGAGCGTAGACGGTTCTATGATGGTTTAGGAAAATTAATTGGAGTTTAATTAATTTTCGTATTGCTTGGTGCATGATATCGTGAACCGTAGTATTGTATGCTAGAATTGATTATGTGATTTTTGTCAATTTGTTTGAGCATGGGGTCTTAGAATCATCCTCTTCGAGCCTTTGAGATTCCACGGTGATTTATCTTTACTCTGTTAAGTTGTTTAGTATCTTAACCTCTGTTCTTCGTTGTTCAGATGGCTAGAAGTGTTAGAGGTCGTGGTAGAGGTCGTGGTCGTGTTCCAGTGGTGGCAGAGAGTGTAGCATGGAGTGCTACGGTTGAGCGTGTAGCGGCTCCGCATGTGTATCAGGAGGAGTCTGAGGGTGTGGCCAGAGTGAGTGTCGGTGTGGCTGGAGTTCCAGTGGGTGCTGCGGAAGTTGCAGCAGATTTTACTCAGGCCCGAGATGATTGCATTGCTGGTTTGCTTACTTTTCTGTTGGAGCGGTTACTAGAGTGGGTACCAGAACAGGCTCCTATTGTGCCACCAGTGGTTGAGGTGTAGCCGAGAGTGGCGGTTGAGGAGGAGCTCCCATCTTACTTTAAGATGATGGAGCAGTTGCAGAGGATTGTCACCAGATTTTTCCTGGGGGTGCCAACCCTGAGAACGCGGATGCGTGGAGGAGGAGGTTAGAGCGGAACTTCCACTCGATTAGATGTCCGGAGAGATACCATGTGGACCTGGCAGTTCATTACCTGGAGGGTGATGCACATCTCTGGTGGAGGGGTGTTTTGGCCAGGAGAGTTCAGGCGGAAATGGCCTAGGAGGATTTTGTGGAGGAGTTTAACTCCAAGTATTTTCCTCAGGACGCGTTGGACCGGTTGGAGGATCAGTTTCTGGATTTATCTCAGGGAAACAGGACCGTCCGAGAGTATGAGGCGGAGTTTAACCGTCTCAATGTGTACTTAGATCGAGCGTTGGAGGATGAGCGGGCCTGTATACGAAGATTCTTGTTGGGTCTTCGGGCTGAGTTGAGGAACCGTTACCTTGTGCGGGTTTTTGGCATGGTTGGTGAGTTGGTGGAGATAGTTGCTCTGCTGGAGGAAGGTCTGAGAGATGAAGTGGTGGTTGCTAGCCCCAACTTTCAGGCGAGGAGGCCTCAACAGCAGTCCAGTCCGAGCAGAAGCTATAGGCCAATGCAAAGACAGAAGTGGAAGATGGAGAATTCTTCCAGTGTTACCCAGAGTGGTCCGGGATGCTTCAGGTATGGAAGCAAGGATCACAGGATTGCGAAGTGCCCTCAGAAGGGCGAGGCGCGTGTGGATATGCGTGTGTGCTATCACTGCAGGGAGACGGGCATATCAAGCCAAGGTGTCCCAAGTTGCAGAGGGAGGTAGTACCGGTGTCGCCAGCTAGTCAGAGTGCAGTGGCGCCACGAGTGTATTCTATCGTGAAGACGGGAGGCCCAAGTTCCAGGCCGATCACAGGTATTTTTTGTTAAACTTACTTTAGTTAAAATTCTTTTGAAGTAAAATTTATTATCTCCATGATGGAGTGTCAGGGTTTTGAGCATATGAGAAATATGCAGGGACCCTAGTTGTGGGAGGTGTTGAATCTCATGTGTTGTTTAATTCTGGAGCATCGCATTGCTTCGTTACTCTGGAATTTACCGAGAAGGACAAATTACGGGGAGCAACCGAGGAGCGGTTATGTTGCGTTAAAGTTGCTGGAGGTAAGCTACTGACCATTCACGGTCGAGTTGTGGACGTGGATGTTCAGGTGGCTGGAGAGTCTATGCCAGCGGATTTGGTCATTTGGTCGGTGGAGCTTTATGACGTCATTTTGGGCATGGATTGGCTTGGGAAGTTCAGAGCGTATCTGGACTGTCACCGGGGGCGTGTTTTTTTCGAAAAGAAATAAGGGAGGTTAGTTTATCAGGGAGTGAGATCGACTTCTGGGAGCCTCGTGATCTCGGCCATGCAGGCAGAGAGTATGATCGAGAAGGGTCGCGAAGCGTATCTGGTGACGATTGTTACATCAGAGACTGTTGGAGAAGTTACGGTTAGGAATATTCGGGTTGTGCGAGATTTCCAAGATGTTTTCCAGTCGTTGCAGGGATTACCGCAGTCTCGGTCTGATCTTTCACGATTGAGTTGGAACCCGGGATAATGCTGATATGTAAGGCACCGTACAGGATAGCTCTAGCAGAGATGGCAGAGCTGAAGAAGTAGCTGGAATAGTTGTTGGGTGAAGGTTTTATCCGACCAAGTAGTTCACCGTGGGGAGCACCGGTGTTGTTTGTGAAGAAAAATGATGGGAGTTTTTGGTTGTGCATTAATTGTCGGGGAGTGAACCGAGTCACTGTGAAGAACAGGTATCCTCTTCCGTGGACTGATGAGTTGTTGGATCACCTGAGAGGGGCTACTTGGTTCTCCAAGATAGACTTGGCGTCGGGATATCATCAGATTCCGATTGATGAGAAAGATATCCAGAAGACGGCTTTCAAATCTAGATATGGACACTATGAGTTTGTGGTGATGTCATTCGGGTTGACGAATGCACTAGCAGCGTTCATGAGGCTGATGAACAACGTGTTCCAGGAGTACCTGGAAGAGTTTGTGATCATTTTTATCGATGACATTTTTGTGTATTCGAAGAGTTCCGTGAAGCATGAGATGCATATGAGAGTTGTTTTGGAAAAGCTGCGGGAGCAGATGTTATTTGCTAAGTTGAGGAAGTGTAGTTTCTGGCAGCGAGAGATTGGATTTCTGGGTCACATTGTGTCTGCAGAAGGAGTTTATGTGGATCCAGAGAATATCCAGGCTATCATAGAGTGGCCGAAGCCGAGGAATGCTACTGAGATTAGGAGTTTTCTCGGGCTAGCAGGTTATTATCGGAGATTCGTTAAGGGTTTCGCGAGTATGGCTAAGTCTATAGCGAAGCTAACAAGGAAAGATGTTCCTTTTGTATGGTCTCTTGAGTGTGAGGAGAGTTTCGCGAACCTGAAGACGATGTTGACTAGTACACCAGTATTGGCATTACCTGAGCCGGGTGATCCTTACGTGGTGTATGCAGACGCTTCGGGAGTTGGTATGAGTTGTGTGTTGATGCAGCAGGGGAAGGTGATTGCCTATGCTTCGAGGCAGTTGAGGAAGCATAAGGGCAACTACCCTACCCATGATCTTGAGATGGCTGCCGTGGTGTTCGCTCTAACGATTTGAAGGTCTTATATTTATGGCGGAAAGATTCAGGTGTTTACAGATCATAAGAGCCTGAAGTACATTTTCACTCAGCCAGAGTTGAATTTGAGGCAGAGGCGTTGGATGGAGTTAGTAGTGGATTATGACCTCGAGATAGCTTACCATCCTGGTAAATCTAACTTGGTTGCGGATGCTTTGAGTCGCAAACGTGTGGTGTCGGCTCGGAACCAGGACATAAAGTCGTTGGTGTGTGAGCTTGGTTCTTTGAGGTTGTGTGCTTTATCTCAGGAACCATTGGGCTTGGAGGCAGTTAATCTGGCGGATCTTCTGAGCAGGGTTCGGCTGGCTTAGGAGAAGGATGAGGGTTTGGTTAATGCTTCCGGGGAAGCGGGTTCAGAATATCAGGTCTCTGCTAATGGGACTATTCTGATGCATGGGCGGGTATGCGTACCCAAAGATGAGGGTTTGAGGCGAAAAATCCTAAGTGAGGCTCATGCGAGTATGTTTTCGATTCATCTGGGAGCGCCTAAGATGTACCGAGATCTCAAGCGGTATTATCACTGGGTCAAGATGAAGAAGGATGTAGCTAACTAGGTCGCAGCGTGTGATGCGTGCCAGTTAGTGAAGGCAGAGCACCAGGTTCTGAGTATATTGTTGCGGAGTTTACCCATTCCAGAGTGGAAGTGGAATGTGATTACGATAGATTTCGTAGTGGGGTTTGCCAATTTCTCAGACCAAAGATGCGATTTGGGTCATTGTGGATTGTTTGACCAAGACTGCACGTTTTCTAGCCATCAAAAAAACTGATGGAGCTTCGGTGTTGGCTAAGAAGTATGTGCAGGAGGTAGTGAGACTTTATGGAGTACCGATGAGTATCGTGTCAGACCGGGATCCTAAGTTCACTTCCGAGTTCTGGAAAGCGTTCCAGATGGATCTTCTGAGCAGGGTTCGGCTGGCTCAGGAGAAGGATGAGGGTTTGGTTAATGCTTCCAGGGAAACGGGTTCAGAATATCAGGTCTCTGCTAATGGGACTATTCTGGTGCATGGGTGGGTATGCGTACCCAAAGATGAGGGTTTGAGGCGAGAAATCCTAAGTGAGGCTCATGCGAGTATGTTTTCGATTCATCTGGGAGCGACTAAGATGTACCGAGATCTCAAGCAGTATTATCACTGGATCAGGATGAAGAAGAATATAGCTAACTGGGTCGTAGCGTGTGATACCTGCCAGTTAGTGAAGGCAGAGCACCAGGTTTTGAGTAGATTGTTGCGGAGTTTACACATTCCAGAGTGGAAGTGGAATGTGATTATGATAGATTTCATAGTGGGGTTTACCAATTTCTCGGACCAAAGATGCGATTTGGGTCATTGTGGATTGTTTGACCAAGACTGCACGTTTTCTAGCCATCAAAAAAACTGATGGAGCTTCGGTGTTGGCTAAGAAGTATGTGCAGGAGGTAGTGAGACTTTATGGAGTACCGATGAGTATCGTGTCAGACCGGGATCCTAAGTTCACTTCCGAGTTCTGGTAAGCGTTCCAGGCGGAGATGGATACTAAGGTGCATTTGAATACCGCTTATCATCCTCAGACGGATGGACAATCCGAGGGGACTATCCAAACTCTTGAGGATTTGTTGAGGATGTGTGTGCTAGATTGGGAAGGTCATTGGGTGGATCACCTGAGCTTGGTAGAGTTTGTTTATAACAATAGCTACCAGGTGAGTATTGGGATGGCTCCATATGAGGCTCTGTATGGGAGGCTATGTCATACACCATTGTGCTGGACCCAAGTGGGAGAAAGGCGCACATTGGGTGCGGATTTTGTTCAGGAAACTACGGAGAAGATCCGGGTTTTGAAGCTGAACATGAAGGAAGCTCAGGATCGGCAAAAGAGTTATGCCGATAAGAGGAGAAAAGAGCTTAAGTTTGAGGTGGGAGATAGAATGTATCTTAAGATAGCGATGTTGCAAGGTCCGAACAGGTCCATTACCGAGACTAAGTTGTGTCCAAGGTATATGGGTCCGTTTAGGATTGTTGGTCGAGTTAGACCAGTTGCATACCGGTTAGAGTTACCGGAAATTATGCAAGCATTTCACAAGGTCTTCCATGTGTCGATGCTGAAGAAGTGCTTGCATAAGGATGATAAGGTGTTGGCTGAGATTCTGTCAGATCTTCAGCCTAACATGACCTTAGAGGCAAGGCCAGTGAGGATTCTCGATAAGAGGGTCAAAGAGCTTTGTTGGAAGAAGATTCCGATGATGAGAGTCTTGTAGGATTGTGATGGTGTTCAGAAGAAAACTTAGAAACTAGAGGAACGGATGAAAACTAGATTCGAGAAGTGGTTCGAGAAACAAGCTGAGGCTTGAGCTTTTCATCTTGGGTTCTAGTTTCGGTGTGAGAGTTGTTTGCTCTGTGAATTCATTTTGTATTTCGTTTGTGTGTGTAAACGATTAATACATTTGAATTTATAATAAGATGAGTATTTCTTATTGGTCATGACTTGTGGTGTCATGGAATTTATATAAGCGTGAGTTTATAAACTGAAAATATCTTTCGTAGTTGGATATGAGAAACAGCCGTGTATGTATGGGATGTTTTGAGAGGACCTGAGGTTTGGTCGTGGTTATGGTGATATTTCGGGTTTGGGAATATCGGTGATGGTGTATGACATTACGATGTTATACGCAGACCATGTGGGGTAGTTTCGGTAAAAGATGCTTATAGACGTTTAGACTTTATTGCTCTAAGGACGGTTTGGTCCTATACAACTCGTGAGAGGATGAGTAGTCCCCAGATACCCATAGCTCAAGGGAAATGTGACCGGAGGGTGGGAGTGGTATGAGAGATGTATCAATAACCCGAGGGACGTGTGGCCTGAGAGTGCGAGTGGTATGAGTTGGTACCGATAGCTCGAAGACTTTGTGTCTAAGAGTGTAAGTGGTACGGGTGTTGTGCCAATAGCTCAAGGGATTTTGTGACCCGAGAGTGTGAGTGGCATATGGTACCGAAAACTCGAGGGACTTAGTCCTGAGGGTGGAGTGGTACGAGTACGAGTTGTGTTGGGAGCAATGAATGTCTAGGACATGGTTATAAGCTTGGCGACTGAATGTAGACCTCGGAGGTTGATAGTGTTAAATCTCGTATTTGAGTTGTGTTGGCCGGGCTGGTCAAGGTTTAAGAGAATCGTTGCGATGATTGTGAGTTAAGTTCATCGCGGATGAACTGTGCTGAAGATTCGAGGACGAATCAATGTTAGTGGGGGAGAATTGTAACGTCTGTGTTCCGGAAAAAGGGGAATTTTTGTCAGGACGTTACAGAAGGATCGTATCAAGGCATTTTGATTCGATGGGGTTGTCGGAATTGTGATATCTCTCTTTGGAGTCAATCCTAAGTATTTTGGGAATGGAATTTTCTCGGAAACGGGAAGCGGATTGACCGAGGGTCGGAAAGTCAACTTTTGACTAGAAAAGAGAGAGAATCGATTGATCCAGGGTTGGACCGATCGATCCGTATCTCAACCGCTGAAGGACTGAAGAAGTGGATCGACCGATCCAGGGTATGGATCGATCGATCCATTGTCAAGGTGTCGATCTGGTTGCGGTTGGGCGAGTGGACCGATCGATCCACATGTGTCGACAACTTTATTTTTGGTTCTCTTTGCCCTCACCTACCTCCCTAAAAATTCGAGTTTCTTCTTCCTTCTTCTTCCTGGGTTGTTGTTGATCTTTAGAGAGAAAAGGAGAGTGAGATTTCGAAGGTTGAGAGAAAAGAAAAAGAAAGAGCAAAGAAGGAAAGCTTGGTTGTGGATTTAAAGGGGGTTTGAGCTTGTTGGAGCTTGGTGAGTTGCAGAGGTTTGTTTTGAGGAAGCGTGGAGGGAGAGAGAAGTTCACCGGTTTCGTCGTGGTGCTGTTCTTGTGTCGTTGATCCGTCCATTTCAAGTTAGTGCGTGACCATGAGTTAATCTAAGCGTTGTGACGGTTTTGTGCGCTTGTGTTTGTTGGATTAATTTGTTTAATTTTAGTGTGTGTGGCTTGTTCCTTGGTCAGTTTGCTTGTTTCTTTGGTGTTTGGGTTTGGGTTTGTGCTTAATCGTTCGTGGGAGCAAGGGTTGAGGTTCAGGGTGTTCGTTGGTCGTGTGCAGCCATGGTTGAAGTTGAGATCGGTGTTGTAGAGGGTATTGGATCGACCGATCCAGGGGTGGATCGATCGATCCATGGACTTTTGGTTGCAGGGACTCGATCTGGTGAAGTTGGATCGATCGATCTAGTAGTTGCGGATCTTGTTGGTGTTTTTGGATCGATCGATATGTGCTTGTTCTTGGTTTGGATCGATCGATTGATCCATATGCTTAGCCTGTTATGTTTGTTTTGTTTTTCATTGTGAGTGGTTTATTGTCTTACGTGCTTGTGTGTATTGCTCGTAGATGGGAGAACCGCCGCACTAAGTATTTTTGGTAATACTTACGCATCTCTGTGTTTCTGTGAGTTGTAGGTAAAGATAAAGTGTGATCGTGGAATCAAGGCGATGAGGAGGGGATGATTAGGACTCGGTTGTGGTGTTGTTGTTGTTGTTGTATTGTGAACTTGTTTACATTGATAAATGTGAATATTGTTGTTATCGGTTATTTAATAAGATCGAGTCTTACTGTTTAAAAAAAAAAATGGTGTGGTCTTCTCAATAGAGATCAAGCAAAACAGTTTCACAAGATGGATGTCAAAAATGGTGAGGCCACTTCTTTTTGGTTTGATCATTGGTGCTCTTTAGGTCGCCTCCACGACCTTCTGGGTAATAGAGGCTGCATTGATTTGAGAATTAAGATTTCGGCTACAGTTGCTGATGTTTTTACCACTCATAGGCCAAGGAGACATCGCACCAACATCTTAAGCATAATCGAAATTGAGATTGAAACTAGAAGAGCTAACTCCCCCACAACACCAGACATTCCTCTCTGGAGAGGTATGAATGATTCTTATAAACGCTCGCTCTCCTCTCATGAAACGTGGATCCAGACAAGACAACCTGGTATAGTCAAAAACTGGACAAAGGACATATGGTTCTCTCATGCTACCCCGAAATTTTCTTTCATTACATGGCTTGCAACTTTGAATAGATTGTCAACACAAGATTGACAAATGGTTTGGAATACAAATGGGAATCATTCTTGTGTGTTATGCAATAATACCATCGAGACAAGGGATCATCTTTTTTTTGCCTGTCCGTTTACTTCTCAACTTTGGCGGAAGCTCATCCATGGCATTACTAGACATCAGTTTAGCGATCAGTTTCAAGTAATCCTCCAACTTGTTTCCAGGCCATCGCTTGATCACACAACAAGGTTCATCTTGCGGTATGTTCTCCAAACTAGTATTTATTTGCTTTGGAGAGAAAGGAACAACAGGAGGCTTGGCACAACCCCTAAAGCATTGACAACTCTTGCTAAAGAAATTGATTGAACTGTTCGAAACCGTTTAGCCACTCTCCAACGAAGAGGCAAGCTCCTAAAAGGACTCAACATTTTGGTTTGCTACTCGAAACTAAATTTTGATGTTAAGATAATGTAATTGTTTTGTTTTTATTCTCATTGTTTTTATTCTCACCCTCAAATTGATGTCACATTCGATATAACAAAGTTTTTTTGAATCAATTTAACATTAATTCAAAAAAAAAAAAAAAAAAAAAAAACAGAACATAATGAGAAAGTTAGTTCATATTGCTAATATGAAATATCAATTGTCTCGTTTCCCATTAACATTTAATACACGTTAATAACTCACCGGAGTTCCGTCCCATAGCTTCTCGAGATGGCTATATGCCATGTTGAGTTCGACGAGATTTTCTATACAAAATCTAAGAGGAAGACTCTTTCTCGGGTACACCTCCCAATGTAGTAACCTTAAGCGACGTGGAAGATCCATCTCCTCTGGAATGTGCAGTTGTCTTTTTTCAGTATGCGTCCCATCGTACACTTTTAGGAATGCAAGATTGCACATTCTTTCAAAAGCCGTCGCGCTTATTCTTAATTCATTTATCTCAGCTACGGCAAAGGATACACCTATAATTGATCCATTACCCTAATAAATACTCCAAAACATAGCTTGTTAATTGCAAAATATTCTGCTTAAACAGCAAAGAATATAAATATAAAAAGGTTTGGAAATAGAAAACTTACTTCTGCCATTTCTAGAACATAACCAATTTCATTGGCATCGACTAAAATCTGGCGTTTGGAATGTTCTTGTTTGGAAATGACTTGTCTAGCCATTACTTGAAGCAAATGGTGCATTACCACTATACTACTTTCACGCTGTATGAGATATCTTTTCGCTAGGATTTTCAACCCAAGACTAACTTCCAAGTTAGTTTTTGCCAGCATGGATGTCACATGATCAACACGTGCATAATTCAAGAAGACTGCGATGAGGAGAAATAGAACTTGGTCTGCATTTTTTCAACCTTGGTAGTTCATCTATCCAGTCAGCTAGCCTGACTCTTTCCTTGCAATGATGACCCCAAAACATGCAGACCCAAAGGAAGATTACCACAAATCCTAACAACTTCATTCGTAAGCTTCATAAACCCATCCGGTGGAGACGTTTGCCTAAAAGCAGATAGACAGAAGATCGTTAGAGCTTCGCTTTCTGATGGAAAACCCACGTTAGAGCTTCGCTTTCTGATGGAAAACCCACATGGTATATATCACTGATACCATGTCGCTGCAAAATCTCTTTGTTTTCAGTCGTCACTATGACCCTACTTCCTGGACCAAAGCAGCTGATATTAGCCAAATCCTCTAGTTGAACTAGACTCTCCACATCATCAAGAATAATAAGAAGTGTAGCCTTTGTTTCATCACACTTAAATTGCATACCCTAATATCATCCTGTTTTAAAAGATCTGCAAGAAGTTACTTTTGTAAGCGCAACTTCAAACGATACTCATCAAGACCAATCTTATAGCTTTCTCTAAGATTGTCTACAAAACAAGTACGCTGAAACCTGTTAGAGAGTCGACTATGTAAAGCTGCAGCAATGGTACTCTTACCAATGCCTGCAGGACCAGATATTCCAACAATCTTAACTCCATCATAATTAAAATTTAGCAAAGACTCCATTTCCGTCAAATGACCCTCTAGTCCAACCATTCCATCAAAATCCCAAGACGCTGTGGCGTTTAGTTTATCTGAAACATCTTTTGCAATATTTGCAATCATTTCGGCTTCGTTGTTCCCTAACAAAGAAGAAAGAAAAAATTCATGAAAAGAATCATGAAGAGAACATTCCAAAAGACATATGACAAAAATAAACAATAAAATACACTCCGAAACAGATTTGGCCAAAATAAACAATTAAACGCACTGCAAAGTAGAAGCCATACCAGACATATAATTATGATTAAATACCATAATAGGTATATAACATACTTCAAGAATTGATATTTATAACTATAATCAAACTCCAGTTCATCACAACCCATAACTTGTCATAGCAAATTTTCTATCAAAAACAAAATTAACAAAAAAACACATTCTATTAATTTTTTTTTTTTTTTGATCGTTCCCTTTAACATAGCGAGAACTTGTCCATCTCTAATTTTGTATATATTGTGACAAAAAGTTCGTCTTATGGATCGATGCTGTTCTTTGGGAACCTCAAGTGAGGAAATGGTCAAACAATGATAATTACATTTTAAAGCATAAGTCAGTCGTACTCGGTACTAACAAATGCTAATTGGACACAAGAAAAAAAAATTTGTCAATGTACAAATATTTAGCGTAAACAATAAAAATCATCCAAGTTCAGACGGCATATACTCCATCCGTTTCAATATAAGTGATGTTTAAAATTTTGTCACACTAATTAAGAAATCATAATAAATTCATTTAATTTATCCTTTTTACATAAAAATATTATTAAATAAATTGAATTCAACCAACAACAAAATATTATGTAAAATTTAATTAGTAAAAAAAATTAATACATTTAATTTTTGCATAGAAAGTTGAAAACATCACTAATTTGAAACAAATTTTTTTTCAAAAATAGTATTCCCTCCGTTTCAAAATATAAGATGTTTTAGGTTAAAACATGCATATTAAGAAGTATCTATTTTAAAAAAATTTAACCAATCATAAAAAAGACTGCATAATAGAAATAGTCATAAAATAATAAATTAATCTATAATTTACATCGAAACTTGAAAACATCTTATATTATGAAACAAAAAAGTTTCTCTAAAATATCCTATATTATGAAACGGAAGGAGTACTTATATTGAAACCAGAAATTATAAGTTTTAGTTGACCTTGTCTTTTGGATTTCACATTTATTTAGAAAGCTCATATTCATTATTCAACTCGAAAACGGCAAAACCAAACTAACTCATTGAGTAATCATTGACTTTGTAATCTTTAACTATTTAGTCAACTTTACTTTTGAAAACAATCCAACGGCTACCAGTTTCTTTGTATCAGTAAAAAAACAAAACAATGAAATAATGAAAATGAAAATGATGAACACAAGTCTATATATCATATGGTGGCAATTAATATCATAAGCTCTACGGCTCTACCTAATACCCATATTTGCTGATCATCAACAATAGTATTAAACATGAACGGCTGAACTACGACTAATTTTCTCTAATTTAAATATTTCTTAGTAAAAATTTTTAAAACGTTGTAAATTTACTACCAAACAAATCGTCATAACTAAGTTTCTATAATGCGACTCTCAATATATGTCACAAAATAGTCACTTCCATTAGGCGTCCCTATTTAGTCTCTAAGTACGACTACAAAAGTAAGTCTTAATATAGTCGCTAATATACGAAGCTTTTTGTGGTCACTTATTAGTCGCAAATTAGCGACTATTTTGTCACTCTTTAAATTTGCGACCAATTTTTAGCGACCGCCTCGGTTAGTCTCTAAGTAGTCTCAAATAACGACTTTGTGACTCTTTTGTCACGATTTTTATGGTCACAAAATTGATGTTTTCATGTAGTGAAATCAATCTATCTAAGTACTCAAAAATAATAACAAAAAAACAATACAAAAGTCAAGCCGAGGCAAACACCAAATCATTAACGCCTTGAAGGTTTCAAAAAAAAAATTTATAACGATGATCAAACTTTAATTTTTCACAACCCATATCATCCCAGAAAATCATAAAACACCATTATTCATCATAAGAAAAAATAAACTGTAATCAATTAAACACGAACCAGTTGTGTTCTCCGGCTATGTTGCCCACATAGTCCAAAGCTTCGCTCCATTTTCTCCCATGCTCCTTTGTTTTTCTAGCACAAGTTTTATTGAAAGCGATCCCGAAATCTCCGGTTTGTTTCCGCACATCAGAAGGATCTACTCCATAGAAGACAGTCATCACTATTTGACTTAATTCTTCTTTGCACTTCAAAATCTCCAACAGCTCATCCAAACACCACCTGGAAGAAGCATAGTTCTTCGAGAGCAATACGATCGCGATCCTCGATTCTACAATTCCTTTTGTGAGAGCAGAGGGGATGTTATGGCTTCTCTCGATCCCATTGTCATTGAACATCGTGATACCATTGTTGTTAAACTGCTTGCGTAAATGAAAGATAAAGTTTTACGGACGTCTGGTCCATGGAAGCTCGTGAAGACATTGTAACTCCAAGTGCGAGGTGAAGAAGAAGTAGCCATAGGAGAGGATTTGAGTGTTTGAAATTCACAGATTTAGATAGATGTGTTAGGATAAACCTGAGTAGAAAATGGGAAACCGGTATTGAGAGAGAGAGAGAGAGAGAGAGAGAGAGAGAGATGGGATGTGCAAAGTAAACGAGTGATTTTATTATTACAAACAAAAATAAGAGAAGAAGAAAAAGAAAGTCAAAGTTCACCACAATGTGTTTTCGGAAACAAGTGCGCAAAAAAACAAAAGACTTACAAATCAGAGAAGAAAGTCTTAAAAGTCTTGAAAATGAAAACAACGACTTTTTGGAATTTACGTATAAGTTATGAAGTTATTATTATTAACTTCCTAAATGGTTTGAAAATGTTTTTATTTTTATTATTTTGAAAGTTTTTCAAAAAATATGTTAGGAAGATTAATTGATGCGTGGAAGCTTGGTGAACCTTTGGCGAGACAAAGCTCACAAGATTAGTGGGTTGAACTCATAAACACCAACTTCTGTTCTCAACCTCTTCTTTCATCTTAGCTCGGTGCAGTTATGTGAATCTCTTTTGATTCAAGTATCGTCTAGGTTGAGATTTGGCATTATCAAAACTCAACACATAAATTCTCATTATACATTGGCTAGTGGTGTACACACACATCTTACGCGTAGACTCCAAAAACTTAATATGTTGAATGATATGTTTTGAGTTTGATTGGATGTTTTTATATTATATGACAAAAAATCTTTTTAACTTTTCCTAATATTGCAACATTTGGCACTTTGTTTTTGCGACACATGTCATTTTCATTCATTTTTTGCACCAATTTAGTAAGTGATACATTTTATGTTTCTAATAGTCGATTAGAAGATACCTAACATAAATCAACATAAAAAAAGAAGATAAACAAAAAGTCAAAGAATCTTAGAGCATCTCTATCCACTGAGTCTTTTAAAAAAGGTTCTTAAAAAATAATTTAGTTATACAATTAATTTTAAATTTGTAAAAAAAATTGAACCACTTGTAGAAAGACAAGTGTTATTAGAATCTCTTAAGAGTTTCTAAAAAGTTTCTAAAATCTCTCATTTAAGAGACCCATTTCATTCTCTCTCTCTTCCTTTTGTATTATTTTTTTAATTTTAAATGTTAGAGACTCATGTAAGAGCCCTTTGATGGAGTTGCTCTTATGACCCCAAAACTCCAATACTTCAATGCCACATATGTTTTGACACATAACCAGACTATGAAAACTTACAGATTGTAATTTAAATCTCTCTACTTTTTTTTACTTAGCTTAAGATTTTATCTCTCACTCTTATTACCGAGAGATTATTGTAGAAATAATCATTTAATTGGACAAAAATTTGAAAATGGGCCTTTTGCAGATGGGCTTACGTAGATGGGCATTTTTCATCTGATGATTTGACGAGTTTCCCCTGTATAATCTCATCTTCTCCTTCTTGCTTAATCTTCTTCGTGGCTTCTCCTCAATCCAACTTTTATTCCAAAAAAAAAAATCTCTTATCCCAAAAATTCAATCTAATTACAAACGCCCATTGATTCAAGAAGATAGTTAAACCCTAAAGATGATAATATACATGGAACCCAAACAAAAATTAAACGAATTGAAATCATCTCGTGTTTCAATTATCAGAAAATTATCGTGTTTCTCTTTAGTCTCTTTTTCTCTTTTGCTTAATCAAATTGGAATCGATTCGATTTGGGGTTTACATTTGTGTTTGGAATTTCAAGCCGATCTACAACCACAATAATAAAACGGAGTTTTCTTCATCAACAACCACCCCGGCAACAACATCTTACTGACGAGACAAGCAGATATTATGGTTCTCTAATTTCAAAATCACGACGCGAATTGAAGTTTTGGTGAAGAAGATGTTACAGGATTTGGAGGTTGCAAAGGTCGTCGACGCCACAGACACGTGTCAGTCATCTACAAAAAACGTGGGAGTCTAGAAGAGTGATGACGTGGCTATTGTTTGTTAGGCAAAAACAACAAAAGAAGCGTGGCTGGATCATCTTCTTCAGTGTGAAATTTTTCAAAGTTATTTTGTAATCTCTTCTCTCTAAACTCTGGGTTTTACGGATTGTTACTTATTTTTTGCTGGAATTGTTTCTTCTTCAACGTTTTAGCAAGGTGAGAATTGGATCTTTTTCTTTACAAACATTGGTTCAGAATCATATGAATTTGAAATCAAAGACGTGTTTTCTATATTAAAGGTATCAGAGCCATTCGAAACTCGGATCGATGGCGGAGACTCGCTCTCAGTCACTTCTGAAAGCTGCGGTAGCGCGGGAAGCTGGTGCGGTGGTTCGGGAGGCGGAAGAAACAATCGGATCTCAGCTCCACCAAATGATTTCCCGAACTGATGCGCTCGAAGGGAAATTATGTGAACAGACTCACAAATTAGATAAAAACATTGCCGATATGTTTGAAGCTATCCGATTGTTGACAGTTCAGAATCAAAGTCAATCTCCGGCGAGTTGTAGTCAAACTCATGAAAGACGTTCTCCGGTGGTATCGGCGATACCGGAGATGTTCGCGGAGGTCCGTGATCATAATCGTGAGGGACGAGTGGTAGTTCCCGCGAACTATGGCGGTCTTACTAGGTTGGGTAAGATTGATTTTCCCCGATTTGATGGAAGTAGAGTTAAGGATTGGCTGTTTAAGGTGGAAGAATTTTTTGGTATTGATTTTACTCCTCAGGAAATGAAAATTAAGATGGCTGCGATGCATTTTAATAGTCACGCTGCGACATGGCATCAGTCTGTGTTGCAATCCGATATGAATTTCCTCTTCACAACGGATTGGAATTCTTATAAGTTGTTGTTAAAGGAAAGGTTTGAGGATGTGTTTGATGATCCTATTGCTGAGTTAAAAAAATTGCAGGAAATCAATGGGATAGTGGATTATCATGAGAGATTTGAGCTTATCAAAACTCGAGTGAACCTATCTGAGGAGTATTTGGTGAGTGCCTATTTGGCAGGGTTACGCTTGGATACCCAAATGCATGTCCGTATGTTTCAACCTCAGTCGATTCGTCAATGTTTGTTGCTAGGGAGACTGTATGAAAAAGCTCACCCTCAGGAAAAAAGTGCTCAAGGTTGGACTAATTTTAAATCTTCAGGAGGTACTAACTACAGTAAAGGCCTATTACCAATTAAGAAGGAGATGTCAATCACACCACATTCTTCACCTGGTACGTCTGTTCACCGAGAGTCTGGAAAAGCACCTAGGACGTTTTTATCTAATGCTGAAATGAGTGAGAGAAGAGCTAAAGGTTTATGCTATTTTTGTGATGAAAAGTATACTCCTGATCACTATTTAAAGCATCAAAAGACACAACTCTTTATGCTAGAAGGGGAAGACGGGGTTTGATAGTGAAGAGTTGGTGGATGATTCATCAGAAGAAATGGATGATTTAGATTCACCTAAGGTATCTGTTAGTGCGGTGTCTGGGGTTGCTGAATATGCTACTATGCGAGTTAAAGGGGTTGCTGGTAAAAGATCGTTGCTTATGTTGGTAGACTCTGGATCTACTTACAATTTTATGGATCCTACTATTGCTGAGAAACTTGGTGTTCCTGTTACTGTCTCGGGCCTGTCTAAAGTCACAGTGGCAGATGGTAGGAAGCTAGCAGTTAGTGGGGTGGTATCTAATTTCCAATGGAATTTTCAGAACACTACCTTCACTGCTGACTTTATGATTATTCCATTGGGTGGTTGTGATATGGTGTTAGGAGTGCAATGGTTGAGAACGTTGGGTGCAATTTCTTGGGAATTTAACTTGCTGGAAATGAGTTTCAGAGTGGGGAGAGAACGGGTTGTGTTGCATGGCATTAAACCTGGTTCTGTAAGGGAAGTAAGGGCCAATAAACTCAACAAAATTCGAGACGAACATGCTCAGATTTCTATGATTTGTGCTCAGGATGTAAGCCAACAGTCAGCTTCTGTTCTCCGGTTAGTAGCTGCAGAAGATTCGGTTCCACCGAGTCAGTCCCTTATTGATGGTGTGTTGCAGGAGTTTGCAGGTATTTTTGAGGAACCAACAGCTTTGCCTCCTTTTCGTGGTGACCATAATCATAAGATTCTTTTAAAGGAGGGGTCTGATCCTATTAATCAGCAACCTTATCGATATGATGTTCACAAGAAAAATGAGATTGATAAAATTGTGGAAGAGATGTTAGTCGCAGGGACAATTCAAGACAGCTCTAGCCCTTATGCATCTCCTGTGGTCTTGGTTAAAAAGAAAGATGGTACTTGGCGATTATGTGTTGATTACAGAGGACTAAATGGTTTAACAGTGAAGGATAGATTTTCTATTCCTCTTATTGAAGACCTTCTTGATGAGTTAGGTGGTTCTAGTGTATACTCAAAGATTGATTTAAGGGCTGGCTATCACCAAGTCAGAATGGACCCACGTGATATTGGCAAGACAGCTTTTAAAACACACAGTGGGCACTATGAGTATATTGTTATGCCTTTTGGCTTAACAAACGCGCCGGCTACATTTCAGAATCTAATGAATACGGTTTTTAAACCATTCCTCCGGAAGTTTGTCTTAATTTTTTTTGATGATATTCTGATTTATAGTTCTACTATGTCGGAGCATGTGCATCACCTTCAGGCCGTTTTCAGATTAATGGAAGAGCATCGTCTGTATGCTAAACGAAGTAAATGTAATTTTGCTACCAATAGAGTGGAATATCTAGGCCACTTCATTCAGGAAGCAGGGGTTTCTACGGATCCTTCGAAGATCAAAGTTGTGGCCGATTGGCCTATTCCTTCTTCTTTGAAGCAATTGCGCAGTTTTTTGGGGTTAGCGGGTTACTATAGACGTTTTGTCCAGAACTTTGGTATTATTGCTCGACCTCTAACCGCTTTGACTAAGAAAGATGCTTTCTCTTGGTCTTTAGAAGCTCAGGATGCATTTGTGGCGTTGAAACATGCTCTTTGCCATGCCCCTGTTTTGGCTTTACCACAATTTGATATGCCTTTTTTAGTAGAAACTGATGCATGTACTCAGGGAATTGGAGCAGTGTTGATGCAGAATGGCCACCCTTTGGCATACATCAGTCGCCATTTAAAAGGTAAACAATTGCTGTTGTCGATTTATGAGAAAGAATTATTAGCTGTGGTTTTTGCAGTGCAAAAGTGGAGACATTACCTGTTGCCTAATTATTTTGTCATCAAAACGGATCAGCGTAGTCTTAAATATCTGTTGGAACAAAGGTTGAATACACCTATTCAACAACAATGGTTGCCCAAATTATTGGAATTTGATTACGAGATTCAGTATAGACAAGGGAAGGATAATTTAGTAGCAGATGCGTTATCCCGAGTTGAGGGATCTGAGATTTTACACATGGCTATGTCGGTGGTGGAGTGTGATTTATTGAAAGAGATTCAGGCACATTATGCGGTTGATTCAGAGGTACAAGAGATAATTTTGGCTTTACAGCAGGATTCTAAGGCTAAAAAACATTTTTCTTGGACTCAAGGCATTCTCCGCCGGAAGAGTAAGATTGTTGTTCCTCTTTGTATGGCTCTCCGGGAATCAATCTTGGAATGGATGCATTGTGCTGGTAGTAGTGGTCATTCGGGTCGTGATGCTACTCACCAGAGGGTTAAAGGCTTGTTTTATTGGAAAGGTATGGCTAAGGACATCCAAAGCTACATCCGCAGTTGTAATATTTGCCAGAGGTGTAAATATGATACCTCTGCCTCTCCTGGTTTTTTACAGCCTCTCCCTATTCCTGATACTATGTGGACTGATCTTTCTATGGATTTTATTGATGGGTTGCCAATCTCTGCGGGTAAATCGGTGATTTTGGTGGTGGTGGATAGGTTAAGCAAAGCAGCTCATTTCATCACTTTGGCTCATCCCTATACTGCATTATCTGTGGCTCAGGCTTTCCTCGACAACATCTTTAAGCTGCATGGGTGTCCACAGTCAATTGTGAGTGACAGAGACAAGATTTTTTTAAGCACTTTTTGGAAGGAGCTGTTTACATTGCAAGGGGTTTCCTTAAACTTTTCCAGCGCATATCACCCTCAAAGTGATGGTCAGATTGAAGTTGTCAATCGCTGTTTGGAGACTTATCTTCGATGTATGTGTAGTGATAGGCCGTATGAATGGAATCGCTGGTTGCCATTAGCAGAGTATTGGTATAATACCACATTTCATTCCACGTCTCAAATTACTCCATTTGAAGCCGTTTATGGTCAGGCTCCTCCGCTGCACTTACCCTATTTGCCTGGTGAGTCCAAAGTTGCAGTTGTGGCTAAAAGTTTACAGGAACGGGAGAGCATGATTTTGATCTTGAAGTTTCATCTGTTGCGAGCCCAACATCGGATGCAACTCTTTGCTAACCAGCATCGTACGGAGAGGAACTTTGAAATTGGTGACTTTGTGTATGTGAAGTTACAACCTTACAGGCAACAATCTGTTGTTACACGCAGTAATGAAAAGCTTTCTCCCAAATACTTTGGGCCTTTTCAGATTGTTGATCGCTGTGGTAAGGTGGCTTACAAGTTGGACTTGCCTCGGGATTCTCAGGTTCACCCAGTGTTTCATGTTTCTCAGCTTAAGATCCTTATTGGCAATGTTCAGACTTCGACTGCACTCCCTACTATTGTTCACGATGTTCTGCTTAAAGAACCTGAGCTACTCTTGGACCGCAAAATGGTTAAACGACAGGGTCGTGCTGCTACGATGGTATTGATTAAGTGGACAAATGATGGAGAGGAGGAGGCAACATGGGAATACTTATTTGATTTGCAGCGCCGCTTTCCTTCCTTTGAACCTTGCGGTCAAGGTTCTTCGCACAGGGGAGCTTTGTTACAGGATTTGGAGGTTGCAAAGGTCGTCGACGCCACAGACACGCGTCAGTCATCTACATAAAACGTGGGAGTCTAGAAGAGTGATGACGTGGCTATAGTTTGTTACGCAAAAACAACAAAAGAAGCGTGGCTGGATCATCTTCTTCAGTGTGAAATTTTTCAAAGTTATTTTGTAATCTCTTCTCTCTAAACTCTGGGTTTTACGGATTGTTACTCATTTTTTGCTGGAATTGTTTCTTCTTCAACGTTCTAGCAAGGTGAGAATTGGATCTTTGTTTTCTTTACAAACATTGGTTCAGAATCATATGAATTTGAAATCAAAGACGTGTTTTCTATATTAGAAGAGGGGATTTGGGACTGAGTTTTTGTTGAGCAGTGGAGTTTATTAACGATAGAGGCGGTGGTTTTAACTCTGAACCCAATTGATTTGTTTGTGTTCGCAAATAGTCGTTTATTCTTTTCTTTTTTTTTTCTTTTTCAACGGCTAAATTTCATTACATTTATCCATACTGTTTGATACAATACACAGAAGAGGAAATAAATGATACATAAAATTACAATCTGGAATTTGTAGCTTAGCTAGCATATCAGCAATCCGATTATTGTTATAGTGAAACATGTTATTTTGATACATGATTTGTTATAATTTAGTAAACCTTTTAATGTATATATAGAAATAGTCTTCTATTATATTTTACAAGATAGTTGGCTATTTAAATAGATTTAAAGTAAACGTTTAGATGCATTGTTTTGTACATTGTTGATTGTATTGAAATAGTCGTAGTTTCAACTAGTATTTTTGTTGAGCAGTGGAGTTGTTAGATCTAATAAAAAAATTTAATATTTTAACATAAAAATATAAATACAAAAATGGGTTCATCATTCACAATATTTGTATCTAATTTTATGTCGAATAAATTTGTTTAAATGTTTATCGGATATTTTAATAGTTCATGTCACTATAAATTGTTGATTGAATTGTAGAAAATTAGGTTACGATTTGTATGTCAAATTAATAGCTGGATAGTAGAATAAATAAATTATGAAATAGCAGAATAATTATAATAGCGTAATAATCTTAAACTGAATTTTTTTTTTTTTAAAACACCAAAAACTACTATTTAGTAGACGAACGAAGTTTAATTTAGTTACAATTTTAAAACGTGCAGAATAAATTTTAAAAATATTTGTTATTGTTTATGTTTTATCATTTCAGCGTAAGTTTTTTGAAGCCATTGTATTTTAATTTTGTAGTTGAAATCGAAAAACAGAATAGTAAAGTTTGTGTTTTTTGTTTGTTTGTTTGTTTGAAATAACCTATTATTTATATAATTCTATTATTGTATAATTTACTTACCAAATTAATCATTAGTTAGTTTATATTATATTTAATCGTTGGAATGTTCTTAAAAAAACACTCAAATTGATTAAGCAAAAAGTAAGCATAAACATTCAAACATAACTTTCAATGATATTTTCCAAAAAAAAAACTCAAACGTAGGCTAGTAAGGTAGAGAGATAGAAACATAATTGAGGAAAATTATAATTCCTTCATCAGATTGAAATAAACAATGAATGTTCCTTAAATACAATATGCAAACCATAACCAAGTCTAATAAGAGCACTTTACACAACATTAAGCGAGATACAATCTCTAGTATTCAACATGAACAGATCCACAAATTGATTTGCCGAATTCAAGAGAAACATGAAATTTGACCCCAAAAAAATAACCCAGAGATTTAGAATCATCCAAATAAATTAGTTCAAATTCCGCTCGCATTTAATCATAACGGAAGTAACAAAATTCATCAATTTATGGAACAAAATGCATAAAGGCTTTACCTGTTTCCATAACTAAATACTCTACTGTGACTTCTAGCCCTGGGCAGAAATATGGATCCGAAAGGAATCGAACCGAACCAAACCGAACCAAAATTAATAGGTTCGGTTCGGTTCCGGTTATTGTGAAAAGAGCAATTGGATCTTGAATCAAATATCCATGGATATCGGTTCAGTTCGGACAGGAACCGATATATGTTCGGATACCCAAAAATTAAAGTCCATTTCTATAACCCAACTAGACATAAACCCAACTACCCAAGCCCAAATGTTCTCTTTGTCTCTCATCGCCGAACCAAAACTCCGAAACCCTAGTTTATTATATGATTCTCTCTTTCTCAAACACGAAGACGAAGAAACAAAAACTCCTCGATTCCAAGTTCCAATCCAACCATTGCAAACAGAAGACAAAGCCTCTTGTCTTGTGTCTTGTTGCCTTCTTCGGTTAATTTCTCTGCAATCCAGACAGAAGACTGAAGATAACTCGTGGTAAGATTTTGATTTATCTTCATTTAATCGATTTTTCAATTTGCAAAATTCAGCTTTTCATTTCATTGATTTTATTTCATCGGCTTCCTCAACCACTAATTCTGATTTTATTGATTTTTCAAAGTTCAAGTTCAAATCTCAAACCCTAATTTTCATTTCATCGATTGATCAAAATTCAGTTTAACCCCTAATTTTCATTTGCATGTTTAATTTGTAGAAGATGGCTGCTTCTTCATGTCAAGAAAACAATGACATCATGTCTGAAGAAGAGGAAATTGAAGTTAATGGCATCGATGGTAATGGTCCTAGTAGAGATACTGGTGGGAGCAAAAAGAAAGAATCTGAGGCAACAAGTGGAGCTACTTCCCAAGCGATTGCGAAGAAATTGAAGAAAACAAGGTCTAAAGTATGGAATCATTTCACAAGGTTAGTGGATAACCCAAGTAAATGCAAGTGTCATTACTGTATGAAGCCTCATTCGCGAAGGACAACAACAAGGGATATCGTTGAAATGTATATGAGGCCAAAGTCCGCTATGAAAGCCATGGTTCGTCTGTCCAAGCAAAGAATGTCTCTGACCACAGACATCTGGGTTACTCCAACGACAGGTTCAAGTTATATGGTCATTACTACTCATTTCATTGATTCAACTTGGAAGTTAAAAAAGTTTATTGTAGGATTCAAGCATGTGTTGGATCATAAAGGAGCAACAATCTCAGCTGTTCTGCTAGATTGTCTAGATGAATGGGGATAGACAAGCTCTTCACCATAACCGTTGACAACGCGACTGCTAATACATCGACTTTGAAGAGGTTTAAGGAAGCATTCTTGTTAAAGGGAAGTGAATCACTGGTTTTAGGTGGTGATTGTATGCACATGCGTTGTTGTGCTCACATACTGAATCTTATTGTGAAGGATAGTTTGCATGAGGTGAATCAGAATGTGTCTGCTATTCGGAATGGGGTGGTGTATGTGAGATCTTCTGGTCATCGGCTGAATTCATTTGAGCAACGAGTTGAATCAGGTAAAATGAGTAGAGGTAGTTTATCTTTAGATTGCAAGACTAGATGGAACTCTACCTTTCTCATGTTGAATAGAGCACTTAAGTTTAGGTTAGCTTTTGAGAAGTTAGAAGCTGAAGACAAGCTTTATAATGATTATTTTTATGAACTAGAGAATGGGAAGAAAAGGATAGGACCCCAATGAAAGTTGATTGGGATAAGGTAGAATGTTTGGCTCAATTTCTAGTAATGTTCTACAACTCTACATTAGTTGTCTCAACATTTAATAATGTGTGCTCTCATAGCTGCTATAATGAGATTGTCTCTATTGAAAAGAATTTTATTGGGATGTCCAAAAGTTCTGATGAAGAGATGAAAACAAAAGGTACAAATATGAAGGAGAAATTTGAAAAGTATTGGGATGAAGTTGAGAATATCAATAAGTTATTGATCATTGCAAGTGTTTTTGATCCAAGAAAGAAGATGAAGTTTGCAACACTTTGTTTTGATAAGCTTTATGGTAATGGTAGTTCACAGTCTAAAGAGGTCTTGAAGTCAGTCACGACTGTTATGGAGAAGTTATTTGATGAGTATAATCTTTCTTACAAGAATAGAACTGGGAGTTCTTCATCTCAGGCTAGGTCATCATCTCAGGTTTGGTTAGGTAACAAAAGTCAGCTTGCCGATGAGATTGTGGATGATGTTGTTGTAGGTGCATATGAAACAATAGATGTTGTTTACAGACAGCTGGTCAGTGAAGAAGGATTTGATGATACAAATAATGAGTTGAGTATCTACTTGAACGAAAATGTTGAAAATCCAAAAGCCAACAACTTGGGAACAGATTACGATGTCTTGTCATGGTAGAGGGTGAATACTCCAAAATTTCCCGTTTTATCTGAACTAGGTAGAGATCTTTTGGCAATGCAAGTTTCTTCTGTAGCATCAGAGGCTTTTTCAGTACAAGTGGTCGTATTGTAAGCCCACAAAGGAGTTGTCGGATTCATTATATGATTGAGGTTCTCATGTGCACAAAATAATGGATGAAGTTTAACCATTACTTAGGCAAAAGAGGAATGGAAAACTTGGCACAGATGATTGCTGATATTGAAGATCAAGACAAGCTTGAGAAAGGTAATATCTCTTGTCAATTTTCTTAAATATTTGTAAATATGTGTAGTCTAACTATGGTCTGTTTTAATGTTGTTTAGAGTTTGAGTTTGAGAACCAAGAGAATTAAGCTTACTCACGATTTGTTATGCTGGATTCTAGATGATCTATTCAGGTATTTTTTTTCTCTAGTTCTATTCTCTATGATTCATTTCATTTCATTTATTTAAAAGTCTTGTTTTGCATTTTATTTCAGGTTTTGCGCTTTTTTGATCCAATCATTGCAGACAAGAAAAAGAAGCATCTGTTTCATCCAATCTTTTAAACTTCGGATGTCTTTTGAGTAAATCTTTCAAGTTTCAACTACTTTTTGTTTGGATTTGTAATGGTATGATGACTAATATTTGATGTTGCATTGCGTACTTGCATAATTGCATTTGTATTTTGCATTATGATTCAATTTTTGTTTCCGACAATACCTGAAAAAATTTGGTTCCTACTCAGTTCCAATGCATGTTACCCGAACCAACCCGAACCGAATAGGAACCGAACCAGAAAAGTTCCAATATGGATCCTAAATCTCAGAATCGAAATACCCGAATCAGAACCAAACTGAACACCCGAACGTCCAGGACTAGTGACTTCAACTCCCATCTCCCAAAAACAATCGACGGCAGCACATCTAGAAAGATATTCACTGTTGTAAAGCACACCATCCACATCGAATATATAGCATCGCCAATACTTTCCCAAATAAGTTCATGTCTACATAAAGCATAAAATTGTCACATAAGTAGATATCCTAATAAAAGCAATGAACACAAAGAGATAAGCAAGAACACAACGATATATTCATCACGATAACATAACTTACCACAAAACATTATCGTTGACCCATCATCCGTACAGACAATTAATACAATCAAATACACATATAGCAAGTAAATAGAATGAAAAAAATAGAAGAAAAGAAAAAGAAAACCGAAGCAAAACGGAAACATGTCCATATAGTTATGTCGATATAGCTCTTGCAGATTCCAGAAACTGAGTTTTGAATAATCAACAATTACAAGTCTAATGTCACAAAACTCACCATATTCAAAAATGGGAACATATAATGTCATTTCAGAATCTTAATCTTATAAGCCCCTTTTGCTCACAACAATATCTCAAAAACCCCCACTTATTTTCACTATCCCTCCTTCTTCTTCCTCTCTTTAAAAACCAACTTTACCCTTCTTTTCTTTATCCTATTTATTTCACAAATTAATTTTATCACCAACAAATTTTTAAAACAACTAATCACAATCATTCTCTCTCTTCTCTCATTAAACACTAAAACCTACCAAAATCATCCCAAAACCTCAAAAATCGTTTTCTTCTTCTTCTTCTTCTTCTTCTTCATCTTCTTCATCTTCTTCATCTTCTTCTTCTTCTTCTTAAAAAAAACAATTTTTCTCCTTATCTCCTTTCTTCTTCTTCTTCTCCATCCACCATTAAAGCTTAAGATTTTGCATCTTCAAAAACATATCTCCTCTCTTCTTCTCCATCCACCATTAAAACTCCTTATTTAATTATTCTTCTCCATCCACCATACTTTAAGGTAAGTAGACTTGTTTCTTAGTGTATTAAAGTCTCACGTTGATAATTATGATTGAGAAAGGTTGAATTTGTAGCTCTTTCTGAATGCGAATGTAAAATATGTAGAATATTTACATAGTTATAGAAATCCAGAAATTGGTGCAAGTTGAACAAATGTGTACAACTATGTAGAATTTACGGAGACCCTAAAATTGGTGCAACTGGTACAAATGTGTACAACTATGTTTATGGACTGCTACGAAAAATGTAAAATTATAGACCGTTTTATTTTTCTCTTTCATTTTCAGGTGACAATGAAAAAGACTTCAGTCATACGCTTTTCTTATGATGGATATTATTCAAGTATCGGAGAAGATGTACGATAGATTTTAATAGAAGATAAAGAAGTGTATTCTTTTCTTATGAAGACATCGATAAGGGAGGTATCATATGCTAAGTTGGTTGAGAAGATATGCAGCAAGAAAATGGTAGATAAGGCTACGACAAAGCTGAGAGTTAGTTACTTTCCCTTCTCATTCCCAGAAAATAAGGTAATGCCAAATTATATTCGGGATGATGAAGATGTTGTGTGTTATTTAAAGGATGTGAGTGAAGAAGGGTTTAGAAGTATTTTGCATATCGAAGTTACCATTAATGATGAACAAAATCAGGGGATTGATGAGAATGAGGGGTTTGATCAAATTTTAAGAGAGGATTTGGTAAGAGAGGAATATGTTGCAAATAATGAGGAGATTTCTGTAATTGGTGGAATGAATGATAGTGGTGTTGGTGGTATCCTTGCTATGTACGTTGAAGAACAATCACAACAAAATTCAGTGGTGGTGGAGAATGAAGATAAAGATGTAGAAGGAAATGAATCTAGACCTATTTTATGGGAAGATGAGCTTGATATTATGGTAGGGCAAGAATTTGTAAGCAAAGAAGCAATACAAAGTTTAGTTGAAAAGGCTGGACATAAGAATTGTTTTGAGTTTGTTGTAAAGAAGTCGGAGCCGTTTAGATATGTGGTAAAATGTTCTGAAGCACATAATGGTTGCAATTGGTATTTACGAGCTGCGAGGAGTGATACATCTAAGACTTTCTCTATACGAACTCATAAAAATATTCATTCATGCTCTCGGTCAAGTGTAAGTACAGGGCAAAGTAGAAGGAAAGGCACACCAACTATGGTTGCTTCTCTTTTGGCTGAAGATTATCCGGGTAAAATTGCCACACCAACTCCAAAAGACCTCATTGATTTGGTTCAAGGAAGATTTGGTGTGCAAGTGTCATACTCTACCGCGTGGAGAGGAAAAAAAGAAGCTGCAAATGATGTTCGAGGTACCCCAGAGGAAGGTTTTAGGCTTCTGAATTCTTATATGTACATGTTAGAGCGTGTAAATCCAGGTACAGTTTTATATGTGGAAGTGGATGAGGAACACAAGTTTAAGTACTTGTTCTTCGCATTGGGAGTTTCCATTGAGGGATTTCGAGTCATGAGAAAAGTAATCATTGTAGATGGAACCCATCTTAAGACTGCATATGGTGGAGTGCTAATTGTCACCATAGCTCAAGATCCCGATCATCACCATTATCCGATTGCTTTTGGTGTAGTGGATGGTGAGAAAAATGAAAGTTGGACTTGGTTTTTCAAAAAGCTCAAAACGATTATACCGGATGATCCAGAAATTGTGTTTGTGTCTGATAGAAACCAAAGTCTCATCAAGGTAATAGCTACGGTCTATCCGTTGTCTCACCATGGGCATTGTATCTACCATTTGTCTCAGAATGTGAAACTTAAGGTTTCTGGAGTAAACAAAGGAATATGTGCAAAAAAATTCAGGGAATGTGCTCAGGCTTATACGGAGGCAGAGTTCTTAAAGGTTTATGGTGATTTTTCGTCAACATATCCGTCGGCACATTTGTATCTATGTGAGTGGGCGGATGTGACGAAATGAGCTAGGTGTTATTTTGGAGGAGAAAAATACAACATAGACACAAGCAATGCTGTTGAATCTATTAATGTGTTTTAGAGAAAGCAAGGAACTATTCACTATTACAAATGATCGATGCGATTATCGAGAAAATGGTTGAGTGGTTTACCAAACATAGAAAAGCTGCTGCAGAATTACCAGCTGGACTGTTTCTGGTTCCTTTTATGGTGAAGGAACTCCACGTTACATGCAAGAAAGCAAAACGTTTAGGGGTGAAAGAGCTAAACAGTTACCAACTTGAATATAGTGTGTTGGGACGCAATGGTGTAAATTATTTGGTTAATTTGAGAAGCAAAACTTGCAGCTGTAGACGTTTTGATATAGACAAATATCTTTGTGTGCATGCAATAACGGCTACAAGAGAAGTAA
The DNA here is from genome assembly GCA_900406565.1 of Turritis glabra. Lineage (NCBI taxonomy): Eukaryota > Viridiplantae > Streptophyta > Magnoliopsida > Brassicales > Brassicaceae > Turritis > Turritis glabra. The sequence goes on along the minus strand of OVBN01000116.1, from coordinate 395,548 downwards.
AGAAGGAAGCAGCTCCCGAGCTCCAGTTACATGACTTGTGCGCAAAGTATTATTGGATTGAGCTTTGGGCTCTGGCCTACTCGAGGACGATTTATCTAGTTCCCCATAATTTTCAATGGATTGTTCCCGAGAGCATAATGAAACTGTTGAGCTTGCCTCCGGATTATGATGTAAAACAAGGAAGAAAACAAGAAACATGGTTCCCATCTGTTGGAGAACATCGAGGAAAAGGAGGTAAGAAGAGATCGAAGAGGCCGAGTGGTCTGGGTGAGTGGTTTACCAATGAAGGTGACGATGATGCTTCCCAAAGTTGATTTATGAGTACCAATGTTTGTATTTGTATTTGTATTTATTTATGAAACTTCTCAGTTCTGTTTCGTACAACTAAGTTTTAACAGGTACAACTCTGGTTAATTTCTTATCTTATCTGATACATATTGTTCTGTCAAGGTACAACTACGTACAACCTGTACAACTAATGTCTGATTAGCATGATTAAATTCAATTTGAAAATTTAAATCCAAACAATTAAAAATTTAAAAATACATACATGCATACATATTATGGTAATAAAACCACAAAACAACACATTTAAAATAATATAGTACATATTGTTGTGAGTTAATGAAATCCATATCATATAATCCACATTGCTACATTAATACCCATATATTGTCATGGTTACTTTGTATATCTTGACCACAAATTATATAAAACATTTAATATATGTATTTTGATATATATATAAATACATAAATACATAGTAAATACACTCTATTGAGGCAATACCATCGGTTCCACCAAGATAAATCGATTTAGAGTCGAGAACAACTGATTATACTCAATTTTGGACTATAATACAACTATGTTTATTTTGGTGCAACCGAGTACAATTAGACAACTATGTGTTAAATTTTGATATTATTTAAATCACTTTTTCATAATGACGGCGCCAGATGGTCTATGTTAGTAATATTAAAATATTTTTTGTCAAAATGACGGCACTAAGTCGGTTGTTTTTAATATATATTTTGGTAGTTTGTTTTTTAATATATATTTTACCAGGTTGTGTTGTACCTAATCTTACTAGTTGTACCTAAAACTTAGATTCAGACAGAAAACATTTACGTAGTTGTACCATAGCTTACCAGTTGTACCTAAAAAACTTAGATTCATACATACCCACAAACGTCAATTGTACCTAAAACCAAAACACAAACAGAAGAAAAAGAAAAAGGCCAAACACAAACCCATAAAACACATGTCATTTCTTCTCTTTCTTCTTGTTATGTTTCTTCTCCTTCTTCTTGTCTTCCGTAAAAGGCGATGAGACATAAATTGAAGGCTTAAGTTTCCTCTTTTGTGCCACCTGACATTTCTTCCTAGCACAAGTCTTAAACCTCTTAAACCTCTGTTTTTTTCCCTCTCCTACATCACCACCATCAGCCTTGTCAACACCACCAGCCACAATCGCATCACCACTAACACCACCACCAGCCCCAATCTCACCATCACCACCAGCTTTGTCAACACCACCACTAGTCCCAATATCAACATCACCACCAACACCACCACCAACCCCAATCTCAACATCACCACCAACACCACCACCAGCCCCAATCTCATCATCACCACCAGCTTTGTCAAAACTACCACCAGTCCCAATCTCACCATCACCACCAACACCACCACCAGCCCCAATCTCATCATCACCATCAGCCTTGTCAACACCACCACTAGCCACAATCTCAACATGATCAGCCATCTCATCACGACCAACTGTGTCATCACCACCAACCACGGTATCATCATCACGAGCCATCTCTCCATCCGTCCTCATATCCTCATCACGAGCCATCTCCCCATCCGTCCTCATATCATCATCAACATCCATCTCCCCACCCATCCTCACATCATCACCAGCCATACTCTCAAAACCAGTCCTCACATCACCGTCCATGCTCTCAAAATCAGTCCTCACTTCTTCCCTCGGCATGTTCACATACCTTTCTAGATTCGCCAATCTCATTTTCACTTCCTTTAACTCATCTTCCGTTGCTTTCATCCTCTTCATCATCCAATGTTCAGCTGCTGGAATATTTTTCTGTTGTGGCTCTTCCATACCTTCATCTGCTGGAACATTTTCCTCTCCAAATCCTCGAGAAGCAACATCTAACTTATAAATATCCTCCCACCAAATCTTCTTCTGCTGTACATCGAGACGCTCATTCCACGCATCAGCAATAGGGTCAAATGAATCTTCATCTTCAGCTCGCCCCATAATGTCAAGTAAAAGAGCTTCTTCCTCAGGCGATGATGGTTCCAAGATACTGAAGATGTCCTACAAATAACAATAAAACAGAGGTTACCACAATGTGTATGTTACAAAACAAGTATTAATAAACTAGTACAAAACAAGTTCTTACCTTAGTTGTTCCAAGTGCTTCGTTTAGTTGTTCAAGTGGAAAACCTGTCATTCCATTATCTTTGAATTTCCTCTTGCACATCAGTGGACATCTATCATTTGCGCCTCTTACACTTTCTTGGAATCGTTTGGACAGATCGGGAATGCATTCAAACGCCAAAATCTATACAGAATATTACACAATATTACACATATTAACTCATTAAAAAATAGATAAGACTTATTAATGGATTTTCATTTTTACCTCAAGAGGAATTATGAACCCTGGAAATAAATAGTCATCTCGCATTTTGCCATCCAAATGCTTCAACGTGTGATCGATCTCTTTCATATTATCTTCAAAAGTAAGCCGCCCCCAAGGAAAGGTTTCTATAGCTTTCAAGTTGTTCCCTGACTTTAGAATAAAAGGATATATGATATCATACTTCCTCCTTCCTTTTATAACTGTGCTTAGGAAGTACAAGACAGCCACTTGCAAGCGATCTCCATTACATTTATTATCCATTGACTGAAGCTTCTTTTGCACATCCTTCACTTTTACATTTTTAGATCCAAAGACCCTCTCCACAAAATCGTAGCTACCAAAGTTCTCTTCATTAAAACCTGAATCATACTCATGGCAATCAAAACCCGTGATGAGAGCATGTTCTCTCATTGAATATCGTATTGGAACGCCATTCACCACGAACCAGCAAACCCTCTTCTTTTGTGTAGAAACAGTCCGCAGAAGGAGCATCCATATACCGGTCAACTTATTATTCCCATGCCTGGCCAAGTGTCAAATGTGCTTGAACTGCTTGTGGTCTGTAAACCATTTTATTTCTGACTTGTCGAGCTTTTCTAAGGCCTTCATCGTTTTAGCAATGCTACACCGTGTAGATAACTTGCAACTCTTTCCATAGTCTTTGTGACTAAAGAAAAACTTCTCAGGTTGAAGAGGTTGGCTGTCCTCCTCCATATCCTACAATACAAACATAGTTTTACAAAAATAACTAGAACCACAGCATAGTTGTACCTATTAGTACTCTGTTGTACTAAACTTAATTAATTACCTTCAATGCATCAGGGTCAGAGACAAGATCCTCAGAGACATCATGGATAGGTGACAAATTCACTGGAACCAATTTCTCCACTTGATCTTCCTCGACATCAGCCTCGATATTTGCAGCTGGTATCTCTGATTGCTTCAGTCTTTTAGAACTTCTAGGAGATGATGATCTTTTGCTACCTCCTGCATTAGATCTTCCTCTAGTCTTAACCATTGTTCCTGAAACGCCAAATTCAAAGTGAAATTTAGGACAATGTGAACCAGCGATCATCATTGATATATGATTCACAAATAAAATACTTCACATGCACAAATAAAATACTTCATATCCACAGACTTAATTAAACTTTTAAATATACATGCACGGAACTTAAAACACAAATGTATATTGTTTTGATTTAGAATCCGGTTGTTTTTTGTTTGTCAACAACCTTTATATATTAATTAATCAAAACTAGGTACATAAAAATATCTAATATCGGGTAATAGTATTATAGGAATAAAAAATTAGCTTGTAAACTCTTCGAAAGTAATAAATCTGTAACATTTTCTCTGTCAACGACATATGAATTCGTATGGTGAGATATTAACCACATTAACACACTACTACGCTACAAGTCGTGGTAAAAATGGAACTAAATTAAATCCAAGTAAACACAGAACTAAATCAAATCCTCAAATTGATCAACTTGAAGATAATAGGAAGATCTATCATATAAACTCAAATCCGTTTCACATAATTCACAAAACTAAATCCAAGACAACCAATCAAAATTGGGGATAAAAAAAACGGAACAAAGAGAATGGGGAAATAAAACTTACAATAACCAGCGGTGGTTGAGAGGGCAAAACGGCGGCTGACAAAGCAAGGACGACGGATTCACGGCGGCTGAGAAGACTTTGCCCAAGGAAGAAGGAAGGATCCAAGAAGGAAGAAGGAAGAAGGAAGAAGAACGAAGAATGAGGTTAGTCGGCGGCTGAGAAGACTTTGCCTAAGGAAGAAAGAAGGATCCAAGAAGGAAGAAGGAAGAAGAAGGAAGAATGAGGTTAGTCAGCGGCGAGAGTGGAGATCGCGTGGTCGTGAAGAAAAAAGAAGAGGAAGAAGGTCCGTCGTTGTTTTTCAATTTAGGGTTGGATGGTTTTAATTTTAAGAAAAATTATGTCTGTTTCAATTTGAGGGAAATATAGAGGATCCGATGAAGTTGGGTTGTAAATAATTTAACTTTGTTAGGTTAATATGTCATTTACCATTTATCTGAATTAAAACAATGAATTAAATAATTTATTCTTATAAGTGGGCTAAATGGATTGAAGACTGAGGAAAATGGGCGAATGAGATTAAAATCCCTCATTTCATAAGCAAAACCATATGAAAAAAATCAAAGCAGAGAGAGATTCCCCACTTGAGAATTGTGATCATCGTCGTCGTCGGACGCTTCCTTGATACATATTCGTAGTCACCTTCGTAGGCGATATCTTCATCTATGTCTTCGGACCCCTCTCCAGATTCAGATTTGTCTCCCTCTTCATCGTCTTCTTTGTCTGACGCTTCGCTGGATTCAGATTCAGATGTATCCCAAAGGAGGTCATATCCTCCATTGTTGAATCTGTCTGTTTTATCTATGTCTTCATCTATGTCTTCGGACCCCTCTCCAGATTCAGATTTGTATCCATTGTTGCTTCCGTCTGGTTCGTCCGACAAGATCTGGACACCACATTCAATAATGTTGAAAACTTGATCTTCGCTGCTGAATTGGAGCACTATATCTCTGCTCGCTTCAGAGTCTTCGAAAAATGGCAATCTAGAGTGATATATAATTAGATGTTCCATTAGAAAATCGGAGCCATTGGTTAGCATGAAGGTCTTGACAACGGAGTTTTCTAAGTTGTTGCTGACTATGCAGCGATACGATAGTTCCGAGTGCTCAGTGTATGCTGTGTCTTCACGATGGTTGCGGATGGATGAAATCACGACGCAAACCTTAACAAATCTATTGAACGCAGAATGATGAATTGTTAAGGAATTTCCTGTGGCTCTGTGGTCGAACTCTGCTGGTATTTCTCTTCCGGGTATGAGAGTCCACCCACCAAGTGGAACAAACGATTGTTTGATAATCGCTTCTCGGGCTTGTCGATCCAATTTTATACAGTTCATGAAATAGAGCTTTGCATGTGGAGTGTTTAAAGGGTCACTTACTCTCTCCAGTGATGTACAATCTTCTGCAGATAGCCACTTGAGCGAACCGGGGAGTTCTGGCAAAGACACAAGTCTTCGACAGCATAATAGATTTAGATGAGTTAGATTATGAAGACCTTTGATGCAATCTGTAATCCTCTCAATATGAACACTATTGCTTAGGTTTAGCTCTGTTACACTCGTGGGGAGATGTGTTGCGAAGGTCTTGAGATTTTCATTGTCACTTATTTGAAGACTTCTAAGACGAGAGCAATGCCTTAATGATGCAGGCAATTCTTCTAACCTTGTCTCTAGTATCAAGAGTTCTGTGAGACTGGCAGGAACATCTGGAAAACTTCTCAATCGTGAGCACCCAGACAATGAGAATCTTTCCATAGATGCCAAGTTGACGAGAGTTGGAATGACTTCTAGACTATCGCAGGAATCCATATTTAACTCAACTAGTTTATGAAGATTCGCAACTGAGGATGGAATCTCTTCCAAAGCATCGCAGAAAGACACATTCAATTTCTCCAGATTTGTAGCTTTTGAAAGATCTGGGAGTACCTTCAAACGAGATGAAAAACTCAAATCCATCTTCTTGAGATTTGCAAGTGGCTGGATGTAAAGATCAGAACATGATGAGAAATTACTTTTTCATCTCATTTTAAACAGTGCTATGTGAATATTGCTAACACAAGTAACTAACCTGAGTTCCTTCCCACAGCTTCTCCAGCTGGCTATCCGGCATGTTGAGTTTGACAAGATTTTCTGGGCGAAATCTAAGAGATTTACTCGGATATGCCTCCCAATGTAGTAACCTTAGGCTAGGTGGAAACTCCATCTCCTCTGGTACGTGCACTTTACTTTCCCGGCGATGCATCCCATCGAAGACTTTTAGGATGAGAAGATTGCACATTCTTTTAAAAGCTTTCTTGTTTACTTTTAATTCGTTGATCTTTCCTACGTCCAATGATACAGCTAAAGTTGATCCTTTACCCTAACAAATATTCCAAAACTATAACTTGTTAGCGGCCAGAGATGATATGCTCAAACAATAACATGGTAAGTAATGCAAAACCTTTTAAATTAAGAAAACTTACTTTTGCCTCTTCAAGAACATAACAAATATCCTGGGGATCTTCTAGAATCTTGCGTTTGGAAAGTTTTTCTTTGGACATAACTTCTCTAGCCATTACTTGTAGCAAACGGTGCATTACCACTCCATTGTGATTTTTATGTATGAGATGTCTATCAGCTAGGTTTTTCAACCCAAGTCTAACATCCACTACGTTAGTTTTTTCTAGTATGGATGTCACATGATCAACATGTTTATAATTGAAGACGACTGCAATGAGGAGAAAAAGAACTTGGTCTTTATCATCTAAACTCTCATAGCTCTCAATTCCTCCATCAAGACGGTTTCTCAACCTTGGCAGTTCATCAAACCAGTCATCCAGGCTCTTTCCTCGCAATGACAACCCCAAAACACTCAGAGCCAATGGAAGATTGCCACAAATTCTTACAACTTCATACGCGAGATTCATAAACCCATCAGGTGGAGAGGTTTGTTTAAAAGCAGAAAGACAAAAGATCATTTCAGCATTGCTTTCTGATGGAAAATCCACATGGTATATATCACTGTAACTTATACTATGTTGCTGCAAAATCTTTTTGTTTTCAGTAGTTACTATGACCCTACTTCCAGGACCAAACCACGTAATATTAGCTAAAGCCTCTAGTTGAGCTAAACTCTCCACATCATCAAGAATGATAAGAACCTTCATGCCGAGTAGCCTATCTTTTATCACAACTGGATCACTTATTTGCATATGATTTATGTTCAAAAGTTCTGAGAGAAGTTTCTTATGTAAGCGCAACTTCACACCATGCTCACCAGAACCAATCTTATAGTTTTCCCGAAGGTTTTCCACAAAACAATTATACTGAAACTTACTAGAGAGTCGACTATGTAAAGCTCTGGCAATGGTACTCTTACCAATGCCTGCAGGACCAGAGATTCCAACAATCTTAACTCCAAGATTGTCTAAATCTAGCAATTGCTCCATTTTCCTCAAATGATCGTCTAGTCCAACCATGCCATCAAAATCCCTACATGGTGTGTCATTTACTTTAACTGAAACATCTCCTGCGATCTTCTCGATCATTTCTGCTTCATTGTCCCTAACAAAAAGAAACAGAAAATTCATGAGGAAAAAAATAATGAAGAGAACATCTTCTGTTCCCTCGCACAGAAACTACCGATTTGTGGCTCCCCTCAAAAATTAAACACACTCCAGAACAACTAAAGACATTCTAAAACAGAAGCGATTACAAACATACTATTAAGATTAAAACACGACGAAACATAACAGGAATTAAAGAATTGATATTTTATAACTATAATCAAACTCCAATTCATCACAACCCATTACATACCATAGCAAATGTTTTTTTTATCAAATATACATTTCAAATCATATAATCCAACATAAAATCATAAAACACCATTATTCATCAAGAAACATAAACTGTAATTAATTAAAGAAAATACAAACCAGTTTTTGAAGTCTTCTCCGGCTATGTTGCCAACATAGGTCAAAGCTTGGCTCCATTTTCTCCTCTGCTCCTCTGTTTTACGAGCACAAGTTTCATTGAAAGCGATCCCAAAATCTCCGGTTTGTTTCCGCACATCAGAAGGATCTACTCCATAGAAGACAGTCATCACTATTTGCCCTAATTCTTCTTTGCACTTCAAAATCTCCAACAGCTCATCCAAACACCAGCTCGATGAAGCATAGTTCTTCGAGAGCAATACGATCGCGATCCTTGATTCTCCGATGGCTTTTGTGAGAGCAGGAGCGATAATTTGGCTTCTCTCGATCCCGTTGTCATTGAACATCGTAATCCCATTGTAGCTGAACTGTTTGCGTAAATGGCTAAGAAGTGTCTTCCGGACGTCTGGTCCATGGAAGCTCGTGAAGACATTGTATTCCCAGGTGCGAGGTGAAGAAGAAGAAGAAGAAGAAGCCATGAGAGATGATCGTGAGTGGTTCAAAATCACAAATTCACAAAGACTTTGAGTTCACTTATAGAGACAGGGAGAGAGAGAGAGAGAGAGAGAGAGAGAGAGAGAGAGAGAGAGAGAGAAATGAAAAGTTTCTATACAAACATTTGAAGAAATTTCAAAACAATTAAATGTTTTATTACAAAAGAAGATAGAGAAAAAAGAAAATGCAAAAACGAGTAATGCAAAAACGCGTAATAAAGCTTTACATATCAAGTTGTATACTCTCCATTCTTGGGCAGATGTGTTAGGATAAGCATTTTATGGAGGAGAAAATAGCAAAGCGGTGCTCACTTATCGAGAGAGAGAAACATCGGAAGTTTCTTTGAAAAGTAACCGAAATTTCAAAAAGAGTTAATGTGTTTCTGGAAAACAAGTGGGGCTCCAATAAAACGCGTAAGGAGAGAAGAAATTTCGAAGAGATGAAGGTTTCTTTGTTTTATTTTTCAAGACTTTTTGGCATTTACAGTAAACTACGTACAACCATACCAGTTATTCTTATTAACTTCCTAAATGGTTTGAAAATGTTTTTGTTTTCTTCCGAAAGTTTCTTTAAAGTAGTATGTTAGAAAGATTAATGCATGCGTGGAAGCTATCTTGGTGAATGTTTTTCGAAGTCAAAGCTCACATGATTAGCGGGTTGAACTCATAATTAAATACCAACTTCTGTTCTCAACCTCTTTTTTCATCTTGGCTCGGTGCGATTATGTGATTCAGTCTCGAATGAGCTCATCAAGTTCTTGTGTTCCAAGTGTTGTCGAGTAGCACTTGTCATATATGAAAACTGATCTTCCACTAATACCAAATACAATCTAATATTAATCTCATATTCCCTCATAAGTTTATGTGATTTTGGAAACAAGTGGGCTCCGATAAAAACGCGTAATGAGAGAAGAAATTTCGAAGAGATGAAGATTTCTTTGTTTTCTTTTTCAACACTTTTTGGCGTTTACAGTAAACTTCGTACAACCATATCAGTTATTCTTATTAACTTCCTAAATGGTTTGTGAGTTTTCAACAGTTAGTCTTCGGCAAATCCAATCGCTTACAAGATTGCGACAAGTGTGGCTTCATAATGACAATGAAGTTGACTAAAAAAAATGGTTTGAAAATGTTTTTTTTAAATTTTTTTTCAAACCATTTTTTTTGGGAAAGATTTTTTTTATTCTTAAACTGTTCTTTCATCTTTGATCGGTGCGACTATGTGATTCTCTTTTAATTCAAGTGGCGTCAAGATTGAGGTTTCGTATTATCAAAACTCAACACATAATTAAGTTCCCATTATACATTGGCTAGCGGTTGTTGATATGTTTTTGGGTTTCATAGGCTTTTTTTTGTTTTTAAGAAATTATATGTTGTAAATATTTTTGAAATAGAGTAAAATATTTGGGATCAGATCATACCCTGAAGCTTTTTTTGTTTCTTGGCATTTTTTCCTCATTATATATAGGTTTGTTGTTATTGGTATCTTTACAGGAACACCAATGACAGATCATACAAAATTTAAATAGATTATAAGTAGTTACATGATACATGTTATGTGTAGGATATGGGCTTGTCAAAGGCCCAATCCTGTTACTATTTGGGCCCAAACGTAAGCCCATTACTATTTGGACCCAAAATCAAGTCCATTGCTATTTGGGCCCGAGTAGAATCCCGAAACAATGACACGCATTTGTACTCACAAAATCGTCCCGTTGGGCTCAAGACGAGAAATTACAGAAGACTCAGGAAAAACCCGCACCTCAAAGATTTTTCTATAAATAGAGGAGAAAGCTATTGAGAAGGGGTTGAAAAAATCTTCAAAAAAACTTACAGAGAAAAACCTCTCAACAGAACGTATTATAATTCGAATTATATGCAAGTCGGAAATTGTATGTTTCTACTTCGTACTTTTGTATCTATTGTCTGTTTCTGTAATCGTCGCCATCATATCGTTAATAAAAACGTTCGTTCCGTGCGATCCCCAAATAAAAACTCTTATTATTATTGCTGCAACTTCGGTACGAACATTATGGTATAACATTATTATTCTCTGTTTCTCAAACGTGACATTGGTTTTCTATTTTGGTGTTTTAGTCTTTTTACCTTTAGAATTGGTTTTTTGAGTTTTTCTTTTCACATTAGGTTTTGCTATTTCTTTTTTACACAATGTATCGTGGCTTATATAAGTCTCTTCTTTTTAACCTACTTGGGTTAAAGGGAAGCTAGCTTTTAATCTCTTTGTTCTTTGTTCTTTAAGCTTAACTAACATGTCCTATAACAAGAACTAAGGCTAAGGGTTTGGTTCATAACATTATATTTATTTTTGCTTTCTGAGTTTGTTTGATCAATCCTCCACATAACACAAATATATGTTAATGGATCATATTCATATATTCCTGTGGTTTTTAATCATATCGTGATCATGTGGTTCAGCGAGTACCTTGAAGTTGTAACCCACCGGCATCGGATGCTCTCTATTTAATGGTGAATGTGATCGTCGGAGAAGCAGATGTTTCTGATTCCACCTTGAAAGGGACCTCAAACTGTACAGACTGATACAAGCAAACTATAACACCCGTGTTTCGTAATCGTGTTCGGTTAATGGTTGAAGTGGAAATGGTCAAGGCTCAGAAAAGCCGAGAATTTGCCTAAGGCAAGATGGACCGAAGGTTGGTGGGCTGAAATTATCGGAAACATTGTTAATGGACCGTGTTCGATCGTGTCGGCCCGTGTCCGATTTGTCACGAGGCGAGAATTTCGGAAAATTTTCTTTTCCGATAAGGAAAGCGGTTCGAGCCGTGGGATATTCGGGAAATATTTCACGAGCCTAGGGTTTGTTGCACGAGTATAAATAGGGGAGTTTAGCGTGCAGCTCCCCCTTTACGCCGCATGCAAGTGATCAAGAGCTAGAGTGTGAATTGGTTGTTAAGGAGATCGATCGGTTTGTTTTGCGTGATCGACGGGTTTGTGTTGACGAGTAGATCGGGGTAAGGTTCGATAAAATTTTAAGGTTAATCGAGCGTTTGTGTTTGTTTGACCCTAATAGGGTGTTTGTTTGATGTTTGTACGGATCTTATGGTTTAGGGTGAACCGTGTTCGCATTTCCTTTAGTTCGCTATCATACCGAGGGTGTTTTCCATCGACCAATTCGTTTGCTAAGGTGAGTGCATGATAGTAGCTATTGTCTAGGGTTGTTTGTATGATGGCTCATGGAGCCTATGTTTGCTCGTTTGGTTCGGAAGATACACTTCGGTGAATAGGTATACTTCGGTATACAAGTTTGAGTTTGATGACGGTATGCACACGATAATGTCATGTTTGGTGTCTGATCAACACGGTTTGGTAATGAGTTTGAATTTGAGTTTGTTAAAAGAATGTTCGTTATTGGTTTGGTGATATTGGTTGTTTGTGTTCATTGTATGAATGATTTCTGGATAATAAGCTGGTGAGACGGGACGACCGCCTCACTAAACGAATTCGTTTGCTTATACCTCCTATTATGGATGCAGGTAGTAAAAATGGTTAAGGAGCACACGAGACAAGCTGGAAAGGAAGTGGTGGATTTAGCAAGGGTTCATGTCATGTTTAATTATTCGTTTGGTTTGGTCGCATTATTTGCTAATTTCGAACATAAATCTCGTTTGTTAAGTTGTTATCGAACCACTACCGTTTGCTTAACCTCGTTTAAAGTTGGAATAAAACTTATGAATTTTATTATGTCAGATCGGTGAAGAGGTTATCGTTTATGCATTTTTGTGAGCCCGCTTAGGTTGTTAGTCTTCCGCTAATTTGAAACTGAAATTGAACTGAATTTGGTTAAGTTAATGATCGAAAATTCGACTAAGTCCGAGAGATCATGCACAGGTTTGCTGGCTACCTTGCCCGTGTTTAGGTTTTTGCGGGTTAGGGCGTCACAAGTTTGTATCAGAGCGCGGTTCATTCTACAATTGTTTTGTGGTTGCATATATGGGTTAGTGGGCTGTAGAAATCCATCCTTCCAGCGTTGTCTCGCGGTAAGTCTTATTATTTGTAGATGTGTTTCTAAGTTAGTTCATGACTAACTTAGTATATCATATGGTTTGGTTTGTAGATATCTAAGGGTAACGGTAGAAAGACGAGCACTTCAGCAGCAGCAGTAGCGAGTGATACCGAGAGCAGTGTATTAAGGAGCTCAGAACGTGTGGATGACCATCAGGGTGACGATCACAATGAGAATGTACAGAACGCGGAAAACGCAGGTGACAATGCAGCTAATGGTCAAGCTGCGGTAACTAGTCCGACTAAGGAAGAGTTTGGGTAAGTGTTGGGTGCATTGACTCAGATCTTGGCGAGGTTACTGAACGTTGCACCAACACCTGTAGCCGCAGAGGCACCAGCTGAGGTGGTACAACCAGCAGTGGTTGAAGTGGCGGCTGAGGTAACTCCGTCCTACTTGTCCATGATGGAACACATGATGAAGTTAGGAACCAAGAAGTTTGAGGGTGGTTCTGATTCAGTTGAGATGGACGAGTGGAGGTCGAGAGTGGAGAGGAACTTCATTTCCATTCGTTATCCGGAGAAGTACAAGAAGGACATTGTGGTTCATTTCTTGGATGAGAAAGCTTATTATTGGTGGAAGGGTGCATCTAGGAGGATGACAAACCCTGATTGTTCGTGGGATACTTTCCGTGGGGAGTTCCGGGCTAAGTATTGCCCACCGGAAGCGGTTGATCGGTTGGAGTTCTTGGAGTTACGCCAGGGTACTAAGACCATCAGAGAGCTTGAGGTGGAGTTTAACAGGCTTCTGAAGTATGTTGGACATCACATGGAGAGTGAGGATGCTCGAATCCATTGGTTCATGAGGGCTATTCAGATTGAGCTCCGTAACCGTGTCAGGATGATCAACTTTACTACTCTTACCGAGAACTTTACTACTCTTACTGAGCTAGTAGAGAAAGCAACAGCATTGGAATCCGAGTTGGATGAGGAAGCAAGGCAACTTAGTGAGGTGAAGCTAGCAGTTCCAGCAGCACCACAAGCAAATGGTGGAAACGTTTCCAAGCAGAAGCGGAAATAGGATAAGCACAAAGGTGGGGGTAAGGTGACCGCTACTCGAAAGTGTCAGCATTGTGGTAAGATACATCCGGGTTCGTGCACGATGGCATCTGTAGGGATTTTCTGTTGTGGCAGCACGGAACATAAGCTCAGCGAGTGTATGGTTCAGAAGGTGTGCTATCATTGTGGTGATCCGGGACATATTAAGCCCAATTGTCCGAAACTGGTTCAGCAATGTGGGGGTCAGCCACCGGCGAAGAAGCAAGCGGTTGGATACAATATGGATTTACCTTCAACGTCCACCAATGTTTAGATGCTGACGATGAAAAAAATGACAAGAATTGATAAGACTGTGACAAAATGGAAAAGATTTTGGAGACTTTTACCTGTTGAAGAAGGCAACGATCAAAGTAAAATGGTGAGTGAGGAAAAATGCGTTTATCGCGAAAAGAGTTAATTTTAATCGAGAGAACAAAAAACTAGGTTAAGTAAATGTAGATCCGAATTTGGTGGAAAATTTGAATGTTTGGGTGCATAACCCGAATTTTAGTTAGTTGGGTTGGTAAATAATATAAATCTTTCAAACTTTTTAGTTTTTTTCACTAATTTTTTGATTAAAATTAAAGAAAAAAAATTAATGAACATAACAGAGACATAAGAAAACAATTTCAGACAGAAATGCATAGTAGAATAAGACTCACAGATAATACAGATTCCATTGATCAGTCTATGTTCTGGATTCACTTTCTTAAGACAAATGATACTAGATGATGCATAAACTAGAGTAATCCAAATACTGCCTAAATAGATAATCAATTGGATTACCTACAATCGTAAGTAGAATTTCATCGAAAGATCCAAGATTTTCTAGTTAAATTCAAGTAAACTGATTGATTGATCGGAACCCAAATCAATCGAGGAACGATTTCGAGAGTTTAGCAAACTCTTTATCACATTACCAAGGAGGAACAATGAAGGTAAAACAAGATTGAAATTATGAGCCCATAGCTACTGAAACTCAACCTATTTATGAATCTGAGTCTACGAAAGCGAGAAACAAATAAACTCAAACTCCAAATTTGTGATTCGAGCCAAAATCGAGACCAAATAAACAACAAGGTAGGAACGGATAAGAAGCTTCTACTGAAGCTTAACTGAAATTGAAAGTAGAACGCTACCAATTTCAGTTACCTTCTACTGAAGCTTAACTGAAATTCGAGAGGTATTGAGACTGAGAGAAATTGAGACCGAGAGGGATCGAGAGTGAAAGAAGAGACAAACAAATTGGTTTCGACTGTGAGGGTTTCCAATCAAGGTTGAGAGAGAAAAAAGAGGGAAGAGATAGCCAAAAAGTTGTAGATCTCGTTTCTATTTCTCGTCTTCAAATTTGTTTTGTTAAGAATATAATAATAATTATTTATAAAATATTTTAAATATTTTATTATTTCATTAACTTTCTTAACCAGCACACTATAATTATGTTTAGTGAAAAATATTAACGAGGTGAAATAAAAATATTTTTACACTCGTCTTTTCCTTGCTCGCATATATATAACAACAAAAAATCTTCACTATTTTAATCAACTTTCTCATTCGTCCATCACCTTTTCTCTCTTTAATTATAAACTTTAGTATATTATATATTAGATACACATATACATATATAATATAATTTATAACACGTTATCAGCACGAATAAATTCCAATTTCCAATATCAATCGAGTATCTACCCAATCAAATATCTAAGAAATGTAAGATTATATCTCTTCCTTGATTTTATGGAATGTTATGTCTCCTCAAACGGATCATGATCATATGATAGGCTTGCCATAGATCATTGCTTTATATATAATTACATATCGTGAAAACATTTATTAAAAAAATTTCAAAAGAACTATATGAAACAAAAATGTCCAGAAGACATGAAAAAGTTCCAGAAGAATTGTATAATAAATTTTGTCCAGACGACAAATCATTCATTTTTAAATTATTGCTCTTTTAATTTCGTAATTATGTGTTATTTTAATGATATGTATAAATTTTTATCATGCTCCCTAAATTAGATATTTAAATTGATTATAATATATGATTGATTTTTATGTTTTAATATTCACCAACGGACATGAAAAAAATTAAAAGAAAAAAATCAAACGGGTAATGAACAGTAATTTTCAATCTATAAATATAATCATATTTCACTCATTCATTCATCCATTCACTCATCAAAAACCATATTTTTCTCTCTAAATATTTTTCTAAGGAAAAATGGTTCATCCATTTTTAGTTTTTGTAATATATTTTATATTTTTTGCTATTTATGGGTTACTCTTTGGAGAGTTTTCTCCCAAAAATTTTTTAATATCTGTTATTTTATTTTTCTATGTAATTGTGTTTCTTGTGATTGCTCTATTTATGTCAGCGCCTTCTATTTTTTAAATAAATTTCTAATAATTATCTTTGTAATCGGTTACATCATAAATGGTTAAATTTAAATAAATATTATTATCATGTTCTTCAAATTACAAATTTAAATTGGAAATTTAAAATTAATGCTTAATAAATTGTTTTGTTATGCAGTTATCATGTCAAATTTGACAAAACTCGAGATCGGTGCCCTTGATATTTATGGAAATAATAATATGAGATGGGCAGTCGCAGCAAGAATGCATTTAAAAGGAAAATGGCTCCTTGATACCATCGATAAATTAAAAACACCTCCAGAAGAGGATAAGGCAAACGCTATGATATTTGTATTCCATCATAACCATAATTGTTTAAAAGATTAATATATCACAAAAGAAGATCCTGCAGATCTTTGGCAATTACTCAAAGATAGGTTTGATCATAAAAAATATGTGATCTTACCGAAAGCTAAACAGGAGTGGTTGAATCTCCGGTTTCAGGATTACAAAAGTGTTGCTCAATATAATTCCGCTCTGTTTGGAATTACTTCCAGGATAATGTTATGTGGAGAAGAGATAAGTAATTATGATATGAACCAAAAAAACTCTCCAAACATTTTATCCTGGAAATGTACTCCTGCAACAACAATACCAGACAAAAGGATACACAAATTATTCTGAATTAATGCAACTTCTGTTGGTTGCAGAACAATATAATAAAATTATGATGTTAAACCATCAATCCCGTCCGACTGAACCAGCTTCATTCCCAGAAGTGAATGTTGCATCATTAAATTATAATAATTACGGACATAAACGCTGTCGAGGAAATGATCATGGTCGTGGACGAGGAGGATATGTTCGTTGACGTGGACGTGGACAAGGAAGAAAATTTCGTCCTTAGGATTCCAACTATGAAAGAAATAATAAAAGGTTCAAAGGAAACAAAGTTGGTCGTGTGATGAAAAAAGAACATGAGGATGCTTGTTACAGATGCGGCATGAAAGGACATTGGTCCCGTACCTGCCGTACTCCAAAACATTTGGCCGATCTGTATCAAAAATCACAAAAATGGAAAGAAAAGTAATATGAAACGCACTTCGTCTATGGCGAATCAGGGCCTTCTTTCGATGGTGTAAGTGATGATACATATCTCGATGTTGCAGATTTTATAGTTGATCCTGAAGATATCAACGAAAAACAAAGCAATTAAAACTTCATGAAAAAGTTCATATGACATGATATTTATGATTATTTTCCTAAAATATGGCTTCGATCCATGACTAATCATATCCAAAAAACAAGTGGATTAGTCATCAGCAAAAAACCAACAAAATTGTACGAATGTAATGCTGCATGTGTTGCTCAAATCAAAGAAGATTATATCAAGAGCGACATAACGAAGCATATTCTCACAACATTTGTCTCTTATACTCAAGAGCTCGAGAAGAACAAAGAAGTCTATATTCAATACATCCGCTCAAGTGACAACGCAACAGCTCTATTTACAAAGGCGCTTCCGACTTCCACATTCAGAAAACATATTCATAGTATTGGAATGCGTCATCTGCGAGACCTATGAAGTATTTTCGAGGGAGAGTTTACGTCATTGTATTCTTATTCCCTTGTCATGATTATTATCCCACTGGATTTTTCTATGATAAAGTTTTTAACAAGGAAGTACGTAATATATCATTAGTGATTGATAATTAAGAAGGAGTATTAAAAATATAATAACAATTATTCATCAGATAGTTTAAATATTTTATTATATTATTAACTTTCTTAACCGGCACACTATAAATATGTGTAGTGGAGAATATTAACGAGATAAAATAAAAAAGAATTTTGCATTGATCTCTCTCTTGTTTTTATACACATAACAACAAAAGACCTTCACTATTTTATTCAACTTTCTCACTCGTCCATCACCCTTTCTCACTTTAGATATAAACATTAGTACCTTATATATAATATACACATATACATATTATAAAATATAATTTATAAAATGTTTCTATTTCTTTTTTTTTGGTTTTTTTTTTCTCTTTCTTTTGTTACTTAGTAAAATTCTGGAGCTAATAAAATTTTCAGTTTTACGATTACCCCTACGATGACGTTTTTAGTGTCATCTATGATCCGAAAACTAAGTGCCACTACGAAATATTTTTGCGCCTATCATATCATAGCGTTTGCCTTTTTCAAAACGCTATGTAAATTTTTCCAAAACTTTAACATTAAAAACGCTTTACTGTACTGTTATTAATATCCTCATTTTCTGTAGTGTAAAGAAGAATTTCCAATTTATAAAAGACGTCAAACTGGAAGTTACGTTGAGAAGAATGTTTTGAATGCGATAACAAATTTGTCATTTCATACAATTAGAAGCTATCACTTTGTTATCAAGCTCACATTAACGTGGAATGGTACAACCAATCAGGTACAATTAAATATTTATTTAAGTATATTCACAAAGGACATGACTGCGTTACTGTTACTGTTGAGCCACATAAAAAAGATGGAGATGGTGGTTCTAATCAAAATGGTAGAACGACTACAAATCAAAAGGAGAAGGATGAAGTGCCAAGATTATTATGATTGCAGGTTATTTTATTTTAATCAAAATTTTATTATTATATATCAAGATGATTTAACGTACATTCGTAATATTTTAAAATAATCATTCTTCTAAACTGACATTTTCACAGGTACGTTTCGGTTTGTGAAACTTACTTTTCATGAAGAAGGTATGCAGCCTATATTTATCAAGGAAGGAGAGATTAGGTAATGAGATTACTCAATTTTTGGCATGGTTTATAAGAAGAATCCAAATTCATTTAGCCGTGGTAATGGGAAAATGACCAGAAAGAAGATTCTTGATCCAACAAAGCTCCTATATTAAGGGATTCCAAATCAGTTTACATGGAATGGCAAAGAGAAAAAATTCACTCCAAGAGAAAGAGGGTTTGCTATTGGAAGAATTAACTTTGTTCCACGCGCAATAGAGGATTCTTATTATTTGAGAATCCTCTTAATCATCAGAAGAGGTCCTAAATGATATAAGGATCTCAAAACAGTTAATGGTGTGGTTAACGAATCATTCAGAGATGCTGTTTTTGCTCTTGGATTGCTAGATGATGACAAAAAATACATAAATGGTATAAAAGAAGCCAACTTTTGGTGATCTGCAAACTTTGTTCGTTGGCTTTTTGTGATCATGCTACTATCCAGGCTCGGCCCGTGGTTGAAGCCCAACAAGCATGGGTTTTAGACATCACATATATATTAACATTTTGGGAGCATCAAAATGACAAATACTCTTTATAGTGCAGCGGTTTATGTCATAATAATTCGGGAGAAAATGACCAGTTCAAGTTTCCACTACTACTTTTTACTAATTAGCAACCCATAACTTTGGGCCGACACAGCTACTATCAGACAGTTTGAGTAAACTAGAGATTGAATGGGAGGAAAGTTGGAGGATCCTATCCGAGGATATTGAGTGCAGAAATAGACATGAATGGAAACGAGCAAGTTTGGATTTAATATAAACTTTTTTTTCAATGAATTTTTTCGTATGACAATTTCTAAAATAATTTCAAATTGCATACGCATTTTGAAAGTTATTTTTCAACTTGAAAATCTGTAACTTAATTATATGATTCCAACAACTTTGCAAATCCTACTTTGAGTGATGAAGACAAACAGAAATTTAATCTACAAGAAATACAAAAGTTGCTAATCAAAAATGGAACATTCCTGAAAAGATGGAAACATATGCCGCAAGTTGATATGGAAGATGTAGAAAAGTGCAACCATCTAGATTTGAAAGCGAAGTATGATGAATGGTTAACTATGTCTACTTCAGAGCAAAAGAAGATATATACTGAAATCATTGATGCTATTTATAATGACACTGGAGGAGTGTTTTTTGTTCATGGTTTTGGAAAATTGGTAAAACGTTTTTATGAAAATTATTATCAGCTGCTATAAGATCGAAAGAAGATATTGCGTTAAATGACGCATCTAG
Source organism: Turritis glabra (assembly GCA_900406565.1). NCBI lineage: Eukaryota > Viridiplantae > Streptophyta > Magnoliopsida > Brassicales > Brassicaceae > Turritis > Turritis glabra. The sequence goes on along the minus strand of OVBN01000116.1, from coordinate 375,380 downwards.
CGTTATAGCTACTTTGCTTCTGCACACTCTAGGTTTGGGATCCCACTAAATCCTAATGAGTCATCTACATGTAATATTTCACGTGGAACATATCTTGCTGAGTTGGTTACAGAGGCAAAACTTACTATTTGGGATGAAGCTCCAATGATGAGCAAGCATTGTTTCGAGTCTTTGGATAGAATTTTGAGAGATATCATAAGTAATCAAGAGGACAAGCCTTTTGGAAGCAAATTTATTGTTTTTGGAGGTGATTTCAAACACGTTTTGCCTGTGATTATTGGTGCTGGTATATAAGAGATAGTTTTTTCTGCACTAAACTCTTCATATATTTGGGAGCATGTCAAGGTTTTGAAGCTAACAAGAACATGAAACTTCTAGCGAACATTCCTGAACATGAAAAGCAGGATATTGAAGAATTTTCTCGGTGGATTCTAGATGTTAGTGATGGGAAAATTTCACAGCCTAGCGATAGAATTGCTCAAATTGATATTCCAGAAAAATTTCTTATTACTCAGGGAAATGATCCGATTGAGTCAATTATAGAGACAATTTATGGAAATTCTTTTATGGATGAGAATGATCCAAAATTCTTTTATGGAAGAGCTTTGTCCAACAAATGATGATGTCAACTCTGTCAATGATCATATGCTTTCAATGTTGAATGGTTAGTTTGTTTATAGTGATATCTATCGTTTCTTCTACACTCTATATTTGTGCTTAGACTTGTAGTTGTTGTTAGTTTTTAATTGTTTTGTGGTAAGATTATTCAAAATTCTATTTTTGGAAACTGCGAGAGCTATATCGAATAACCTGCTTCGGTTTTCTTTTTCCTTTCGTTTATTTCTTTTATTCTATTTACTTGCTACGTGTATTTGATTATATTTATTGTTTGTACCGATGATGGGTCGATTTTAATGTGATGCCACCCCACTTCGTAGACTTTGAGGAATAAAAGATTGCACATTCTTTCAAGCCCTTGGGCTTATCTTTAATTCGTTGATCTCTGCTACGTCAAACGATACACCTTTGATTGATCGATTACTCTAAAATATATTCCAAATCAAAACTTGTTAGTGGCTAGATGATCTGCTTAAACAACAACAAATAAACATAGTAATGTGAATCCCTCCAATAGAAAACTTACCGTTGCATCTCTTAGAACATAAGAATTGTTTTCTGCATCTACTAGAATCCGGCTTTTCCAATGCTCTTGTTTGGTAATGACTTGTATAGTCATTACTTGTAGCGAACGATGCATTATATATCACTGTCACTGATACCATGTTGCTGCAAAATCATTTTGTTGTCAGTGGTTACTATGACCCTACTTCCAGGACCAAACCACGTGATATTAGCCAAAGTCTCTAGTTGAGCTAAACTCTCCACATCATCAAGAATGATAAGAATCTTCTTGTCGCGTAGCCTATGTTTTATCACACCTAAATGACTTATTTCCATACCATTTTGTTTCAAAATTTTTGAAAACAATTGCTCATGTAAGCGCAACTTCACATCATGCCCACCAGTACAAATCTTATAGTTTTCCAAAAGGTTGTCCACATAACAATTATGCTGAAACTTAATAGAGAGTCGGCTATATAAAGCTCTGGCAATGGTACTCTTACCAATGCCAGCAGGACTAGAGATTCCAACAATCTTAAGTCCAACATTATCTAAATCTAGCAATGACTCCATTTCCTTCAAATGATCATCTAGTCCAACCATGCCATCAAAATCCCGACACCGTGTGGCATTTAGTTTAGTCGAAACATCTCTTGCAATCTTCTCGATCATTTTTGCTTCATTGTACTTAACAAAAGACAAAGAAAATTCATGAGAAAAAAAATCATAAAGAGAACATTTTGCTGTCTCCTTGCATGGATACTACCGATTTATGGCTTCCTTCAACAATTAAACACACTCAAAACATATTTGACCAAACTATACAATTAAACACACTCTAAAACAGAAGCAATAACAAACATATTATTAAGATTAAACACAACGAAACATAACAAGAATTGAAACGCCACTACAAATTTTGATCAAATATAAGAATTGATATTTATAACTATAATCAAACTCCTATTCATCAAAAGCCATAACATACCATAGCAAAATCTCTATCAAATATACTTAAAAGTTTCAAATTTATCACAATAATCAAATTCCAAATCTTCACAATCCATATCATGCCACATAAAATCATAAAATCACCATTATTCATCATAAGAAAAATAAACTGTAATTAATTAAATACAAACCAGTTTTTGAAGTCTTCTCCTCTCCTCCTCTGTTTTATGAACACAAGTTTTCTTGAAAGCAATCCCACAATCTCTGATTTGTTTCCGCACATCAGAAGGATCTACTTCGTAGAAGACAGTCATCACTATTTGTTCACTTATGTATAGAGAGGGAGAGAGAAATGGGAAGTTTCTTTGCAAAGTCAAAGAAATTTCAAAACATTTAAATGTATTATTACAAACGAAAACAGAGAAGAAAAAGAAAAGAAAAGTCAATGTATTTTTGGATACAGAGCAAGTTGTATACTCCCCCCCATTCATGGCCAGATGTGTTAGGATGAGCGGTGTTCACTTATTGAGAGAGAGAGACATGAGAAGTTTCTTTGCAAAGTAAACAAAATTTCAAAAGAATTAATGCGTTTTGGAAAACAATTGGGTTCCAATAAAAAACGCCTACCGAAAACATCTCCATTTAGGGTTTTTCATTGAGATACTTTTCTATAAAAATAATAAAAAGACTAAAAAAATATGAAAGAGAATAGAGAGGAGTTCTCAAATGAAAACTTTAAGTATCTTAACTATAACCCTTTTTTACACTTGTCACTCTATTAGTAATTTAATTTTAACTTTAAAATTAAATTTAATAATTTATTTAAATTATATTAAAATAATAATATATTATTTTTAAGATACTAAAAGCGAGTATCTAATGGAAGAGGATGCTTTAGAGAAGAAATTATGAAGAGATGAAGGTTTCTTTGTTTTCATTTTCAAGACTTTTAAGACTTTTTAGCATTTACAGAGTAAACTACAACCATATTATGTATTATTCTTAACTTCCTAAATGGTTTGAAATTTTTTTTTTTTTTGGGAAATTTTTTTTTTTTAAATATGTTAGGAATTGAATAAAGTTACAAATATTCTTAACTTCCTAAATTAGTTTGTGAACTCTTAAACACCAACTTTTATTCTCGGCTCGGTGCGATTATGTGATTCAATCTCGAATGAGCTCAAAGTCTTTTGATTCAAGTGTCATCAAGCTAGATTGAGATTTGGCGTTATCAAAATTTCAACACATAAGTTCTCATTATACATTGGCTAGCCGTTGTTCATATGGTTAGGGTGTGAGTGTGTGACGACGGTTGTTTATTTTCTATAAATTATCTATTGTATGTATCTTAGATAGATTTTATGTTAATCCACTATTGCAAGCACTATTAACTAATTAGAAATTTTCCGCACATGCAGCCGTTTCCAATCTATTTATATTGGATTAAAAAAACTTTCTAAGTGCCATTTGTTTTTGCAACTTTATCTTTTAACTCCGAAAAATGCAAATTAATCTTACAAAATCAAAAATACTACACATAACCCTCATACGTATGTCTAAAAGGTTTTACCGTCGCATACATTATATTTTCAGAATTTTAAAAATAGACCTGAACTCTTCTTCATTAGGACTTCGATTTGATATATTATTTATAAAATTTTTACAAACTTAGCGGTGATGAAGAAGAATTATATTATGTATTATTTTTGACTTCGCAAGTTTGACTTGTATTTTTTCGAAATGGAGGGTAAAGTTGCAAAAAAATAGCGACTCGGAAAGTTTTTTTTTTTTTTTTTTGCAGAAAACCCATTTATATATTGGTGGTTGTTTTTGTTGGTATGTTTACATGCACACTAATGAACAAAACATAAAAAATTTGAATGGATCATTACATTTAATTTAGCCTTTTGCGTTTGTTTGATCAATTTTCCACCAATGAATAGAACATACAAATATATGTTGATGTGTCATATCATATATACTTGTGATCTTTAATTATATACCATAATCGCGTGGTTCAGCGAGTAGCTTGAAACCGTAACCCACCGGCATCAGATACTCTCGGTTTAACAGTGAATGTGATCACCGGAGAAGCAGATGATTCCGATTCCACCTTAAAAGGGACCTCAAACTGTACGGACTGGTACAAGCAAACCTCGTCTTCTTTGCAATAGTACACCTGCAATTACAATTTTCATAAAATATTTTTGTAAAACGTAAAAGCTAGTGGTTTTAGTTATTTGAAGCCTTAAACAACTAGTTCCAGGTTAATCAAAGATGTTGAAGCAAACCTTGCAACTGATTTTCCCAACAGAAGCCGACGTAGAAGATTGTCTAAAATGAAACGTCGTTGAACCTTCGGGACTGAGATTTCCTTCCACTGGATCGATTGCTACTGCGTTTTCAGGCTCCACATCTACCACAAACTTACTCCGCGCTTCCTGTGCACACCGAGCAATATGTATACTTGATAAAGGTCGAGAGAGACATAATAGGAAGGGGAAAAAGAGTGAGAGGGCAAGAGATCTCGACCTTGGAGAAATGGTAGTCATCAGGTAATGATATTTTGAGATTCAAATCTCCTTCGCGAGAGGTAACAGAATCCACTTTGACAATCTTTGTATCAGCCAAAGTACGTTTTCTCAAACGTTTCAGGGATTTTGCCTTTGGCAATGGCGGTTGAACACCTTTTAACTCCAATGTAATAATCTCTGCGTCTTCTTCCTTGTTCAAATCTATGTATCGGATAAGGCTATTATTTGTATCCGCCACGAAAAGCCTCCCTGTAAACAATATTGAAAACGAAATTCACACTCGAATCTTCCCTCATCAATAACAGTAAGGGACCAGAAAGTTACCGTTTTCAGTTAGAGCAAGTCCTGCAGGCTCGGAAAGCTGCAACAGACAATGGAACAAAAATATGTCAAACTATAAAATTAGACAGTCTGTTTAATCAATGTACAAGATTATAGTAACCTAGATCAGACCTGAGCAACCTTGACCTTCCCATCCTTGAAACCGGCTTTTCCTGTTCCAACGACAGTCACTACACGTTTGCTCACAGGGTCCAGCTTCTTAATCTACACATAAAAGTTTATCATTAAGATATAGCAGCTATGATCTTGTAACAGTCAAGAATATTTCTGTTATTATAAACAGAGTTGTCTAAGACTATGTTCCTGCTAATCCGCGAGATCCGTCTAATATAAATTACGGACCATCAGTTCATTTTCATATTGACAGATGTTTTCTTAGACTTGCCAAATTAATTTACCTTATGGTTATAGCTATCGGCTAGATAAATTTGGCCGTCCTTAGCACATAAGACACCTAATGGATGTTGTAGGAGAACTTCTGCTCCGACGCCATCATTGTCTCCAAACTGTTCAAGAATTAGCCCATGTTAGAGACTAATGTATAGAGATGGAACATTCAAACTTGTAAATCCACTAGAAATGCCAAGGAAGAGTTAAACATAGATACTTAAATATTGCTACAATACCTCCGAATACCAATGATTTTAATTAAAACGAATCAAGTCATTTACCTTGAAAAGATTCTCAGAGAAATACGGATCACCACCAGCGAGCAATCTTGATCCTCCAGTTTGAAGATCAAGGGCACGAATAGAACTGCTCTCGCTATCAGCAATATATGCTTCCTTCAAATCTACATCCATATTACACATAGAACTCAATACGAATTCGTGATAGAAGTGATAAGTTTGAAGTTTGTAGTAATTACCAGGGCCTAATGAGATTCCTGAAGGCTGAGCAAATGATGTAGTCTGAGGGCTGCATCAACACACAAAAATATAGCATAAGAAACGCGCACACGTCAAGTAATTTAAGTAATTTCAAAACTAGTGTATACTTACGTAGAACCATTGAGGTTTCTTTCATAGCCGTTTCCACTGAAAACTCGAGTAATACCATCAAGCACATTGTAAATCCAAATTTGGTGCTGACCTGCCATTGCAACATATACCTTCTCATTCACCGGCTCAAAGCATACGTCCCAAGGAGAATTCAAAAGCTGAAAATTTCAAAGTCCAACAATGTTCTTATTCATTAGCCTCGAAAAACATTTACTCGAGAATATTGCAGAGCCAATAAGTTAAAAATTCTACATAAATCTGAAAAGAAATGGCTTGACTGATGTGAAAAGAAACCGATGTTCTGAGTCAAGTCACTTGCCTGTTTGGTTCCTTTTCTTCCACCTTGGTAGTCTGAGCCTTTAGTTCCATTACCAGCCAGAGTCCGTACTTTCTCGTTGACAAAATCAATTTCTCTACGAACAACAATTAATAAAACTCCAAAATAAGATGTCGAACCCAAAAGTTTAAGATTCTTGTTTGCATCGGAAGCAACATAAAGATATACATACATACATACATACATACCTCAAAGCATGATTCTCGGTGTCAGCAACATAAAGAAGATTCTTCTTAGCATTATAAGCGAGTCCCTGGAACAATACAATCATGTATGTAACAACAAAGCTCATATGGTTCGGAACCTATAGAGGAACAATTAATACAAAGTGATACTATCATATGTACCTGAGGACGATTAAATGTAGCATCTTCAAAGGAACCATCTTGGAAACCTTCTTCTCCAGTGCTGCCGATTTGGACGATGAAATTTCCTTCAAGATCAGTTACAATCTGAAAATCACATAGAATACTTATAGTAGACACAACAAGAGGAGATAACAAGGATTATCTAAAACAGCAAGGACATACAATACGGTTATGGTTACTGTCTGAGATGAATAGCCTGTTATTAAGAGTATCAATAGCCAACTTCCCCGGAAATTTCAATGGAGATGTGGCCAAACGTGGATCGTTATCTTTCTCCAAACGTATTGGAAGTTGAGTACTGTCTAATACATTCTTTCCACCATAATACGTCAGAGCTGCCGCCACCAAGTCATCAAGATCCTTCAAATGAAAACACCGAAGAACTATTAAGTGATTTTTCAAGTGGAATGTAAATTTGACTAAATATTTATTTTCAGGTAAAGAATGTTTTAGAGAAACAGAGTATCAGTGTTCTCACTCTTTAGCACTCCAAAATAAAATCAACAAATTTAGCAACAACGTGAGATTCTTGACTTGCTATAAATTTATTAGGGAGGAGAGGAAAAGAAACGCATAGGAAGGAGTTAAAAATGTTACTCTGCGGTGACCTTCTCCGGCAATTTGTGCAATGACTTTGCCATTTGGAGAAACAACAGCAAATGTAGGCCACGAGTTGATGCCGAGCTCTCTCCACATGTACATGTCTCCATCGTTCACAACCTTCAAAGTGAGGGGAATAACTAATTAAGCAAATATGCCGATAATATATCAGTAATAGTTATAACATAGCACTGAAAAAGTATCCAAACAGAGAACATTGAAGAAGAATGCAAATGATAAACACTGGTGTTATACAAAATTGCGAAAATGATGAGAAATTCTGACCAGCTAAAATCTTACCGATAAGGAAATGTGATTGCATCACTACAGTTAATTTAATAACAAGACAAAGAAAAAATCCAGGAATTTGCATAAGTAACCAGTTTCACAAACAATTAGGAAAAATTATAAGAAATTAAAAACTTTTGAACATGGAAATTACCGGGTGGCTGATATCATAGCGTAGAACTGCATTTCGTATGGCTTCTAAATCCTTCTCATTGTCGAACTTAGCCGAGTGTACACCCACAACGGTGAACTGTACACAGATGGCAATTCATAGGTTGAAGCTTTAGTTATCCCTAGTGAAATTTGAATTGCTTGAAGATCCAAAATAACATATAAGAGAGCAGCAATAGTAAAGACTCACTGGCATGTCCTTGTACTTCTTCTCAAGAAACTCTAGATCTGGTAATACGTGCATACAGTTTATGCAGCAGTATGTCCAAAAATCAAGTATAACCACTTTCCCTTTTAAATCCTGCTCACAAACTGTCAAAAGTTACTAAGAAGCATATGACTCCTTTTGTTCCTCAAGAGTTCACATGCAAAATATAAATTTGGTATGTGCGGATGCAAAACAATATATCTAATGTCTTCCGAGTTAACCAACAGCCTCTTAATTCATCGAAAAACTAATCCTCAGCATGTCTTGACTAAACAAAAATCTACGTTATCAACTCTTCACATAACTTTAAAAGAGAATTTACCCTGCGAAACTGGAGAGGGGCAGTGTTTAGCCAGTCAAGTTTAGACGGGAATTCTGGCACAGCTGTAGCTGTTTGCCTAGAAAAAAAACAATAGAAACAGAGCACCCACACAAGTCAAAACAGAAGATCATCCACAACTTTTTATTTCCAATTTATGTAGCCTACAGTACTAATATATGATAATCTCTTTTTAATGAGGGAATTACCGAGTTATCGAACTCTTGCCTTGCATTGTATGAAATTGAATAATTATCAAATAGTTGTACTTACTTGCTCTCTAGATCAGCAATGTAATCGACAAACTGTTGCACTCTCCCTTCACCTACAAGGTAAGACAAAAAGGCCAGGTAGCTTTCTTTACATCCGAATTCAGTAACGACTAAACTATATAGAATGTTCTTTAAGAGAAATCTTCTCTAGTAAAAAAATTTCTGGTCCAATATCTGTTTGTTTATGGCCATACTTGCTTTAAAACAAGTCAGTGTAAATTTAACACTATCAAAAATGTATTAGACCTGTCGATTAGTTCATCTTGATGAAATTTGCCACTACTGAACAGATTTGTGTAAGTTTGCAAAGACCACATCATTATTAAAGCAAAATGAGGTTGGTTGTAAGTTAAAACAATCTGTTTATTTTTGACACAAGAGTCCTCCTTTCCTACATTTAAACGTTTGATATGAAAGAATTTATGTCGATAATTAACCACTCCAGAGCTATTTTTTGGTCGTGGACATTTTGACAATAGGCCAAACCTTGGTTCTGTGTAAAAGAAGGGCTTTTTGCTCCAACCAATGCATTCCACAAAGCTTTCGGAGAAGCATATTGCATTGCCTATACATAAAACAGCAACTCCATAAGATCAAACAAAATTCTTGACAGAAAAAGTTATTCTTGAATGTATGTTTTCAGGTTTACCTTCCAGTTGGTGGCGGCAAAGTAGACACAAGAAAGAGCAATGCCAAGACTCCCATACCTCAGTATATCTCGTCGAGAGCCCTGAAACCTGTTGGAAAATTGCATCTGCAATCTCAAGTATATGAAATTTTCCACATGCCATAGCATTTGTTTCATTCTCAAATGATGAAACCAGTCAATGAGTAAAAATTTCTGGTTTCTTCAAATATTATAGTCCCAACGTATTCTTGAATTCCATGAGATACATACAAAGTGTGCCTCAATATTAACATTGTAAATCATACATGTTTCTCTCCATAGGTGGCTCAAATAAACGGTTTGCATATTATAATTATAACCCCTAAACTTAGTTCTCAACACCAAACTACTCGCATCCAAAAGATAATTATGATTGATAACCAGAGGACTTTCCCTTGGTATTAATTTTTGGATAAAGGAACCTTTCTTACCCGTCATTGATGGTTTTGTCGCTGGCCGTGTTCTCTTCAAGTATTTCTGTGGAATTGCCTGCGTAAGTACTCAAGCATGTAAAAAGAAAAGGTTGAAACTGTATAAGCCACTATGAATTAGATGAACAAAAATTCATGGATTTACCGAATTATAAATCTTTAGCTTAGAGATAAGTACAGCAGAAAAGAATGTTTTGAATGTGTAATCTCATTACAAAGAAAGCCCCTTTATTCAAAAGATTTTCAAAAGGATAAAACAAGAAATAAATACACATGAAAAGAACGATATTTTTCATCAAATTTCTTTGAGACTACATACTGGTAGAATCTGAGCCACCAGTGAGAATGTCATTGATTGAAATGTTTCCAATATCGTCTCGGATCATTGACGGACCAGCGTCCTTAAGAATTGCTTCAGATAAAGTAGTTTTTACAGCTATACATCTGCAAATTTAGAATGAATAAAAATTATCTAACTCCAGAGCTAATAAAGCGAGTAGCCAGAACTTCTTAGTGATATTTTGAACTCCACAAGTGATATTTTGTTGATAGTTAAAATGAAACAATATGAATAGCGCAAACGGATGGATTTGACATAAAGCACTAATCTAGAAATTCTACAGACTTTGTAGTGGCATCTTGAAGTTACTAATAATGTATCAAATCAAATTTTCTGTACTCAAAATAAAAAACAGAAATCACAAAAGTAAAGTACCTCATGTTCGCAGCTTGGGCAGCTTGGACTCCAGCAAGCGCATCTTCAATAACAACACACTACAAAATTGTACAAAAGAAACCACTTCAGAAGTAGCTTTACTGAAAAACAAGTAAATAAGATCTGTAAGTCTAGCAGATGAAGTAAACTCTTACTTTACTTGATTTTCAGCTACAAGAATGCGCAAATATACAGCTAATTATGTTGTTGGCACAATAACAAGTATTTTTAAATATACAGTTCTGTTCTCTAAGGCACCCTTTTTCATCTATTACATGAGACTTCCTAGTGACTAAAACTTGATCGCCTTCGATATTTTTCTATGATTTCATAAAATATATAAAGCCTCATCTCGATATGATATTACATGAAGTTTTGACTATTACCTCGCCTGTTGGCACACCCAAGATCTTTGCAGCAGCCAAGAAAATATCTGGAGCTGGTTTCAAATTTTCAAAGGCGTCTGCTGAAACAATGGCATCAAACCTGAAAGTTAACATCACTGACATGTATTTAGACATGAGACCTGAACGCACAGAAACATCTCGATGACATATTAAAAGAGAACGAAAGATTGTTGTAGTCTTACATGGTCAAAGACAAACCGGCAGCTTTCAAGTTTGCATCAACTTTAATACGGTCAGCGCTAGATGCAACAGCAACTTTGAGGCCTTTGTTCTTACACTGTTTCAAGAGTTTCCAACAAAATCATAATCAACAGCCTCAAAACTATCATTGTTCTAAAACTTCAGTTTCCTCACCTCGGTAACAAGCTCGAGTGCTCCAGGAAATCCAATCCCAGATTCTGGCTTCGCGTACTATAATCGGTAGAGAACAAGAATACGCAAATCACAAACACAACAAAACCCGAGTATCAATCACATTATCTTTCAAGAACATCAACAAGTTTCTAATCAAGCCCTAATATATAAAGATAATTTCCCTCCTACTGTGTTCTAATCAAGAAACATAAACATCACCTTATCAAGATATATTTCAAAGAACCTCTTTTTAGCTGCATCCGGATCAAATCCTTTTACTTCTTTGACTGAAGCAACACCTCCTAAAAACCTGGCTTCACCTGTGAATTGCCAAACCAAAGAAATTAACGAAACCAATCAAAACACACATCAACATAAAAAAATCATAAAATCATGAAAATCTCATTCCATAATTTACCAAAATCTATATCAATTTCCATCACTAAGTTTGATGAACAGATTCACAAACTCGAGAGCAACAAAAAAAAACTTATAAGGCTTTTACCTGTTCCCATAAAAGGAATGAAATCATCCACAGTGACTTCAACTCCCATCTCCGCAAAAACATCAACGGCGGCGCGTCTAGAAAGATCCTCACTGTTGCAAAGCACTCCGTCCATATCAAACAGCACCGCCGATACTTTCCCCCAATCCTCCGCCGTTAGTGTCGCCGGAGGACTCTCCGCCGCCACACTAACTTTCGTAGACGACTGAAGCGCCGATTTGATCAGATAAACTCCGGTTTTTGATCGAAATCTGGTGAATGAAGATGCTCTTGATGTGGATTTTGATCTTACTGGAATCAACGAAGAAGATAATCTCCTTGATTGTGAGAAAATTGAAGGCGGAGAAGTGAGTTTCAAAGCCATTTTTCTCGAAATCGTTTCGAACTGAGATTGTGTGTGGTTTTAGTGGCGGGTGTTAATTTATCCAAATAAAGGTCGAAATTACCCTCATGTTTTTTAGCATAGCATGGGCAATTTCGATATTCAATTTGTTCTAGTTTTGGATTATTTTGTATGACTTGGAGTGTGGTCATCTATATCTCTAATTGATGAAGACATGAAAGCTTAGACAAAATTTGGTCAAGACTCGTTAACTACTATCTTAGATCGATTAGTCACGATACTTGTTATTCCGTACAACAATGCACACGAACTTATAAATATTTCCCTGTGCACTAGGCATCTTTCTACATAGTTGGCGTTGTGATCTCCTTGAGGACGTATGAGAGTACGAGACATACTCGGGAGACATGTCCTACTAAGACGAGGTATACAAAAGTAGAAATATCTTTGAAGGACGAGATAAAACATAGACGTGTGTCTGTCAAAGAGCGGCGTACTTATGTTTGATGTCTAACCTAAGATTTCCTAAGGGCCAAACATGTTTTGACGTCCGCTTTTCATGTGGAGATTTTGAATGAAATGGGTGAAGTGTAGTAGTGTACCTTTGAGAGATCCGCGGAAGAGATTTTTCCATTTATGGTTACTTGTAACGTTTCGACTATCATTGTTTGTGACTGAATTTTGTCCGACGATTGGTGCGCTATTCAGGAAAATTCGAAATACTTGTTTATTGATCATATAAATCTCCATAAAATCTTTTCACATGTATTCTTTAATAGTTTTGTCTATTTGTTGAAAGGGATCAGACTTAGTATTGGAACTTAATATTAATTTAAATACAGAACGTTTGAATTTTTTTAAAAAAAAATATATGCAGGGTAAGGAAATTTTCTTGGATTTTAAGTGGACATGTTTGTAAAGGTTAAAATACCATTGAAATTGTAGTGGGAGAACAAAATATTCAAAGTGGACGTAATTTTCACAACAAAGATGAACAGTTAGAAATTACGTTTTTCATTTTTTTACTATTTTAGTTGTTTCCCAAGTGTCATATTTGAGATCCAAATACCAACACATAACACATGTTCTACAAATTTGTTATTGGTTTTTCTTTCTTTTTATTTTTTTGTATTTAAAGAATCTACGTCATAGTTCATACTAATTCTTGCACTCTTGTATCGCCAAGTAAATTTTGCAATAATTACTGATAAAAATCGTTGACTATCACTGCAAGTAATAAAGTTATAATTATTTGACTACCATTTTTTTGTTATAGATCTACTTTATTAAAAATTCTTGGGTTTGAACAAATCTATAAATTTTCACTTTTAAAAAATAAACTTAATCTTCAAAAAAATATTTATAGGTTCCAGCTTACCCAATTTAATATTGTTTTACCAAAAAATTTAAATTTTTAGGATATACTAATTATTATTTCATTAAGATACATTTGAGTCTGAATTTAATTAATTCAAAATTTTATTTACTTACATTTTTGGGATATACTAATTATTATTTCATTAAGATACATTTGAGTCTGAATTTAATTAATTCAAAATTTCATTTACTTGAGTCAAGATACATGTTTTTTCTTTGAAAAATACATTCAATTCTCTTCAATAACATAACATTTTGGCATAACTTGTAGTTTTTGGTCAACGATTTTATTTGAATGGACAAAAATCATTTCCATTTATTGCTACGTATTGAATAATTTTCTCTCAAAAATTAGTGTACACTCAATTATTTACTGGGCATTTATGCGTTTTGTCAAGAAATCAATTAAGTGGATCTTTAACCATACTTGGAATTAGGTACGAAATGTACATTCATTTAAGGTAGACGTGTTTTCTTAACTCGTTAAAAGACCATTGTAATTTCAATGAGAGAAGACAATCTTCAAATAAATAGACGTTCATAATCATCTCCCTTGAAACTTTTGCTTAGGTTTTATGATTCAAAGGGTTAAAAACTCTTGATTTTAACCAATGAAATTTCTTATAAGTATATTGGTTCTCTCAATTTTGATCTTAACGGCTTCGTCATCACTTATCTCTTCTTATGGTTTACCACCGAAAGGTTTCGATGAAGATGTAGAAATAACACTGGTGGTTGGTCATGATGATGCAGCTAATTTCACAACCATCCAAGAAGCCATCGACTCCATTCCCTCTGGTAACAACAATTGGATTCAGATAAATCTAAATCCTGGAATTTACGAGTAAGCTCTCTCATCTCCTCTCAATTTTACATTTTTTTTCTTTAGTTCGGTTCCGGTTTCAGGGATTTGGTTCAGTTTGAAAAATATCGGTTTGGGTTATCGTACGGTTTAGATTATGTTTTTGTTTTGGGTTTCATCATACTCAAACCAAATTTATATGACCACCCTTAAAATTAGGTCCAAGTTTACTATCCGGTTTAATTCGGTTTGATTTGGATTTTGGCCCCACGCTAATCTCCCACTTTCTTCATGTACTTTATGAGTTGCATTAGCATTAAAACTCAGAAAAGAATCAAGAAATTGAGTTCTTTATTTATTTTATTTGTGGTTTACCAACTTATATGTGATTATATTTCATGCAGTGAAAAGATAGTGATTCCGAAGGAAAAGCAAAAGATAATTATGCAAGGAAACAACGCATCAAAAGTGATAATTCAATATAATGATGCAGGACTATCCAATTCGAGTGGTCCTTTCACACTAAACGCCGAGTACTTCGTAGCTATCAATATTACATTCATGGTTAGACTTTATATATTTAGTTACTAGTGATATCATATATCTACTTCTATTAATCATCGTCGTTAATGTTAACTTCTCAAACCAAATAAACTTATATAATCAACATTTGCAAATAGAACAATGTTTTTAGTATAGCTATTTATGACATAGTTAAACTTTGAACTTTTTATAACGTCTAAAGCATACGGAATATTCTAAAGCAGTGAATAAGAAAAATTGGTTTGTTTGTGCAGAATACTTATAACAATAGGACACCAATTATACCGTATGAAGAAATAAAGGTAGCTCCATCAGTTATACTAACCGCGGACAAGGCGTGGTTCTATAACTGCAGGTTCATCAGTGTCCAAGACACAGTCGCTGATATATTCGGCCGCCACTACTTCCAAAATTGTTACATCGAAGGAGCCATCGATTTCATATGGGGAGGAGGCCAATCTATATACCAAGTAATCTCATATTTCTCTCATGCAAAGGCGAAGTATTAATGTGTAATGATACATATCGTGGCCTGATCATGCCTGTTTCAAGCCTAAATCCACCATGGCAGAACAGGCTAAACCAAACCCCCGTTATTTTTCTTACAAATTTAAGGTTTTATTTAAATTTGTATTATTCAATTAATATGAGTAAGATAAGTTTGTGTGTGGATACAGAACTGCATTATATACGTTAAAAGAGTGACAACAGAGGGAATGGTGGAGAGTCAGATGTTAACAGGATACATAACCGCACAAGGGAGGGAAAGCGAGGAAGACACAAGTGGATTTGTGTTCGATAATTGCGTGATCAAAGGAAGTGGTAAGACATTCTTGGGAAGAGCATACCGAGGCTACTCTAGAGTTGTCTTCTATGAAACCAACATGTCCAGTATTATTGTACATCAAGGATGGGATGCTTGGGATTATAAAGGACAAGAGTACGTAATGCTTCTTCTCTTTTACTTCCAATGTATGCATTTGTTACATATTTGGTAGACAATATTTTGACGATAATTTTGAATTACATAAAAAACTCAGGGATAAATTTACATATGCGGAGATAAACTGCACAGGGGAAGGAGCGAATAAGATTGGAAGAGTTGCATGGGAGAAGAATTTTACTGCTGAAGATGTTGAATCTCTTATAGAGCCCAAAACTTTCATTAATGAAGATGGTTGGATGGCTACTCTTCCTTCTTCTCTAGTCTCTTTATATTTACCAACTTCCATCTTTTAAGCTATCTACAATTTGTATTTCGTTTTATATATATTTTTGGACAGCATTTATTTATTATTTTATAGTGAGAATAAATAAAGAACAATTCTCACAAATAGGACGAAAATAAATTTTGTTTCCAAATTTAGCACATCATTTTCAAAGTTCCAAAATTAGCGCAATTCTAATATAAAAAATATCAAAAATCTTGGGGACGATTTAAAAAATGTCAAAATTGTCTCAAAAATAAAGTTTAAACCCTAAAAACTAAATCCTAAACCCAAAATATTAAACTCAAACTCAAAATTTTAAATTATTTTAATGTTGTTTTAAAAAATTTGTAGAGTGTGTTATAATTATCACAAAACTTGTTTTAGTGTTATTTTAAGATATTTTTCATAAAAATAAATTTATTTTAATATGGTGTCCCAATAATATAAAGATTAGGAATAATATCTAGAAGCTATGGCGAAAATAAAAGCGATTATAGAATTTTTTCAGTTATGGTTTCTGGCAATCTCGTCGGCGTAGTGAGACAGTTTTGTTCCTCAATTTGTGCGGCAGTCATCTCCACGATGGTTATTTCGAACCAATGTGATGCAATCTCGACGGTTTCTGAGTTGAAGGGTTTCTGAGGTGAATGCTGGGAACCCTCTCCAAAACCCTCCTTTGATGAATTTTATCCCATTTTGGTTACAAATTCATGGGATCCCATTCTAATTTCTCAATTGGGAAGTTATCTCACACATTGGTACTCATGGAGGTTGACTATGATGTTGATGTTGCAGCAAGAGTGTGAGTTTATTAGTGTACAAATCAATTGGGATGTTCAACAACCACTTCGATTCCATAGGCATTTCCAATTTCAGGCAGGTGTTAACATGTTCTTGCGTTATTGATACGAACGTCTTCGGGATTCTGTGAGATTTGCGGAATGTTAACCCATGATGTAGGCGCTTGCTTCATTCAGAATGGAGGAGATGAACATCTTTATGATGATGATGAAGAGGAGGAGTTACCACCGGCTGGACATCAGAATCGTAGGAATATAATCCGTGAAATCAATGAATAAGAACAACACGATGAGGAAGAACATAATGCCAATGAAGAAGAAGAACAAGGCGATGATGCCTTAGTCGATTTTGAGGATTTACAGGATGATGAAGGTCACTTCTCTATGTACCGAGGAGATTTGGAGCCAAGTGAATGATAAGCCGAGAAATGTCTTATCAAGAGAGTAACATAATGAGATGAAGAACAGAAGAATTAGAGGTTGATGGTGAAGAAATGAGGAAGAAGAAGGAGAAGAAATGAGAGAAGACGAGAGTTTAATTCATTGTTGATCTATTCCATACCTTTCTCGTAAGAGAATGAGAGTGCTAAATACAGAGTTTAAGGGCTGAAGATGCCAATACAATAACAGCCCAATAATAGATAAACGAGGCCTAATAAACTCATTTGGTGGAAAGAATTGGAACTCAGGAAGGGTGATCATTGCCTTGTTTTCGTGAGCATCTGCATTTGCTGTCTCATTGCCGCACCTGCAATTTTCGTCTTAATAGGGAAGATCACATTAAACGCCTTATGAATGGCCTCAAACTGCTTCCATCCTCTCTCGTCAACTTGTAATTCTAGCTCAGATTGGTTCCCTAATGATGAAATCCGCTTTGAAACAACCAGCTCCAGAAACTCGCAGCACCAGAGAACTCCATTCCGCATATTTGAAGGAATTCCAGCCACAAGCCTAGTCTATCTTTCACCCATCTCAGACCATAAGTGTAGGGGCTCGTCAGTCTCTCTTTATGTTTCTCATCCAAAAGAACAACAACAACAGGTTGTTGTGTAAGAGTCTGATCACTCACAGTGGTGCTTCCTTGAAGCTTGTGAACCTGATGCAACTGTTTGGACCCTCTCTCCAGACGATACAGAAATAGCTCGACTGCCATAATTCTAGTAAACTCATATTCCATCCGGATCCTATGACACCAGCCGCTTCTTACCAAAAATGTAGGATCTTTATCAAATTCAATGAGCTTGTACCATAACATAGTTGCATCTTCCTTACTGATCTTGATCAATCTACTTGTAATCTTATGTTCTATCTCTAATAAGTATTCCAAAATCATAAAGACAGCTTCCATACCATTTTTACAAGCATTATGCTTCTGATATTTCTCAACAGTACCTCTTTCAGCCAATATTTGTGAAACTTCTTGAGTTGATAGAATTGTTGCTATTAGCTCCTCCAAGCGAATTTCAACTCTCGTAATACTTCTACACATATCCTTGCTCACCCTTTGTAAAGTTACCTTGTCCTCAAGGTAATATTCAATAGCCATTTCACCATTGCTTCTTTGCTCATCTTTAATTCCTTCTTGCTCATATGCACTCCTCATCCTCACCTTTGTAGTACTTTGCTTGAGATCTTCATCCTTATTAGAAAGAGTGATCCAGTCTTGGTTGTGCACAAAGGAAAAAATATGATCCCGCCAATTAACCCAAGTCTCTCCCAGTTTTGAGAGCCAACTAAAGCCCATAATCAAGTCAACACCTAACTGGTATATGTCTATCAACATATAGTCTTCAATGATGTCCACTTCTTGAACCACCAAACTGATTCCCAAACAAATTCCCTTGCTTTCAACGCGTTGTCCATGATCCAATATAACTAAAACGTGATTTATCTCTTCTATTGGCAACTTCAGGTAATTAGCCAAATCCTTTGCTCTTGGTTAAATTTGTCATGGATTGCTCCTTATCTTGTCTCTTTCAAATCCTCTCTTACCCCTTCCAGCTCAAACCCATAATCATAGGTGTCATCTTGCACAATGGTAAGGCTCATCAGCTCCTCATTGTCACCCATATAACATGAAACTGTTGGCCACCGACTAAGTTGGGTAGATTCCCCTGATGCTAATGTACAACATTAGAAACTGAAGCATGTGCCCAGCCAAGTTTCCAAGTTCTTGGCTCCTTGTAAGACAGCTTCATCTCTCATGTACCCACTCATTTTCTCAAGTCATTTAGCAACATCCATTGCTTTTTTAAGTCCCTTAGGTTGAAGTCTTCTAACCTCTGACTGCAATGGTTGTTTCAATCCACGTATAAAGACATCCAACACATGTGTCTCCGGTATACTCACTGCTTCTCTACGTTTAGCTTTAAATTTTCTACAGAAACTCAAAACAAAACCCTCTTGTAGCATTCCCGAGTATAGTGAACGACTAATTTCGCCTTCTCTTCTTGGTGGAACCTTAGTTTCCTCTTTAATCATCCACTTGAATTCCTTCCAACTTGTGAGTGAATTCTTTTCCCAGAGACTCTTGATCTCGTGACATGTTTCCCCTTCCAATATTGAATAAACAATACACAACACTCAGTTTGAGGAGTCTTACTCTGACAAAAATAAATTTTCAAGCTGTTCATCCACGTTATCAAGTCTTCATCGGAGCATCTTGAATTCTCAGATTTCTTCCATGTTCTCTCATCAATTGGGAGTTCTACTGGTGAGGATAACCTTACCTCTTCAAGACGACTATGATGCGGAAGCGTTCGGTATAATTTTCTCGTTTTATCTAAACCGTAGCTAGGATTCCCACCTCTCAACTCATCTTGTTTCATATATGAGCCATCTGATGCGAGCACTCAAGCTTCCCTAGAGATTCCGTTGTGAACCAACGTATCTCCTCCTACCTCTACCCTTAACGTTGCATCAAACCCAAGAGGATTCAATGGATCCTTTAAGTAAAATTCAGGCCCACGAGAACGATGTGAAAATCGTTTCCTAATAGATCGGTCGTTGTTAAAGCGTGGACCAAAAGTCATTTCAATTTCGGAGTATCTCTTTTGTGAGTTTTGTTTTCGAGCTTTCTGGTAACGTCGTGACACTGGAATCCTCTTCTCCTTAGAGATATGATGTGCCATTGGAACCCTAGACCCCCAAAGACTGAAAGAAGTTTCTGGTGATGTAGTGCCCACCAAGTGTTCGACAGAATTCCCAAGAGAAATTTCTGGATTTTTCCTTGGTGAATGATCTGATCTCATCGTGATGGTTTGTTGGAGCTCGTGATCTCTTTATCTTCACCTGCAACACATATACTCGATTACCACACTTAAGACACTTACCTTTGTGGATCTCTGGAGATTATAGAAAAGCCACAACATTCTTATGTTTCAACAGAAAAATGTACCATGTGGGATAATAATAAGACAAGCTTGGAATGATACGAAATAATGGTATGATCAAGAAGACCGTATAACAGAGTTGATGTCATCTCAAGTCCCAACTACCACTTCATCTTCGTTTAACTCTCACTGGAAAAAACCTAGTCAAGGTTGGTTGAAATGTAATTATGATGGCTCTTTTGTTAGAGATCGCCCATCAAAAGCAGGATGGATTATACGAGATGATAGAGGAATCTACTTAGAACCTGGACAGGCGAGAGGAAGGATTACAAGTTATGCTTTAGAGAATGAATTCCAAACCTTAATTTTTTCAATGCAGCGTTGCTGGAGCAAGGGTTACTAAATGGGAATAAACTAAACTTTGGAGTTCACAACTGTGTAAAAGAAGCTCGATCATGGAGAGACAAATTCACAGAATGCCAATTCACTTGGATGAAAATAGATCGCAACAAGCCAGCAGACGTTTTGGCCAAACATCATATTGCTCATAATTCCCAATTTTTCTTTTATCTTCTTGTTCCTTTTGTAATCGCAAACGAATTACATGTCATTTCTCCACGTATCTAATATAATGATCAAGTTTGGTTTAAAAAAAACCTATTTTAATATGAATATTTATATAACCAAGTAGAACTTATAATAGATAATTTACATTGTATTGTCGTGCACGAACATCCAATCACTAACTTGAGATGTGTGAACAGTGTACATGTTAACTTATGCCTGTCTAAAATCATTGAATACGGTTACGAAAGTTTCACCGGGCAATATTCAATACAAACATGCCCAAGCTACAACCCATTAAATGCAAGAGTGTGGAAGGGATAAACCAAGCCATCATCTATGTCTTAACGGGCACACCTTGCCTATAGCACCGAGTACAAGGTGCCAAAGAGAAGTTTTCGACCATTTTAGAGATGTAATGATCTAGTCTCACCAACCAAACCATTGAGGCATAATGAGTTGAGCTGAAGACAAATCCGACCCACATGTCTGGTTATGTAATCCTGTAAAACCTCAATTAATCCAACCAGGGAAGAGAATAAGGAACCGGCCTAAAGTAAACAACTACTTCATAGAGTTCCAATTATTCCACAATTAGATCCAAGCATGTCTAACTGAAACCTTAATTCATTTAACCTGATTACTTACCATTTCCTAAAACCAACTCAATAACTATGCGATATTTAAAATTAACCTAATTGAACCAAGAAAACCAACCATTAGGTTCAATAACACTCTTGTTACCCAAATTAACACTTAATCGAACTGTTTTCAAAAGTCAACGGGTTGACTTTCTCTGTTTACTTAACCAGATTTGACCCCTTCGATTTCTTCTTCATTTCTACTTGAAGTTACCACCAAATTGAAGTTAGAATCTATGATTGAAAAGAGATCGGGAAAGGCATGTGTCTACAGGAAAGTGAAATTAAAAGTATTAGATCTTCTTAAACTCATTTCGCCTAGAAAAACATCTTAGATCATGTTAGATCCTTTCATAAACATGTTCTAGAGCTTGAGGGGAGTCTAATAATTGTTTTTGATCGGAAAACTTACTTAGGAAACAAATCATAATTTTTTCCGATTATTACTATCATG
Source organism: Turritis glabra (assembly GCA_900406565.1). NCBI lineage: Eukaryota > Viridiplantae > Streptophyta > Magnoliopsida > Brassicales > Brassicaceae > Turritis > Turritis glabra. The sequence continues at coordinate 353,721 of OVBN01000116.1, read as the reverse complement.
GTCTAGACTTGTTACTATCATAGTAAATTAGTAACCACAGTGGTTCATGGTTGTTTCCGACAATTCTCTGGCATGTCCTACATTTTCAGAAGATCTAGACCATGATAGTAACAAATCAATTAATGGGTATTCACGAGCTTTTGGTTAAGAAATAAAATCAGTGGATCTCTAACCATACTTGGAATTAGGTAAGGAAATGTACAAACTTAGTCAGCATGTTCTAAATTTACAAATTTCTTATAAAAATCAATTTATGCACAACTCTCTTCATTATATTAACTTGTAGATTTGGGTTAATGAATCAATTTCAATGGATATAATATTTTTATTTATTGGTGCTTTATAAGTTAATTTGACAAATTTAATTTTAAATTAGGGTATACTAAACTAGTGGGTATATACTTTCTTTTCTTTAAGAAATTAAATCAGTGGATCTTTAACCATACCAGGAATCAGGTAAGAAAATGTATTTATTTATTAAGTAGTTAAAATACCATTGTAATGCCAATGGGAGAATATAATCTTCAAATACTGATCAATATAAACGTCCAAAATCAACTCTAGAGAAAGAAAAAATAAATCAAGTTGAAATCTCTTCTTTTTCAATAAACGTCCAAAATCAACTCTAGAGAAAGAAAAAAACAAATCAAGCTGAAATCTCTTCATTTTTTTTATTTTTTTTTATAAACCAGGTTGAAACTTCTGCTTAGTTTAATTTTGGTGTTTAAAAACAATTCTTTTAACCGATGAAATATCTTAAAAGTATATTGGCTCTCTTATTTTTGTATTTTACGAATTCGTCATTACTTGTCTCTTCTGATGGTTTAGAACCGAAAGATTTATACAAAGATATAACAAAGACAGTGGTGGTTAGTCATAATGGTAAAGGTGATTTCAAAACCATCCAAGCAGCCATAGACTCTGTTCCTTCTGGTAACAAACATTGGATTAAGATTTATCTTAAACATGGAACCTATAAGTAAGCTTTCTCATCCCCACTTTCTTCATGCAATTCACTTCTCTTTATTTCTTTTAGGTGGGTTGACCAATTTATATGTGTGTGTTTGTGTGTGTATGTGTTGATACAGCGAGAAGATAGTGATTCCAAAGGAGAAGCAAAAGATAATAATGCAAGGAAACAACGCATCAAAAGTGATAATTCAATATAATGATGCAGGACTAGCCAATTCGAGTGGTCCTTTCATAGTAAACGCTGAATACTTCGTCGCTATCAAGATTACATTCAAGGTTAGAGTTTTATACATGTAATTTTAATATGTCTAGTTCTATTAATCATTCTCAAACCAACTTATACGATCAACTTTTATAAATATAAAATAATATCTATCTCAAGATGGATGAAAGTACGTATATATATATATATATTTTATATATATTGTTTTAAAAAAACTGTATGAGTATTTATGGCATAATTAAAACATTAAAAAAATTTCCCTTTCACCTAGATTCGAATGTCTTAAGCCAATGGTATTTACTGGTTACAACTTCCAACATTTATAAAGTTTTAAAATAGTGATCCCAACCATATACAATGCATGTATTAAAATATAATTAAAATTGAAATTCATTATTAGTCTAGAAATAACCATTCTTTCTGTTTTATAATAAATGTCGTTTAAGTTTTATAAACAAAAAAATAATTACATTTTCATTTTTACACCTAATTATTGTACTATATAATTTTTTATTGGTCAGTACATTATTGGTATGGATAAAATTAAATTTTTTATCAAAATTTATATTAAAGATATAAAACGACACATTCTCTGTTATATTCGACAACCAACATTCTCATTCTGAAATAAAATTAAGTTGTCAAATGATACTTAATACGAAACGGAAAAAAGTAACATTTTAGCGTGATCATTTAATAGAAAAAAATTACCTTAAGTGCTTTCACTACTTTAATATTTAGCTATTTGCCTCATTTCAATATTCATCTGACATATCAATTTGTTTTGTTCTTTGATGATAAGATAGATTATTCGGATTGATTTCCAAACATGTGGATATAATATGTAAATAAAATCTAGTACAATAAATATTGCGAAACTGACATCTTGATTGTGCAGAATACGTATACCAAGATGACACCAATAATACCGTATAAAGCGATAAAGGTAGCTCCATCAGTTATACTAACCGCGGACAAGGCGTGGTTCTATGGCTGCAGCTTCATCAGTGTCCAAGACACAGTGGCCGATTTACTCGGCCGCCACTACTTTAAAAATTGCTACATCGTAGGAGCCATTGATTTCATATGGGGAAGAGGCCAATCTATATACCAAGTAATATAATCTCATATATCTCTCATAAATGATTAGGGATTGATAAAAATAGACCTGAAGGTTGGGCCGTATAAATTTTTTAAAATTAGGGACTAGCCGAGTTGAACCGGTTTCATGCCTAAGCCCGAGACATAAGCAAAACCTACCAAGGCCAAACATACAAAGCATAAACCGTTAACTTTTTCTATGTTTTTTCATATATACTAAATAAAATTTAGATATCTAAATGACTTTGTGTGTGGATGCAGAACTGTGTGATATACGTTAAAGGAGTGACATCAAAGGGAATGGTGAAGGAAGGAGGAATGTTATCAGGATATATAACTGCGCAAGGGAGGGAAAGTGAGGAAGACACAAGTGGATTTGTGTTCAATAATTGTGTGATTCAAGGAGATGGTGAGGCTTATTTAGGAAGAGCTTACCGAGGCTACTCTAGAGTTGTCTTCTATGGAACCAACATGTCCAATGTTGTCGTACCTCGAGGATGGAATGCTTGGGATTATAACGGCAAAGAGTACGTAATGTTAATTCTTTTTTGCTTCTACTATATGCATTTGTTACATATTTGGCAGACAGGTTTAAACAATAGTTCTTACATACAAAAAAATCAGGGATAAATTTACATATGTGGAGGTAAACTGCACAGGGGAAGGAGCGGATAAGAAAGGAAGAGTGGGATGGGAGAAGAATCTTTCTGCTAAAGATGTTGAATCTCTTATAGAACCCAAAACTTTCATTGATGAAGATGGTTGGATGGCCACTCTTCCTTCTTCTGAACTCGTCTCTTTATATTCACCGTCTTCCATCTTTTAAATGATCCATAGTTTGTAATTTTTTTTTCTTTTTAAGTTATAGTAGGAATAATTAATACATATACATATTCCTATGAAAATTTTTATGATTCAATTTACTTTTGTGTTTCGGTATATTTTTCATACGCGGAGTTTACTAGGGGTAAGGTGTCCTGCGAACACAACAAACACGTCAGAGCCTAGAAAACACGATAGAGATGTTTTCCAATGCTCAAGTTAGAAAACAGAAAAACGAGGAAAAATAATACGAGTAAGAGTCATGGAGAAGTAAATGAATGTCGTAAAACAGATGAAAGAGATGATTAGTTCTCTGGTTTTCGAGACGGTCAAACGTCACAGCGGATGTTTTGGCACGGAATGTTCGTACCTAACCGTAACTTATCAAATATGTAAACAATATCCTTCGGTATTTAAGTCAAGCAAGTTTACAATGTTGACAAAAAAAAAAAAAAGAGATGATTAGTTCATACCGAGTTGGGAAAAGAGTGTATTTGTTTGCAGTAAGATGCGGCGGATTAGACGCCATATTGCTCCTCGAAACTTCTCCTTGTAGTTTAAATCGTTCTATTATACAGATTAATTTTTTGATGAACTGAAAATCTATTTAATTTAATTTTGTTTTGACCCTTGATTCTTCTTGACTGACGTAGTTACAATATGCATTGTTTTAATGCAGTATCTAACACTAAGGCTTTGATTGGTAACCTGTGGAATGGCGGAATTGCGTTTTTAAACGCAATTCCGCAAGTATATTGCCAGTCAACATTTTTCGCGGACTAACTAAAAACTCGCAAAAATGCAAGATTGCGTTTTGGATGAAAAATTTAACAAAAGAATATCTATTACGCAGATAAGCAAGAGTTTTGTAGATTATTGTGTAAGTCCCCGTATAAAAGTCAACTTTTTTAATTAACTTCACCTGCAAATAATAGTTATTAGCACCATTAACCAAAACCAATCGATATTCTTGCATGAATTGTAACCGTTGCAAAGTTATTAAATGGTTAACAATTTTTCATTTGTAAATATTTTTATCCTTTATTACATGGGTCTATAAATTCATTAGTCATCTCAATCAAAAATAATCACCGAAAATACTAAAACATTTCTTCTACAAAAAATACTACAAGTATTATGGAGTCTTCTTCGACAAATCCACCGTTGTCAAATGCTTCTAAAACCAGAGAGGTATATTATGTCTATTGTATATATGTTCTTATAGTGTTTTATGAAAGTTGCTTTTGTGTTATTTTGATGAGATAAAATATATAACAATCTTATTTAAAATATTTTATGTATGAAAAATTGTAGAGTCAATGGTCTGATCATATGCATCAAGTATTTCCAGATTGCATCTATGATTTGGGATTCACCACATCAATAAAAAATTATGTACTATGAATGTTTTAATAAAATATAAAATAATTATAATGAAAACTTTTTTATTCTAGTAATATTATTTTGTTACATCTGTTTTAATTTTTTTTATATTACTTTGTATGATATATAAAAGATATGTAAAATATAGTTAAAAAATCATTTTATATCATTTATATTCCGCTATTCCGCAAAATGTATCCAATTACATAAAAATTCATTCCACAAGATTTTATTCCGCAGACTTTCTGCAATTCCGCAAATCCGTAATTTGAAAACGCAATTCCACCATTCCGCAGGTTACCAATCAAAGCCTAAAGACGGTGGCTTAAAAATTTAAGACGATGTCAAAAAGATTAATAAAGTAACCGATATGTGTTTAAGATCTTAGACCCTTAAAAATGGATCAGTTCGCAGTAGGTTGAAAGTGTAAGGGGTTTTATCTACGGATTGGAGGCTGACTCTTGCTTTTAATAAAAATAAATAAATTATATATAAATAAATATTTTATATAATTGATGAAGTATAATCTATCAACGAATGATAAATATAAAAAATTCTCAATATATAAATAATAATACAAAAATTATTCTGTTTTTTTTTATTAATAGACATTGATGAAGTATTTATTTATAATCTATATGATAATAACAATCCGAAAAAATGCCACCAACATTCGCGTCTTTTCATCGTAATCTTTCGTAAAATAATTTTTATTCTTTTATTTAAAAAAAAATAACATATACAGTCGCATCTTTTCGTCGTAAGCTTTTATAAAATATTTTTTATTTTTTATTTTTTATTTTTTAAAAAATGAAAAATGCCATCAACAGTCATGTCTTTTCATCGTAATTTTTCGTCAAATAATTTTTTTTTTTTAAATAACTTCTACGGTTGCGTACAAAATTGCATATGTTCATTTAGAGTTGTGTATTTTACAAATAATTGTATCTATTCAAATGTTCATACCTTTTGAACAATTACGGTTGGTTTATTTGTCTTAGATTTAGTTGCGTATTCTCGAATCTCGAGCTTATAAATTTTTGGTATGCCTCTAACTTTTGGTAATGTCCATAGCTTATTACGTTATAATAAGCTAAAGTCGCATTTTCACATACCAAATATTAAAAGAAACATAACATTCTCTGTTTTTTTGTTTGCATCATCAAAAGAAACGTAACCCAATTTATTGATATAATTGTGATCCTCTTACCCGAATACTCTCTACAAAGTTCAAGCTTTAGCATCTGGTTTCGAAAACTTATAAAGGAATGCAGTATAAATCAAGCAAAAGATTTTGAAATATATGCATATGGTGAAATCAATATTTTTAAACAACTTAATACAAAGCTTTTGTCTATATGTTGTTCTTTTGACCTGCTGGATCAGTACTGGATACGAAAGGGTAACAATAACATGAGAAGCAGATTTTAAAGAGCACAAATATGAAAACCAAAGCAAAAGAGATACATCCAGCTCGAGATCAAATTTGCAGTAGCTATAATCAAGATAACAAGAATTTGGATACAAAATGTAAGAATAAGAAATCATTGAGAAGACAATCAAAATACCTTGAGAGGCGTTTGTATATTTTACTTGGTATTCAAGAACATTCCAGGGGAGAAGCTAGCAAGGCACAAGAACAATGTCTGTCCAGTTTCTTGAAATGACATTTCTTAAAGAAAAATAGTAATCCCCAACACCTCCTCGTTTGCTCTTAAATGACATTCGTAGTCACCGTTGTTGGCATATAAATGAAAACAAACCATAATACAAGCTTTGTTAATCACCGGATGAATGAACTTACTGAATATCCATCCTTTGCTACTAGAAAGAAATTACCACATTCTACCCTTGGTCTTTCTCACGTAAACTCTCATAGCCCACTTTCAATACACTCTCAATTCTTCCATCAAGACAGTTTCTCCACCTTGGTAGTTCATCTATCCAGTCAGCCTCGCTCTTTGCCCGCAACGATGACCCCAAAACATGCAGACCCGATGGAAGATTGCCACAAATTCTTACAACTTCATACGCAAGATTCATAAACCCATTAGGTGAAGAGGTTTGTCTAAAAGCAGATAAGACAAAAGATCATTAGAGCTTCTCTTTCTGATGGAAACCCCACTTGATACATAGCATTGATACCATGCTGCTGCAAAATCTCTTTGTTTTCAGTGGTCACTATGACCCTACTTCCAGCGCAAAACCACATGATATTAGTCAAAGCCGCTAGTTGATCTAGACGCTCCACATCATCAAGAATGATAAGAACCTTTTGGTCGTTTAGCCTTTTGTATAACACCTAGATGACATATCCTCATACCATCTTGGTTCAAAATCTTTGAAAGAAGTTGCTCTTGTAACCGCAACGTCAAACCATACTCACCTTGACCAATTTTATAAACTTCCCTAAGATTGTCAACAAAACAAGTATGTTGAAACCTATTAGAGATTCAACTTTGTAAAGCTCTGGCAATGGTACTCTTACCAATGCCTGCAGGACCAGAGATTCCAACCATCTTAACTCCATCATAATTTAAATCTAGCAAAGACTCCATTTCCCTCAATTGATCGTCTAGTCCAACCATCTGGACCGTGGAAGCTCGTGAAGACACGGTATCTCCAGGTGCGAGGTGAAGACATGAGTGAGACGATCTTGTGTCGTTCAAAATAACAGATGGAGAAGAAAATGGCAAAGCAGTGTTCACTTGCTGAGGCAGACAGAGAGAGCAATGGGAAGTTTCTTTGCGTTTACGGTATGCTCCCTAGGAAATAAACAGTATGATATTCATCTATGTTTATAGACATTCAATTCTTATTTAACAACAAACATTCGATTTACCCCTATAGTGCCTTATTATTCGTATTCACATGAGCGATATAATATTAGTTTATACAAGAGTATGATCACAATATATATATATATATATATATATATATATATATATATATATATATCCATCATTTAGCCTTTGATCGCCTTGTAGCATCGGAGGCTGCACAATGGAAGATTTGACTCTGAATCTCTGTATTTGTATGGGTTGGTACATTCTGGACCCGCACATATCTCCCGCGGTGGAGGATAACTGCTTTATTAGCAAGGTGAACCATGTTAAATTTTGGATAAACCCCGCTTAAACGGCATGGCTTAAATCCCAATGAGATAATGAGTCTTTGCAACAAATTCATAGATGTACTTCTAATCATACCTGTGAGGTGTAGAGTTGAATATAGTTGGCAAACCAAGTTCTTCTGGGAAGGTTACGATGGTTCCTGAAGGACCCATCACCCACTTCACTGTGTCTGATCTACGGGCAATCGAGTCTGCAGCCTTCTCCTGCATAAAACAGATTGCAAACAATCGTTAGATTGATAGAATGGATCTCAAATAAAATGCTTTCATTCAACAGCGGCAGAAATTGGTTATCCAGCCATGAAACCAATTGAGAAGGAACACCAGGAATGATCTTTCGAGACTATCATTGCAGTTTATACCTTGGCCTTATCTTCTTGGCGTTTCTTTATCTTATCTTCCTTCTTCTTTCTGCTAGAGTCTTGGCCCAGAATCTTCCTGATTGCCTCAGCCTACCGATGTGAGAAAGATTATGTACGCATGCTCGTCATATAATTCATTCCACTGAAACAGAAAAACAGGACCAAACCTCTGATTCTCTAGCTGCCTTTTCGACTTGCATTTTACGTCTCCGGGCAGCCTCAGCTTTCTTTAGTTGCTGATCAACCTCTAATCCATTTTCTTTTCGCTCTGTAAGCAAACAAATCAAACAAAAAGCTTTAAGTAGGAAAACAATTTGATAAGAACCTCAACTATAACATAAATTGAGCAACTATGTAGGTCACTAAACTAATGTCACAACCAGAGCAGCTAGGCCCTGCGATCGAGTCAACAATCTAATGCGAGCGCAACATTGCAAGTACCCGACTAAAAATTCAAGATTTTGCTTCGGTGATAGCCTCTATATCTAATAACAAAAAGAGCAGATCACCAAGCTTACTTCTAGGTGGAGCTGGAGGTAGGCCACCAGGAAACTCGATGTGGTTTCCGCTATGTCCAGAACGTCGACGAGTAGTCACAGTCATTTCTGTCTTAACTTCACTCTGACCTTCTTCAGCTGCTCTTCTTCTAGTTCTCGAGCTCTTATTAACTGGCTCAACATCTGAAACAGCCTCTTCTTCTTCCTCATCATCATCGTCCTTGACATAATCAGCATCGTCAAATGCTTTTCCCGGCTTATCCTTCTTGCCTGACTTCTCTGATGTTCCTACACCACGTGGGAGTTCTACATTTTGTTTCATTACCTTGGAAAGCTTTTTATGTTTTCTGCTCCTTTCTTCATCATCATCAACATCTTCTTCCACAGCCACAACTTTAGCCATTTTCATCTTTTTGAGAAACTGAATTTCTTCGTCATCATCATCAAGACTATCGAGTTCCTCATCCAAAACACGTCGTTTAGAAATCCGGTTGCTTTTACGAATCGGATTCGTGTTTGTTTTGCTATCTCGGGTATCATTACATGAATCTGATTTGCTTGCGGTGTCCAGCGGTGTCCCTCTTAGTTTAGTGGATCGCTCGTTTGAAATTTCCTGTGAGTAAATGAGCAGACAACAACAAATTACAACTGTATCATAAAGACTGAAATATCAGGCAGTTACTAGCACACACACCAGTGAGAATTGAGAAATATATTACAGCATTTGAGAAAGGATTTAGTACCTGGTTAGTCTGACTAATTCCCAAGACATCATCTGATGCATGAGACGACTTTGTCGAACACAACCCAATATCAGAAGCACCATCAGATGCAGATACTACATTTATAGTTTTTGACGAACCACCGAGTTTGAGTTTAACCTTCTTGATGGTATTCTCATCAAAACCAGCTCGACGTTCTGTTGTGTCAATTGAGTCTTTCCTTTTACACGGGACAAGAAACCCTTCAGTGGATGCAGTACTGTGGCCTCCACCTTGCCGCACTTGGTTACTTCCTTGAAATGAACCGTTCGTTGAACCTTCATCTGACTCCACTGCTTCCCTCTCTTCTATCTTATTCTCATTCTAAAAACACACAAAGTCAATTTCTACACATCAGTTCACACAACTCATTCATATAGTAGTAGTCGACACATAAAGATCCAATGTATGAAGGGATCAGAAAGTTCACAATGATCCAAATTGTTATTGATTTAGATATATAGATAAAGGCAGAAACTTTGACGGCCGCAGAGTTAAAGTGACTATTCTACATAAAAACTAAAGAAGTATGAAGGCCACACCTACCACGAAAACTATTCTAACACAAGTAAAAGAGATAATATTGTACAACAAGAATGAGGTTTACATTGCAAAACTTTATATGTTGGTGGTTTCTTACATTGTCAGGGATAGGTGTGGATGGCAATGAAGAAGCATCCTGTAACTGTCGTTCATTCCAAGGCCGACGCAATGTGGTGCTTCTCTTCTTCTTTGTTGCACTGCTAGTATTACTGAACCCTACACCTCCAAGAATCTCCATAACTGGTTTTGCTTGACTCAAAAATCAAAGCTCCACATACTTAAGCCCCTAAGATATATTACTCAGCAGCATCAGATGATGAAATCAAACTATCCACAACAACAAAAGGGCCTTAGCTTAGCTTAGAAATACAGCTAAACCCAAATAATAAATTTGTTATCAATTCAAGTTCAGACAGTGTTAACTCTAAGCAAGCCTGTGGAGGAAACACAATAATCAACAAGAATCAAAGCAAATGAAAAGCCTTTTAGAATCCAATTCACAGTTCGTTTCAAGGATTTGGATTTCGAAATTGTCCATCAATTCGATCAAAACAATTGACAACGAAGACAAAACGCTAAGTACTTGAATTAAGAGGTCAAATAAACCAATTATACCTGATTTAGATTCAAAGGATCGAGATTTGAGCTAGGTAAGTTGGAGTTAGGGTTTATGGTGTATTGGAGTTGATGAAGATGAAGTTTTGGAACTTCATGCTGTGTCACCGTCTTCACTCTTGTGCGATCCTCTGAAGCCAAAAGACAAAGGGCGTAGGTTAGACTAATCTACGCTCACTTGGTTGACTTTAGTTTTGGTTTTACCACAAAAAAACAGTAATATCTATATACTGGACCATGTGTTTCATTTCTTCTGTCGGTCCATTACAATAACGCACTCTTCACACATCTCTAAGTGTCTCTAAAGTCCCAAAGCCATATATATGATACTACAATTAAGTGAGCAAACTATTTGGTCACTACCATAAAAATTAATTAATGTTAATTTAATTAAATTAAAAATATATTTTTCATTATATTAATCTGTTAATCGCAAATAAAAAATTTTAAAAAAATTCAAAACGTAATGAATTTACATGGATGAATTTTTTAATACTGATGAATATGTTTGTTTATTTTATATTTATATTTTTAATAAATTTGAATGCGTTTAAAATTAATTTCACATGTGGTAAATGTGAAACAAAATATTTAAATAATGTTAGATTTTTAATATTTTTTCCCAATTTTGTAGGAAAATCTGTTTTTTTTTTTCGTGACTTATATTGAGTATTTTTATTAATGAAAAGGCTTATATTGATTATCAAAATCCAATGGATATAATATCAAAAAATTGCTTTCTTAGATTACTAAATCTGAATTGTTTATGAAAATTTTGGAGAAAGAAACAAATAAACGGCAAATTGATAAAATACGATCCATTATAATGATAATGTTGATCACTATAACGCCCCGACCGCCATCTCTTAATGGGTCCCACGTCTTCTCTTATCCGACGGTCGATACGTTACGTCCTGGAGACTTTAAAGACTTGTTTACCGACCCTACAAATCACCACATGATATTTTCTCGTGTTTTGGCCTCACTCGCATGGTACCAACAATCACTTCCCAGTTGGTCACCCATTCTGAAATTGCTCCAACACAAGCACGCTTAACTGTGTAGTTCTCTTAGGACAGTTGAACGAAAATATAAGTGCACTTTGGTGACATAGGTGGCCAAATCAATTCTTTTGAACCTCTCCGCATGCAGCACCATATTTTCTGAAACCGGGGTGTTACAATTCACCCCCACTAACATATCACAACGTTCTCGTTGCGCACCAAGACTGTCACCCCCGACGGTGTGAGCCATCTTATGCACTTCTTCTCTATTTGGTGGTGGTTCCGTGTTTAGATCGAAATCGGCTTAAGGTTGCATTACCCTCTTTCCACGATTATTATTTTGTATTGTAACAAGAGCTCAACTTATCTTTGTAAAGTAGGTAGCGTAGCAAAAGACAATTTGTTTGCTCCATAAAAAAGTTTTATTTTTTGGTAAATTTTAAAACTTTGAATGAATTAATAATCAATCAAAAAAAGTCGCAAGTATTAATGTCATTCTGCTAAATATTTCACTAAATTCTTTAATTTTAATCCTTTTTGGCATGTGTCTGTATCTATATGAATAAATATATATATATATAAGGGATTATCTGGAAAAAAAAAACTAATTTTTTGTAATTTTTCCCTTCATCTCTAAGAAAATATAGATCAATCATATTATTTCAAAAATAATACCCAAAATAATTTTCATACATATCTTTTAAAAGTTTTAGCGGCTACATACATTATATTTGATATATTATCTATCAAACTTTTACAAAGTTGACAACGATGATGATGTGTTGTATTGCGTATTACTTTTGATTTCGTGGGATTAACCTGCTTTTTTTTGGAGATGCAGGATAAAATTACAAATATGGTGACTTTGAAAGTTTTTTTTATATATAAATAGAAAAACTTATATGAACTTCTCATAAAATTAGTTTTCGCTATTATGAGAAATTAAATCTAAATTATTTGTAATTTGGAAACAGTTCACATTTTAATGATAGCGAGAAATCATTTTAGAAACATTATTTACATAAGCACTTGGCTATTGTAATTCATATCTAAATAATTATTAAAATTTTAATACAACTATTAAATTTCACCCAACGATTGCTTTCTTTTTTTTAACCCATAAAGACATACTTAAAACGGGAAAAAGTAAATATATTCATTTTTTGACCAAAAAAAAGAAAAATAAAGGATATTCAACTTATTCTTAACTACGCAATTTGACTAGAGGAGAATAAATGGATTGGCCAATTACGTAGCATTAAAATTTGAATTCAGTTAGTAAATGGAGTTGTTAATGAATATTTTATCATAATAGCGAGAAATTTATTAGAGTATAGGAATTGATTAGATTGGTTTATAATAACTGTACATTTAATATCGATTCAATGTTTGTAAACCCAAACCCCCTTACTATATAAGAGGCTTTGATAACTAATCTACGCCCACTTGATTGAAGTAAACATTTACTGTCTGGGTTTACCAATAAAAATAGTAATATCTATCTACTAGGCCTTGTGTTTCATTTCTTCTGTTGTAATCGGTCCATTACAACAATTCAATCTCCACACATCTCAACTCCCAAGTGTCTTTAATGTCCCAAAAGGATAAATATTTCTGTTACCAACCAACCAAACATATTATAAGAATGAAAAACTTGAGAGGCCGAAAAAATAAAAAAAATGACAAAACAAAAAAAGAGAATTAGGGGTAACATAACAACGAACAAACTATTAAGTGTTGGTCATAACAATATAAGTTATTTAACGTTAATTTAATTGGATTAAAAGTGTATTTCTTATTGTACTGTGATATGTTAATCAAAAATAATAAAGTCATAAAACTTACAAACATAAAGAATTTACATGGATGAATTTTCTAATATTGATGAAAATGTTTGTATAATTTTTATATATGTTTTTAATAAATTTGATCTCGTTTAAAATTAATTTCACATGTGGTACATGTGAAAAACAAATATTCAAACAATGTTAGATTTCTAATTTTCTTTTTTCAATTTTGTAGGGAAATCTGTTTTTTATATGTCATGCCTTATATTAAGTATCATTCTTATAAAAAAGGCTTATATTGATAATCAAAATCCAATGGATATTATACCAAAACATGGCTTTCTTCAATTATTGAATCTGAAAGTTTTTATGAAAAATTTGGAGAAAGAAACAAACAAACGGCAAATTGATAAAATACGATCCATTATAATGATAATGATGATCACCATTATAGTATATTACTACTTCTTCTTATCATTTGAGAACGCCGATAGAGATGAGGAAACCTCCGGATCCATATTAATGAATCCATTCAGAAGTATTATGTATTCCCACAACATGTATGGATCTTCGATATTCTCCAGTTCTTTGGTATCAATAGGCAAATTGTTTTCTTCAATGTACTGTATCAGCTCCTTATTCAACTCCTAAAGTAACATAGTTTTTAGCAAACTATATTCATAAACTATAATTAAAGAAAATACCCATATATAAAAAAATACCCTAAAACACCACAAACCCAACTTTTTGTTTTCTTTCAAAGATACTACAATTTTTAGAAAAATTCCAAAAATTTTATGGTTAAACCTAAACTATTTTGAACCTATTACTAAACTTCTATGAACCCTTTCTACACCTAGTTATGATTATATTTTCTGGGTGTTAAAAATTTGTGTGGTAATTTTGGAAAAACAAAACAAAAAGTATAGTATGATATTTTTTTAGAACTGCCAAAATAAAAAATGACCATTATCACCTTGTTCCGCTCTTTTTCTTTTTCCGATGTTAGCATCATATGATCGAGTCCGGCTTCAAGCTCGGAAATCCTAGTTTCCCTTTCCATATTACGCTCCTCTTCTCTATCCGGTGGTGGTTCCATGTTTAGATCGAAATCGGCTTCAGGCTGCATCACCCTCTTTCCACGATCCATTTCGTGATTACTATTATTTTGTATTGTAAAAAGAGCTCAACTGATCTTTGTAAAGTAGCGTAGCAAAAAACAATTTGTTTGCTCTATAAAAAAGTTTTCTTTTTTGGTAAATTTTAAAACTTTGAATAAATTAATAATCAATCCAAAAAAAGTCGCAAGTATTAATGTCATTTTGCTAAATATTTCACTAAATTCTTTGATTTTAATCCTTTTTGGCATGTGTCTATATCTGTATGAATAATATATATATATATATATATATATATATATATATTAAGAATTTTCTACAAAAAAAAGAAAAACCAATATTTTTTAATTTTACACTTCATATCTAAGAAAATATAGATCAATCATATTAAGTCAAAAATGATACACAAAATAATTCTCATACATATCTTTTACAAGTTTTAGTGTCCACATACATTAAATTTGATATTTATTTATCCAAAATTTACAAAGTGTGACAACGATGATGATGGGTTGTATTGCATATTAATTTTGATTTCGTAGGAATAAGCTGCATTTTTTTGGAGATGCAGGATAAAATTACAAATATGGTAACTTTGAAAGTTTTTTCTATATATAAATATAAAAAACTTATATGAATTTCTCATAAAATTAGTTTTCGCTATTACGAGAAGTTAAATCTAAATTATTTGTAATTTGGAAACGGTTCACATTTTAATGATAGCGAAAAATCATTTTAGAAACATTATTTAAATAACCACTTGGCTATTATAATTCATATCTAAATAATTATTAAAATTTTAATACAACTATAAAATTTCAACCCAAAGATTGCTTTCTTTTTTTTAACCCATAAAGACATACTTAAAACGGAAAAAGTAAAGATATTCAACTTTTTGCCCAAAAAAAAAAGAAAAAGAAAGGATATTCAATTTATTCTTAACTACGCAATTTGACTAGAGGAGAATAAATGGATTGGCCATTTACAATGCATTAAAATTTTAATTAAGTTAGTAAATGGAGTTGTTAATGAATATTTTATCATAATAGCGAGAAATTTATTAGAGTATAGGAATTGATTAGATTGGTTTATGTTAACTGTACATTTAATATCGATTCAATGTTTGTAAATCCAAACCCACTTACTATATAAGAGGCTTTGATAACTAATCTACACGCACTTGATTGACGTAAACATTTACTGTCTGGGTTTACCAATAAAAATAGTAATATCTATCTACTAGGCCTTGTATTTCGTTTTTTCTGTTGTAAATCGGCCCATTACAACAATACAATCTCCACACATCTCAACTCCCAAGTGTCTCTAATGTCCCAAAAGGATAAATATTTCTGTTACCAACCAAACATATTATAAGATTGAAAAACTTGAGAGGCCAAAAAAATAAAAAAAATGACAAACAAAAAAAGAGAAGTAGGGGTAACATACTAACGAGCAAACTATTAAGTGTCGGTCATAACAATATAAGTTAGTTAACGTTAATTTAATTGGATTAAAAGTGTATTTCTTATTGTACTGTGATATGTTAATCGAAAATAATAAAGTCATAAAACTTACAAACATAAAGAATTTACATGGATGAATTTTCTAATATTGATGAAAATGTTTGTATAATTTTTATATATGTTTTTAATAAATTTGATCTCGTTTAAAATTAATTTCACATGTGGTACATGTGAAAAACAAATATTCAAACAATGTTAGATTTCTAATTTTCTTTTTTCAATTTTGTAGGGAAATCTGTTTTTTATATGTCATGCCTTATATTAAGTATCATTCTTATAAAAAAGGCTTATATTGATAATCAAAATCCAATGGATATTATACCAAAACATGGCTTTCTTCAATTATTGAATCTGAAAGTTTTTATGAAAAATTTGGAGAAAGAAACAAACAAACGGCAAATTGATAAAATACGATCCATTATAATGATAATGATGATCACCATTATAGTATATTACTACTTCTTCTTATCATTTGAGAACGCCGATAGAGATGAGGAAACCTCCGGATCCATATTAATGAATCCATTCAGAAGTATTATGTATTCCCACAACATGTATGGATCTTCGATATTCTCCAGTTCTTTGGTATCAATAGGCAAATTGTTTTCTTCAATGTACTGTATCAGCTCCTTATTCAACTCCTAAAGTAACATAGTTTTTAGCAAACTATATTCATAAACTATAATTAAAGAAAATACCCATATATAAAAAAATACCCTAAAACACCACAAACCCAACTTTTTGTTTTCTTTCAAAGATACTACAATTTTTAGAAAAATTCCAAAAATTTTATGGTTAAACCTAAACTATTTTGAACCTATTACTAAACTTCTATGAACCCTTTCTACACCTAGTTATGATTATATTTTCTGGGTGTTAAAAATTTGTGTGGTAATTTTGGAAAAACAAAACAAAAAGTATAGTATGATAATTTTTTAGAACTACCAAAATACAAAATGACCATTATCACCTTGTTCCGCTCTTTTTCTTTTTCCGACGTTAGCATCATATGATCGAGTCCGGCTTCAAGCTCGGAAATCCTAGTTTCCCTTTCCATCTTACGCTCCTCTTCTTTATCCGGTGGTGGTTCCATGTTTAGATCGAAATCGGCTTCAGGCTGCATCACCCTCTTTCCACGATCCATTTCGTGATTACTATTATTTTGTATTGTAAAAAGAGCTCAACTGATCTTTGTAAAGTAGCGTAGCAAAAAAAAATTTGTTTGCTCTATAAAAAAGTTTTCTTTTTTGGTAAATTTTAAAACTTTGAATAAATTAATAATCAATCCAAAAAAAGTCGCAAGTATTAATGTCATTTTGCTAAATATTTCACTAAATTCTTTGATATTAATCCTTTTTGGCATGTGTCTATATCTGTATGAATAATATATATATATATATATATATTAAGAATTTTCTACAAAAAAAGAAAAAAACCAATTTTTTTTTAATTTTACCCTTCATATCTAAGAAAATATAGATCAATCATATCAAGTTAAAAATGATACACAAAATAACTCTCATACATATCTTTTACAAGTTTTAGTGTCTACATACATTAAATTTGATATTTATTTATCCAAAATTTACAAAGTTGACAACGATGATGATGGGTTGTATTGCATATTAATTTTGATTTCGTAGGATTAAGCTGCATTTTTTTGGAGATGCAGGAAAAAATTACAAATATGGTAACTTTGAAAGTTTTTTTCTATATATAAGTATAAAAAATTTATATGAACTTCTCATAAAATTAGTTTTCGTTATTATGAGAAATTAAATCTAAATTATTTGTAATTTGGAAACTGTTCACATTTTAATGATAGCGAAAAATCATTTTAGAAACATTATTTAAATAAGCACTTGGCTATTATAATTCATATCTAAATAATTATTAAAATTTTAATACAACTATAAAATTTCACCTCAAAGATTGCTTTCATTTTTTAACCCATAAAGACATACTTAATAAGGGAAAAAAGTAAAGATATTCAACTTTTTGACCAAAAAAAAAAAGAAAAATAAAGGATATTCAACTTATTCTTAACTACGCAATTTGACTCGTGGAGAATAAATGGATTGGCCATTTACGTTGCATTAAAATTTGAATTCAGTTAGTAAATGGAGTTGTTAATGAATATTTTATCATAATAGCGAGAAATTTATTAGAGTACAGGAATTGATTAGATTAGTTTATGTTAATTGTACATTTAATATCGATTAAACTCTCTTACTATATAAGAGGCTTTGATAACTAATCTACGTGCACTTGATGGACGTAAACATTTACGGTCTAGGTTTACCAATAAAAATAGTAATATTTATCGACTAGGCCTTGTGTTTCGTTTCATCTGTTGTAAATCTGCCCATTAAAACAATACAACCTCCACACATCTCAACTCCCAAGTGTATCTTATGTCCCAAAAGGATAAATATTTATGTTACCAACCAAATATATTATAAGATTAAAAAAATTGAGAGGCAAAAAATTGAAAAAATGACAAAAAAGAGAAGTAGGGGTAACAGAACAACGAGCAAACTATTAAGTGTTGGTCATAACAATATAAGTTATTTAACGTTAATTTAATTGGATTAAAAGTGTATTTCTTATTGTACTATAATATGTTAATCGAAAATAATAAAGTCAAAAAACTTCAAAACATAAAAAAATTACATGGATGAATTTTCAAATATTGATGAAAATGTTTGTATAATTTTTATTTATGTTTTTAATAAATTTGAACTCGTTTAAAATTAATTTCACATGAGGTACATGTGAAAAAAAAATATTCAAACAATGTTAGCTTTCTAATTTTCTTTTTTCAATTTTGTAGGGAAATCTGTGTTTTTATATGTCATGCCTTATATTAAATATCATTCTTATAAAAGGCTTATATTGATAATCAAAATCCAATGGATATTATACCAAAGCATGGCTTTCTTCAATCATTGAATCTGAAAATTTTATGAAAAATTTGAAGGAAGAAACAAACAAACGGCAAATTGATAAAATACGATCCATTATAATGATAATGATGATCACCATTATAGTATATTACTACTTCTTCTTATCATTTGAGAACGCCGATAGAGATGAGGAAACCTTCGGATCCATATTAATGAATCAATTCCGAAGTATTATGCATTCCCACAACAAGTATGGATCTTCGATATTCTCCAGTTCTTTGGTATCAATAGGCAAATTGTTTTCTTCAATGTATTTTATCAGCTCCTTATTCAACTCTTAAATTAACATAATTTTTAGCAAACTATATTCATAATCTATAATTAAAGAAAATACCCATATATAAAAAAATACCCTAAAACACCAGAAACCCAACTTTTTGTTTTCTTTCAAAGATACTACAATTTTTAGAAAAATTCCGAAAATTTTATGGTTAAACCTAAACTAGTTTGAACCTATTCCTAAACTTTTATGAACCCTTTCTATACATAGTTTTGGTTATATTTTCAGGGTGTTAAAAAATTTTGTGTGGTAATTTTGGAAAAACAAAACAAAAAGTATAGTATGATATTTTTTTAGAACTGCCAAAATACAATGACCATTATTACCTTGTTCCGCTCTTTTTCTTTTTCCATCTTACGCTCCTCTTCTCTATGCGGTGGTGGTTCCATGTTTAGATCGAAATCGGCTTCAGGAAGCATCACCCTCTTTGCACGATCTATTTCGTGATTACTATTATTTTGTATTGTAACAAGAGCTCAACTGATCTTTGTAAAGTAGCAAAAAAAAAATTTGTTTTCTCTATAAAAAGGTTTTCTTTTTTGGTAAATTTTAATACTTTGAATAAATTAATAATCAGTCCAAAAAAAGTCGCAAGTATTAATTTCAGTTTGCTAAATATTTCACTAAATTTTTTTATTTTAATCCTTTTTGGCATGTGTATATATCTATATGAATAAAAAAAATTAAGAATTGTTAACAATAAAGAAAAAACTAAGTTTTTTTAATTTTACCCTTCATATCTAAGAAAATATAGATCAATCATATTATGTCAAAAATTATACATAAAATAACTCTCATACATATCAGTTAAAAGTTTTAGTGTCTACCTACATTAAATTTGATATTTATTTATCAAAAATTTACAAAGTTGACAACGATGATGATGATGGGTTGTATTGCATATTAATTTTGATTTGGTAAGATTAACCTGTATTTTTTGGAGATGCAGGATAAAATTAAAAATATAGTAACTTTAAAAGTTTTTTTCTATATATAAATATAAAAAACTTATTTGAACTTCTCATAAAATTAATTTTCACTATTATGAGAAATTAAATCTAAATTATATGTAATTTGGATACAGTTCACATTTTAATAATAGCAAAAAAGCATTTTAGAAACATTATTTAAATAAGCACTTGGCTATTATAATTTTTATCTAAATAATTATTAAAATTTTAATACAATATAAAATTTCACCCCAATGATTGCTTTCCTTTTTTTAACCCACAAAGACATACTTAAAATGAGAAAAAGTAAAGATATTCAACTTTTTGACCCAAAAAAAAGAAAATAAAGGAAATTCAACTTATTTTTAACTACGCAATTTGACTAAAGGAGCAAAAATGGATTGGCCATTTACGTTGCATCAAAATTTGAATTCAGTTAGTAATGGAGTTGTTACGATTGGTTTATGTTAACTGTACATTTAATATCGATTCAATGGTTGTAGACCAAAACCTTCTTACTATATAAGAGGTTTTGATAACTAATCTACGCGCACTTGAATGACGTAAGCATTTACAGTATGGGTTTACCAATAAAAATAGTAATATCTATCTAATAGGCTTTGTGTTTCGTTTCTTCTGTTGTAAATCGGCCCAATACAACAATACAGTCTCCACACATCTTGTAACGCCCGTGTTCCAGAAAAAGGAATTCGTCGGGACGTTACAGAAAGATCGTATCAAAGTGTTCTGATACGATTGGATTGACGGAAATGTGATCTCTCTCTTTGAAGTCAATCCTAAGTGTTTCGGGAATGGAGGGTTCTCGGAACTGGGAAACGGATTGACCAAGGGTCGAAAAGTCAAGGTTGACCAGAAAAGAGAGAGGATCGATCGATCCATAGCTTAGACGCTGAGGGCTGGAGGTCGTGGATCGATCGATCCATAGGTGGATCAATCGATCTGCCTTTCTGTTCTTAGTCCGTAGTTGTGGACCGATCGATCCGGGGTTGGATCGATTGATCCATGTGCTGGGGTGGTGTGGACGATCGATCCATGGGAGGACCGATCGATCCAGCCTTGTGGAGGTGTGGATCGACCGATCCTGGGTGGATTGATCGATCCAGTGAGCTGAGAGGTGCGGATCGACTGATCCAGAGGAAGGATCGATCGATCCACATGTGTCGGCAACTTTCTTTTTGTTCTCTTTGGCCTCACCTTCCTCCCTATTCGCGTCTTTCTTCTTCTTTCTTCTTCCTGGGCGATTGTTGGAGCTTGTCTGAGGAAAAGGAGAGTGTGATTCGAAGGTTTGGGGGTAGAGAAAGGGAATCAAAGAGAGAAACTTGTTGTTGCTTATCAAGGAGGGGTTTGAACTTGTTGAAGCTTGGTGAGTTGCAGAGGATCTTTTGTTGCGGCGTGGAGGAGAGAGGAGTTCACCAGCTTCGTTGTGGTGTTATCTCAGTCCGCAATCTGTCCGAAATCAAGGTGAGTGCATGACCTTGAGCTTATCTAAGCAATTGAGAAGTTTGTGTGTTCTTGGTGATGTTTGGCTTAGATTTGTTGTTGCCTTGGTGTGTGTTGCTTGTTTCCTTGGTGTTTGGGGTTGGGTTTGTGCCCAATCGTCTGTAGGAAGAAGAGTTGAGGCCCAGGGTGGTCGTTGGTCGCGTGCAGCCACGGAAGAAGTCCAGTTCGGAGTTGTAGAGGTGAAGGATCGACCGATCTAAAAGTGGATCGATCGATCCATTGTTTTTTGTTGTCGGAGTTCGTCTAGTGAGGACGGATCGATCGATCTGGGTGTGGATCGGTCGATCCGATCTTGTGCTCGATCGTGTCGGATTGGTCGATCCATGGACCGATCGGTCCGAGTTTTCTTGGCATGGATCGACCGATCCATGGGTTTCTTGTTGCTTTTTGTTCTGTTTTGCATTGTGAACGGTTTATCATCTTACTTGCTTGTGTGTACAGCTCGTAGATGGGAGGACCGTCTCACTAAGTATTTTTGGTAATACTTACGCATCTCTGTGTTTTGTGACTTGCAGGTAAAGATAATGTGTGATTGTGGAATCAAGGCAATGAGGAGGGGATGATTAGATCGAAGTATTCGTGATATTGTGTGGTGCAATGATGATAAACCGTTTGGAGATAGTCATTTTTAGAGGAGACTTTACACATATTTTATATGTGATAAATGGAGCTGTAGAGAACAAATAGATTTGACGAAACTTAACATCATCGTATCGTTGAGAAAACTGTTAGATTTTAAAGCTTACAAAGAACATGAGATTCTTAAGAAGTGATAGTCGTGATGCACAAGAATGTGAGATTTTCTCAAAATAGATTCTTGATATCGGGGATTAAAAGATAAACAAGTCTAATCATGGAGAGATAGATATAGGAATCCCTCTAAATTTACTAATATAGGGTGATAAACCTATCAAAACAATCGTATATAAAGTTTACAAAATCGTTGGTAGAGAATTGTTAACTTTCGTTCTAACAAGAGAGAGAGCTATTCTAAGTCGACCAAACAATGATGTGGATATGTGACTAGATGATGCCGAAGATGAAAGATTATAATTCTTTAGATTGATTTTGTTGCTTTTTTGATGTAGACAAAACATATTAGGTTGTGTCTTTTTCAAATATTTATTTGGTTGTAAATTTTAACATGTGAAGAAATAATTTATCTAAGGTTTGGCAGTGTTAAAACATCCAACAAAACTTTGAAAGATGATATGCTTTATTTTCCATAATTATTGAACAACATCAACACATATGGATTGTCTTTTTTTTTTTTTTATAAACCCTATCGGCTACTCCGGTCAACTCCGGTAAGAACGCACTGAAGTGCTACAGAGTAGATTTCTTCCCGCAGGACCACCACACTATCGAGAATGCTTTCCAATAATGTATGAAGGTATCCGGCTCGCCTGTTATCAGAATACCATGTACACTGCATGGGCCGAAACCCATGCCCAGACATCCCACATAAGTGTTGTAAATGTTTTTAAGGTGGATCGAACCTGGGGTAGCTCATTACAAACTCCCCACTTCCTTTCTACCACTAGACCATGTCCATATGGAATGTCTAGCCACAAGTTGATATTAAAGATAGGTGCTCCCATCATGATTCTTAGAATCATTGATCCGAAAAGTTGTTTATGCAATGGTACGAGGTTATAAGTTCAATTAGTAAATTGTGTTACTAAGGCTCGAATTATAATTGGTGAAAAGAGTGGAGAAAAATACCTAATCATAAAAAAATTTGTAACCCTATCAGAAGCTCAGTTTTTGTTCCAGTATGTTACGTAGAATTTTTTTCGTAATTGTTGCTTTCGCCATAATCATTAATAAGAGCTAGAGTCAAACATTGTCAAAAATTGGTTTGTTCCTACCTAGGCTGGTCTTTTATCATGCACAACTATATGTGGCGCTTTTAATGTGAGAGTCATTGCTTACTCAAATACATTTAGTTTCTTGACGTGATCTTATGATAGTGTTTTCTTACCTTTTGATTTAATTAGTCAGAAGTCGATTATTTCGTGTTATTAGAAAATAAAATATGTTATTGCGAATCCTCGGATTTAAATCACATATTTCTCTCTATATATTACTACTTAATCATTGATATAACTTTTCTTTTTTTTTTAGGATTTTCATGCTCGCACATGGGTAAGGGTAAATGTAATTGTGAAAAAAACTGTTAAATATTAGTAAGGGTAAATGTGTCAAATTTAATTCAATGTATAATTTATTTGTTTACAAATAAATTAAAATTTGTATATCCTTCAAGTAGAGGTGGGCATAATATCCGAACCCGAAGATCCAATTCGAATCCGACCCAAAAAATCCGATCCGAATCTGAATTCAAAATTTTAAAATATCCGAACATGTCTTAAACCTCAATACCAGAAAATCCGAACCCGAACCCTATCCGAACCCGAACCCGACCCAAATCTAAACCCGAACAGATACCCGAACATACATACAATATAAATATACAATAACAATATATTAATAATATTTATATTTGTAATAATCTAAGTGTCGAAAATATTCGGATATTTTTGATATTTTTGATATTTTTGAGTATTTAAACTACTTTTGAGTGAATTTAGATAAAAAATATTCGAGACTTTTAGATATTTTCAGTATTTTCGAGTAGTTTGAATAGATTTGGATACAAAATTTTTTATATTTGGAAATTTCAGGTAACCTGAATCCGAACACAAAATACTCGATCCAAACCCAAAATTTAGAAATATCCGAACGGATCCTATAACTCTAAAGCCAAAAAACCCGACATAAACGCGAACGCCCACCCCTACTTTCAAGTAGGCATTATTGAAATATTTTAAATTTAATACTCCCTCTATTTCAAATTATTAGTTGTTTTAGAGGTTTTTTTTTGTTTTAAAATGTAAGTTGTTTTCCAAAACCAAGACAAAAAATTTTACTTTTAGATTCACTTTATTATGCACTTTATTATTGAAACCTTTCAAAGCTTTGAATCACGTATGACAAGAAAAAAGTCAGTAAAATATTAAGTTAAAATCAATGTTTAGTCAAACTTGTCACTTTAGTCTTCCACTAGTACTCCTATAAAAACCTAACGTGTAGAATTTTAGTTGTTCATTACTCCAGTTTTTTTTTTTATGAAACCATGGAAAACAAAGAAACAAAAGAACAAAAAGAAAGCAAACCAGAAAATGTTCAAAAAAATCACCAAACACAATTAAACCTGCAAATGTTTACTCGTCCATTTGATTTAAACAAGCCGATGCATTATGATATTGGAGAGCTTCCCAACAGAGAAATTGAAGACACTATATTGGAGATATTGAAGATTAATTTTCCTAAGTTTTTCTAACTTTGGTCTTTTTTATGTAATTTCAAATAATTTTTCTTGTTGTGATCTATATGGTCATTGATGCTTTGATTTATGAATATGAATGGAATAATGAATGTAAGTGAAAAAAAAAATCTATTAAAATAAGTGGTTGCTAATTTTGCTTCCTTTATTTAATTATTAAAATATTCTGGTTCTTTAATTTTTAAGAAATTTGTGAGAAAAATGTTTCTGGAATTATATAGCAAGAGAACGGTTAGTAAATTTCAAATCATATGGTTTGTGGATTGATTTGACGGTGATGAAAGAGATGGTTCTTCTAATGATTCATTTTGATAGAATTCGTATCATATGATGAAGGACGAATGAATTTCCATTTAATAAAAACTTCAAAGATATCTATGATCTTATACAGTGACACCAATCAGCTGGAGCCTTTTTTAATATTTTTCAATTTTCATTTTGTGTATGTCAACTTTCAGCTGTCTTCTCATATTCAGTTTCTTAAACGATTCCATCTTATAAAATTAATTATGGATATGGAAGTCAAATGTAAATGTCTGGATCCCATCATGTGAATTCTAAAAAGTTAACTATTTTATGGAGAGAGGGAGAAGATTCTCTTCCCATCGCCGGTTTCATTCTCAAATTCTAACGTTCTAACAGCTCTGTTTTTACTCCGTCTCTTAGCTGGCTGCATAGTAACAAATAGAAATATTCCAATTTTCCCAGAAAATATCTTATTCCCTTCCTCGTCAAACTTTGGATGAGCCATCGCTGCTAAAAACATTATTTTTGCGATATATACGATGTGGATCATCTTCAATCGGAAGTAGATAATATTTCTCGGCCTTCTTCGTAATATAGAACCATTTCTCATCGATATGAACGATGTTGTACATATCAACAAACTTTGGTTCATGAGGTAGAGAATTTTTATCCAGCATAGAGATGCAAAATTGTAGTCTACCTGAAACCGGTAAATTTTAGTCAACAAAGTTTTATTATTGAATAAAATTTACATTCATTAAAAAAATGTAGTATACCTTTCATATTGGCTTCCTTCAGATGTGGTTTGAGGCTATTAGTATGACGTCGAAAGAGTCCTTCTTTCTTTCTTCTAAATAATGTTGAAAGATTCACATCCATAGCCATAGACATCGACCTCAAAGTTGTTCGTTTGCATAATGGAATATCAGAAATTTGAGTTGGCTCAATTGAGATTCTTTTGCGACCACAATTCTCTGTCCTCCGATGGGATACATTGACTTTTCCACTAGCAGTTGTTTCTTTAGCTCGTTTCCAAATCCTTTGCACCATTACTATAGGCACCGAAAATAGATTAGAAACTTCTCTTGTTGCATTTCTTGCCAACTTTCCATCAATACTCCTGTAACGCCTGTCTCCCAGAAATTGGACTGTTGACGGAAAGTATATATATATGAGGTATATATATATTTATCAATATATCTTTGATCCGTTTAACTCCGTGATAAATGTGTTATGTTGAGGCTTTTAATGTTAAGAGCTCCGGAGAAAACATTTATCGAGTGGAGAAAATCGAGTTTTGGAGCGGTTGGTGGGTGTGGACCCCACGTGACGGTTTTTAAGTCAAGGAATGGCTTAATTAATCCTTTCTTTTCTTCTTCCTTTCTTCTTCTTTCTTGCTTCTTTCTTCTTGATATGGCTTTGGTTGCAGAGAAAGAGAGAGAGAGAGAGAGAGAGAGAGAGAGAGAGAGAGCTTGTGAGAGCTTGTTCTAGAGAAGAAGAGCAAGGGGAAGAGGTTTGTAGCTTACCTTGAGAGTGGAAGGAGAGGGATATCGAGCTTGCTAAGGCATTGGTGGAGAAGAGATTCATCCTTGAGTTTGGGGAGCTGTTCTTGAGCCGAATCTTCCAAGGATTTAAGGTGAGTGCGCGACCATGAGCTTATCTAAGCTTCTGTGGTGGTTTTGTGTGGTTTTGGTGTGTTGAGATCGTTTGTGTGTGAGTATGTTTGAGTTAGATTCTTGTTGAATCCTTGGTTGTGTTGCTTGTTTTCCTTGTGTTATGGGTTGGGGTTGAGCCTAATTGCTTGGAAAAGTAAGGTTTGAGGTGGGAAAGGGTCGATTGTTGTGAAAAGGGGAGAAACAGGTCGGGATCGGGATCAGGTTTTGGTTGCAGGGAACCTTCGATCAGTTTGGAGAATCGGTTGCAAACCGATTTCAAGTTTTGAATCGGTTTGGGCAATCGGTTGTAGATCGATCCCAAGACCTTCAGTTAAGACCCTCAAATCGGTTTGTGCAATCGGTTGCAGACCGATTTCAAGTTTTGAATCGGTTTGTGAAATCGGTTGCAGACCGATCCAGAGACTCTTCTGCATGACACTTTTCTTCCTTCTGTTTGACGGCTTGGGTTAGATCCAGTTCGGCCCCTGCTGTTGAGTTTTGTGTCTTGGGTATTTCTATTGCATGTTTTGTGCGGTTGGTGATCTCGTGCTTGTGTGTATAGCTCGTAGATGGGAGGACCGCCTCACTAAGTATTTTTGATAATACTTACGCAACTCTTTGTTCTGTTGCAGGTAAAGATAAAGTGTGATCGTGGAATCGAGGTAATGAGGAGGAGGATGATTATGACTCGGTTGTGTGTGTTTGTGTTTGTTTGTGGTATATGTTGAATCGTTTGTTATGTTTCAATATTTCGAATACTGTTGTTGACGGTTTGTTAAGTGTTTAATAAGATCGAGTCTTTGGCTGCGTTTGTTGGAGGTTAATATTATGGGGTATTAACTATTAAAAAAAAAAAAATCGGGTGCGGTCGTTTCAACTCCTCTCTAGTAATGCACCAAAAATCGCTAGCCTTTCCTCATTTGACAGATTTTTTCGGGTTTTTTGTAAATTTGGTTGATCTTGAGAAGCATTTCATGTTCTGTAAAAAAAAAAAATTATTACCAAAAAATAAGAATTTAGCCCCCAATAAAGGAATAATAAAAATAAACATAATACATAATTTATTTCTACATATTAAGAACTTGATTGTACTTATAATTAAAGTTTTATTACTTACTATTTCAGTAATTTTAACTTTTTTAGAAAAACCTAACTTATAAAAAATTGAAAATAAATAAAATATATACACAAAACGAAAAAATAAATCAAATCACCAATCAAACTTCAGAAAAATCAAAATCTACAGAAAAATCAAAAACTAAAAATTTAAACACTAAAATCTAAAAACTAAAAATCATAAAACAAAATCTAAAATTCAGAAACCATGTAAACAACAAAATCCAAACTAGTTGTAGAAAGAACAAATCCAATCAAGCTTTAAAAAATCAAAATCTAAAATCTAGTTGTTATTTGAAATATTCCTTTTTGTTATTTTCTTTTTCCGACAACCAATTCAATATTGTTGTGTATATGAATATATAGATGACGACAAATATAAAAACGAAGTCCTAGAAACAGATGAAAACAGAGGATCTGCCATAGATTCCATTATTGATAATATTCGTATTTGTATAACTTGAACTACTGCAACAGGACGTGTGTATATATATATATATATATGACTTCAAGTTCGAATTCTATGTACAAAAAATGCCAAATCAAAAACAAATTTCCAGAAACTAAAGAAAGTACCCAACCAAAAGAAAGAAGAAAGGATTATCAAAACAACAATTATGAAATTATTATACCTATGTTCTATGAACAATCTAGAAATCATGGGAGAAACATGAAAGAAGATTCAAAAAAAAAAAAATTAAATCAATCGACTCAAAAAAGAACGCAAGTCAGAACTGAAAAAAAAACAATTCTTATCCCCACTTTCAAACAAAGAAGGCGACAAACATGGAACTAAAACAATTATTAACTCCCCAAATCTTGTTGAGATTACATCGGTGAATTATCATCATATTAAGAAAAATAATTAAATAATCAAACATTCTTTTTTGACGTCAAATAATCAAACATTCCTAATAGATAATTCACATAATTTAATCATGTTGTAAGCTAGAAAAGAATTCTGCAAATTGTTAAAAAAAAAAAAACTGTTACCTGAATTAATTGGAAAATCTCCATGGCCATGATTTTCTTCCGATGGAATTTCATTTAAATCAAATAAAACCTCATTCTCACAATTTAGAACTGAAACATTTAAATCAAAATTAGAAGCCATGAAAAAAGTTGTTGATTATTTTCTATTTTGAAGCTTATATAGACATTAGAGACTTTACAAATTTTTTGTTTTGGCTCCATTGTTAAATTTTGAATTTTTGGTTTAAATTGATTTTATAGATGTTGGCTCCAAAATAAATTTGGTAGAAGTGACATTAAAATCCACCGTGTGATTCTTCACATTTCCTTTATTTGTTTTTTTTTTTTTTAAATCATTTTTTTTTCTTTAATTAATTGCTTAGACAAAATGATAAGTTTTTATAGAGAGAACAAAAAGCAAAAAAAATCTTAATATGTGTGCATTCAGGCAAAACAACTAATAATTTGAAACACATAGAGTATATGATTTTATTTTTAGTGAGTATTATGCTCGCGTCTTGCGCAAGCCCATCACCTAGTTGAAACTGGAAGAGGAAGAAGAAAGGAAATAGAGGAAACTTTCAAAGAAGGAAAAATTTCATGTGAAAAATAGTTTCATGAGAGCATCAAAATTTACGTGTTATGTGATCTATAAGAAAACAAGAATCTCCTACACGTTAAAACATTATTTTGTGGAACGACGTTAAAGATTCAACTATCCAAAAATATCCAGAACTTTTATATAAATCCTCATTGATTTGAACTCTGGAATGTCATGAAGAAACCATCATGGTTAATACTTAATAGTAAATCAACTACAGTACAAGCGTTTAACAACATCACATAAATTAAAAAAAAGCTTCCTCGAAAGATATCCAGACAATGTGGATGCTTTGCTTCTTACCAGGAGCCTTCAGCACCAGCAGTTGGGTTGTGGAACGACGAGAATTCCCAGAATGTCTTCAATGAGTATGGCTGAGAAACCGTCACGCCTTCTTCCGTGATCTTAGCTATCTGCACATTTTTCATGTTTTCCGTTATTATATTCCATATGAAGAACTTCAGCCAAATTAAATGAAGATTATTCTTGTTGATGATATAAGAAAACGGTAAACAAAACTTGTAATTAGAGACAAACCTGAAGCTTGTTAATAGCAGATCTGTCGCGGTAAAGAAGCACACGCATACATTTCTCAAGGAGCTTGACACCATCTTCAAAGCTCAGGTCCGCATGCCACTCATCACGAAGAATTGGCCTAGCGAGATGGTTACCGAATCCAGTGGCAACATGATCATCTTCAAAACTAACACCAATCATTGACACCTAGGGGGAAGCAAATGGATCCAAATCAATAAATACATTCATAAGAAGATTATATATATGCAAATGGAAAGTCTTAGACATACCATTCCAAGGTAACTTTTCCCGTTTTTGACACCTCCAAGGACGAGAGTGTTCCACAGAGGGTTAAACTTGTTGCGACGGTTGTACATCACACGGGTCAGATAGTTGTGAATTTCTTTCGGTCCCAAAGAATTACCATCATCCCACATGTTATCATTCAGGCTGCGTAAAACCGAGGACTTGTGAGGCATGAGAATTGACAAGGAAAGATTAGTAAAAACATTGAGTCAAACGGATTCTTACGTGAGCTCATCAAGATAACGGAGAATCTCCTGAAAGTCGCTGATTTCTCCGCTGGCACCAAGAAGAGAATGCTTACCAATAGCCTTCATTCTCTCAATGTTCTTGTATCTTAAGGTGGATCCATATGAACCTGCATATTCGCAAAAGTTTGAAAGTGAGGTGAAGCCACAGTATCATCATTTCTCTGGTGCAGAAATCCCCAGGAAACCAGGATCACACATTTAGAAGTTAAGAAATAATCCAACCATAGATATACCAAATAACCGTACAGACAAATGACAGTTCTTACATATTGTGAGTTGGTATTAAAATATGAGAAATCAAACTACGTCAATAATTATAGCTAAGCAGTTGTTGATGGTTATATTGTTGACTCTCAGTTGTCATCTCTTGACATAATTAAACAATAGATGGCACAGACGAAACAGATACAGTAAGCAAAAGGAATTAGAATCAGTCACAACTTTTCAACTTTATTCTCTGGTTCATTCAAACTTGCGCATTTAAATCAATGAAATAAGCCTCAATCCATAGTCTACCCTACATCTTAAGATAATAGAGAGAAGTAGGAATAAACAAAGAACTGTAACATTATATTGTAGAAAGATTACGCGGGTAGGCAAACAAAAACAAGGAATGTGAAACTAATGTCACAAAAAACAGTTGCATGTCTACATGTTTAACCAAAAATACACATTCTTATCAATCAAATAGGTAGTAGCTAGTAGCCAGAACAAGACCTTTTCTGCATAATAGTGTTCAAACCTTATACCCTTTCTCATCTAAGACCCCCTAAAAAGATGCAAACAACCAAGATGACGATAAATGTTGCATCTCGGTTTTATCATCATTTCAATCTCACAAGCAGATTAGAAAGCAGCTGAAGAACTATAACAAAAAATACTAATCATACTATAAATGCGGCTCAATAGACACTAAAGAAACAGAAATTACAAGGAACCATACGCATAAAGCTAACACTCCAAATAACCTCTTTGTTAACAGTTTATAAATGTATACACAAGAGCATATGTGGGACTACCTACTACAAACACAAAATTAATGTAAAAAAAGTTTCGGGAACTTCATTAAGAATTCACGCTTAATCACTACTCTAGAACACATGGTCTGTTTCACTACCTTGTTGTGATATATCACCGAAAAAGAAACAGATTTAACTAAACAAACACCAAGAGAAGCAAAGCAAACGCTGCGCAAGCAATCAAGCTCATAACAGATGTAAATCTAAACACACATTGCAAGAACTTGTGCAAACTGCTAAGCATACATAAAACCAATACTAATAGTCTAATACTTAATCAAATAAGCAAGGAATTTTATGTGATAATGACTCATAACTCATAAGACAGTGAAATGGAACAATGAAAGAGCTGAAACTAAGAAAAGAAAACATACCTCCCATGTCAGAAGCCATCAAAACCCCATCTTTGTACTTGATTGCAACAATTGAGGTTCCAGTAACATATGGGTACCTAACCAAATTTTAAAATAAAACCCTAAAAATTCAAAATCGAATCCCAAATTTTCTCAAAATCGGAAACCCTACACAAGCATAAGAGAAAGATATATTTACAGTGTTCTTTGTGATTCTGCTTCTGCGATCTTCATAGAATCACCGTTATCAATCGGAATAGTAAACTGTTCAGAAGACGAAACCAAAAAGGTACAAAATCAAACCCAGAAGAATCAGAAGCAGACATAGTAAATAAGAACATTGAAGTCTACAGATTGATCTGACTTACAGTCATCTTCTCGAAAATTTCGTAGTAAGCTTCTGAGATTTTTAGGTTCTTCTTCTTCTCCTTCAAGATCTGATGTTCTTGTTTTGTTTACCTCACTAAAAAGACTTCTGCGATTTCCTTTTGCTCAAGAAAACAAATTGAATCGGGTCTGACCCGGTGTTTACCGGTTTAACCTGGTTCTTGACCCGCTGATCTCACATTAATATCTAGGCATGGGCATTGGGTTAACCGTTCGGTTTCGGTTCAGTTGCGTTCGGATATGATAATATAATAACCATTCGAATATTTTAGAAATTTCGGTTCAGATCGATTCGGTTTCTTTTCGGTTTGGTTTGGTTCAGATATTTTAAGAGATAACTGTAACTAACCAAAATTTTATCGAGTTTAGTTCGGTTTTTCGCCTAAAATAAACGAAATTAACCGAATATAATCAAAATTAACTGAATTTAACTGGAAAAAATACAAAATAAAAACACAAAATAAAAGAAAAAATTAGAAAGATAAATTAAAATTTCGTTCAATTTTTCATAAGAGTATTTAACTTTGACAAATATAACTAACATCATTTAGATATGTTGATTATTTAAAATATTTGATTGTTTAGAGTCTTCAAAAAAAATATTTTTAAGTTTATAATTATAGTTTTGTATATTATGGGTATTATTTTTTGGTATTTTCTAGATTTTTGGATATTTTGGTTAACCGTTTAGTTTTGGTTAGTTTGGATAGAAAATTTTAATTACCATTCGGTTATTTTAAAAACTTCAGTTCAGATACGATTCAGTTTTTTTGGTTCGGTTATGTCGGTTCTGTTACCGATTACTTTGCCCAGCCCTACGAATATCAATTTTATCGGTTATAGACCTGACTCAATTCCAGACAAATATCAATTTTATCGGTTAACCTCGGTTAGACCCGACCCGTACTCACCCAAATATCAATTTATCGGTTACCCGGTTATAGACCTGACCCGCACTCATTAAAAATATCAATTTTATCGGTTTATCTCGGTTACTGTCTTATGGATCTGACCCGACCCAAACACACCCAATATTATCGATTTAACCCGGTTATAGACATGACCCGACCCGAACTCAACCAAAATATCAATAAGCCCAAGTCCAGTTATATTCAAAATTGATTTCTGCGTCTTTCTCAGTCTTCTTCTAGAATCGTCTTTACTCATTCCTCGCCGGAGAATCTCTCAGTATGGCTAGGTCACCGAGCAAACACGGCCGCGATCAAACTCAGGTAACTGTTTTACTCGATTTCATCTTTGTTACATGAATCGTCTCTAGCTAAATTCTCTGTTTACTCAAGGATTGAGAAGAAGACGAAAAAAAATCGAAACGACTCGTGCTTCTTATTTCCACTTAGTTATCTAGATTTCATGGAGAATATTAGTAGAACGAACTGTAGAAACTTGATTATGTTTATAGATTATGAACGAATTAGATGTTTACTTGCATCGTTTGGATTCGATTTTTTTGTTTTCCAGGATTTCCAGGGATTTTTGAATGACTTGCAGGATTGGGAGCTTTCATTGAAGGATAAAGACAAGAAGATTAAGCAGCAACCTTCTAATTCATCGAATCCGGTTCGTTCTTTTGTGTATATATACAGAAGTACTCTTTTTTGTAAACTTATTGTATCCTTATGAGATTTCTTGTTTTGAACGTTCAGAATAGTGAGAAATTTAGACCAAGTGGTTCAGGGCAATATGACTTTGTTAAAAATTATGGTTCAATTAGTGATTTGTCGAGTAATTTGATCGGAGAAAGTCTAGTGGATGCTAATTCAGAGAAGGAACAGGTACTTACTTCTCTTCAAGGTATGTTTTTTTTTAATCATGTGATATCCTCTCGATGATATTGTCATAATGGATCTTACTCTAAATACAGGGGAATGAGTATTTCAAGCAGAAGAAGTTTAATGAGGCGATTGATTGTTACTCTCGGAGCATTGCTTTATCACCAAATGCTGTGGCTTATGCAAATCGGGCAATGGCTTACCTTAAGATCAAAAGGTTAACTCATTGTCTTTCTTATTGGTTTTATAAATTCATGACTGTGACACTTGTGTGTGTCCACTTGTCTTCCATCACCTGATAATCTCTAAGCTTTTTTTCTGACTTTGTAAATGTTTGTTTATATTAGATATCGAGAGGCTGAGGTAGACTGCACAGAAGCCTTAAATCTGGATGATCGTTACATAAAAGCATACTCACGCCGAGCAACAGCCAGAAAAGAACTCGGCATGATTAAAGAAGCCAAGGAAGGTATCACACACGCCCATATAGTCATTCATTCTGTTCTCTTAAAATACATACAATTTCTTTATTACATGTTGCTGCATATGTAAGGTGATTAAAATTAATCGCAGATGCTGAGTTTGCTTTAAGATTGGAGCCTGAGAGCCAGGAACTTAAGAAGCAATATGCCAACATCAAATCTTTGCTCGAGAAGGTAATATTTTCATATGCTTTTTTCTGTATCTTTTGCTAGATAAATTTTATATGCTTCACAAAAGGTTAACTTTTTGAATTCGGAGCAGGAAATCATTGAGAAAGCCACTGGAGCAATGCAAAGCACTGCACAAGAATTACTCAAAACAGCGGGTTTAGATAAGAAAACAAAAATGCCAAGTATGGAAGTGAATCTGAAGCCAATGACCATAGGGGCCAAAACGAACAGGGATAAGTTTCGTCCTGATTCAGTTATCAAGGAAAGTTCGGGGACGAAGCTCATTGAAAATGTACAACCTGAGGTATATCCCAAAGTTGTTTTTGTTAGATATATCTGAAGTTCAAAAATGCGCATCTAAGAGCTCTGTGAATTAGTGCCATTACTAAAGCTTGTCGCATATGATATTATCATCACACGGAAATTTTATCTTTAAATAACCTGATGGAATTTTCGAGAGCTTGTCTCATGGAACTTGTCATGCAAACTTTTATTTTTGTGGCAACTTCAGAAGAAAAGCAAAGAAGATTCCAAGAAAATATCAGCTATTACGGAAAATCTAGATAGCAACAAAGTGATGCCTAGAAGCCAAAGTTATGAAAAGGAGGAGAAGTCTTCTAACAGAAATGGTGCTCAGCCTTCTGGACAGGTGAGTATTGGCGATCTATGTGGGGTTATAAAGATTAACGTCATACTACAAAATCCACTCTGATACTAGAAAACTTGTCCCCATTTTAATTTTACAGGGAAACCAGGTTTCTAAAAAGCTGGAACTAAAGCCATCAGTGCAAGAGCTTGCTGCTCATGCAGCGTCACTTGCAATGGCCGAAGTTTCTAAAAACATTAAAGCCCCAAACTCTGCGTACGAATTTGAAAACTCTTGGCGGAGTTTTTCTGGCGACCGTGCGTTACAAACCCAATTGTTGAAGGTTTGAAATTCCACCTGCTAAAAGTAATTTATTCAATCCTCAAACAACAGTGCCCACTCATCAGGTTTGTCAATGTATCAGGTAATGACTCCGAGCTCTTTACCTCAGATTTTCAAGAACGCCTTGACTTCTCCGGTGCTGGTTGACATAATCAAATGTGTAGCCTCATTCTTTACGTGAGTAAACTCACCATTTGCATTCTGGGTTCACCAAAAATTTTGGTAAAAATTGGTGCTTATGGTTTATTACATGTTTCAGTGAAGAAATGGATTTGGCTGTTAAATACATTGAGAACTTAACAAAGGTTCCTAGATTCAACATGCTCGTCATGTGCCTTACCTCAACCGAGAAAGACGGTACTCCATTTATCTTCATGTCATGTCAACAATCTTTCAGATGATCAGAGCATATAAATGTTGTATAAATGACCTTACATCAGAATAGTTGTGATATCTGATTTCTTTTGGAGCAGAGCTTCTGAAGATATGGGAGGATGTTTTCTGCAATAAAGCAACTCCAATGAAGTATGCAGAGGTCTTAGACAAACTGAGGTCAAGATACTGCCTCAAATAGTAACTTAGGAGATGGCTTTTTTTAGCAGCGTACGTGGTGAAGATTTTGCACACCCAGTAAGCATTTTTCAATGATCATGAACTAGTTTTTTGTTTGCAGCCCAAAACGATACCGGTTCTGGTTTTGTTCATATATTTTGCTCGGGTTTTCGTTTTGGTTTACCTGAAAACTGTCGACTAATAGATAACTCAGAAAAAGGCTATTGTCAGTTTTCATTTCATCCACTGTGTATTGTTGCATATAGAAGAGTTTACTTTTATGGGTTCATGTCCAAATTCTGCTTCTGCGATTGGAACTTAGAATAGAAACAATGGTTCTTCTATTTTCATAGATGATATGGCATGAGATAGAATCCTGTTCTTTGGACAGATCTTTCTACTTTAGGATATAATCGCACAAAGTCTGCTCTTTGAACAGAACCAGAAGCAAGAATTTCGACCAATCGTATCGTTATCGTAATCGGACCTTTATTATGTTTATCTTTGTTTTATTCCGACAAGAATAATCGGCTGTGTCTCATAGAATCTGTTTGACCACCCCTTGCAAATTGCAATAGACAACGGCAGAATCCAACCAAAAAGAAGTGGTCAGTGTCAATTTCAAATCAGATGCTAGGTGACAGAACAAAGAAGGTAAAGACAATAACAAGACACTAGCAAAAACAGCCAACATTTTCGTAATTAAAAAAGACAGCATAGATAGATCAAGAAAACTGTAATCAAACAGCAATTTTCTAAGTAAGCTGTTCTTCATTAGCGCCTGCGAACTCCTCGATAATGTTCTTCTTCTTGTTCATAATCACGTGGATCTTGGAAC
This sequence comes from Turritis glabra, assembly GCA_900406565.1. Classification (NCBI taxonomy): domain Eukaryota; kingdom Viridiplantae; phylum Streptophyta; class Magnoliopsida; order Brassicales; family Brassicaceae; genus Turritis; species Turritis glabra. Next base: position 316,631 of record OVBN01000116.1, on the reverse strand, counting down.
AGTTGCACGCCAGATCTGAAGCTTGATCTATGTGATCATGAACGATACCATTACCATCTCCACCGAGTTTCCTAGAGATTACAATGGAGTTGATAACTTCATCGGTCGGGTGATAAACCGATAAAACTTGGAAACCTTGGAGATCACAAGGCTCCACGATAGGATAAAGAAAGGCTCTAGGTCCATGAGCGCTTCTCAACATGAGCAAAGCACCAGGAGACATGTGTTTCTCAAGATGCTCGATCACTTTAACCTTCTCCTTTTTATCCATCCCGACAAGAGCAGCCAAGAACACAACGTCGAAGCCCTTCAAGCTCTCTGTCACATCCATGACATCAACGGTGTGGAAGAACATTCGTTGAGAGAGATCAGGATCAGACGAAACCAAACGAGCCGCAACCGAATTCGCTGATTGATCGATATCGAAGTTGTGAAAGATCGAGTCTTTGAGATGGGAAGAGGCAAGAACAACGGAAGTAAGAGGGAGAGGACCAGAGCCAATGAAAGCTACAGTCTTTGGAATAGATCCGTTTAGGTTCTGTTCGAGGAGATCGAACTCAAGCTTGCTTAGTTTGAGATAGTTGTTGTAGTAAGGAAAAAGATTCAAATGGTGAAGTGGGTTGTCTTCAAAAGAAGTTAAGATTGAAGAGAAGTGATGCTCCAAGTAACCTTCAGCTTCTCCACAGATTTTGATGAGCTTTGATCTCATCTCTTGGATGCTTTCAGACATCTTGGTGACGTCGACGTTAGGGTTTGGTGGTATGCATGTGGACACGAGCTGCTTGAAAAGAGTGTCGACATCTTCACAAGGCTTTAGGCTCTCGAGCTTCGAGATCTTTTCGTACAGATCGCAGATCGTGTTCACTAGCTGGTTGTCTTGGCAATAACCCATGTCGACACTATGAGGTTTGCAAGAAAAGAAAATGAAAAGTGAGCTTTATTTTTTTTTTGTAGTATTCTTAGGAGTTACGTTTCTCAGCTGGAGAAATGGTTATTTATCAGCAGATTTGTGGGCACCATATCATAAAATAATAAAATATACTTTCAATTTCCTTTAACACCCTCCGCATGATAAAATTAATAAAGTGTTATTTTTAAATTTGGTATAGTAATTCATTATTTTGATATTTATTTTGAGTTTAATATGCATGAATGACACATGTGTTGGACATTACTTCAAAATTATTGCGTATATTATTATTTATTATCCGATACAATTTGAAATCTTAAAGTTAACAAATTTAATAAATGAGTTAAATGGTCTCAAGTGGTCGAGTCCCCTACATATGTGAATATATAACTGTTTCAACAAACGATAATATTGGTGATTAATCGAAACAATTTATTTTGATTTCATTGGAAAACTAGATTTTTAGGGATGATTTGAGAAAAAAACGTCGTTGATGACTTTGGATTATTAGCGAACGCTGAGCCACATTTGCATTCAAGAAAGATACGATAAAAGTGCTTCCATAAAAAAATTATATAATTTAGTGTATGGCTGGACATATCGGTAACAGACTAACAGGTCCGAGTTTGGGTAGAGAATCCAATCGGATCCGGGTTTTCGGGTTTATGAATTTGATACTTAATAGGATAAATTTAAAATATTAATTTGGTTTCGATTTGCATCTAATTGGGTTCGGATCGGTTTGGATTTAGATTTTCAGAACCGTTAAATACTCGAAAAATTGAGTGTTTTTCGGGTTCGGGTATTTTATATCCAAATACCCAAAATTTGTATCATACCATCTGAATTTTACCCAAAATTTTACCCGAATAGCAAAATTTTGTCCAAATATCCGAAAAACTTACAAGTGTCTCGCGTATAAATATATTTCATCTTAAGTATTCAAATATAAGTGCATTTAGTTTTTGATAATTACTCTCGGATATTTGGATATAAATGTATTTAACTCGAATATTAGATGTAAGTAAAGTTTTTATATGTATAAGTATATGTAATTTCGGATATCAGGTTTCGATCGTGTTTTACCCTATACACATGGGTACGACAATATAAGTTCCAATAAAGTAAATACCTAATACTCGTACCTACACTAAACCGGCTTTTTAGATCGGTTCCAGCTCAAGTTTTCGAATCCAATTTTTTTTGTCCAGACCTAGTTTAGTGCAATGCAATGGATCTTCCGGACAATTATGTGATTCTCTGTTTCTTATTCGTATTAGTGTATGGTACGAAAATACAGAAAAATATAATTATAATTTTGGACCAAGAATTATGAAAGCAATATGTATTACGAATAAATATGATCTTTTCCTTTTTCGGATGTTTGAGGTTCATTATTCGTCTACCCTAAGCTAACACTATTAACCATCAACGACGACGTTCAACTACGGCCAACAAGTTTAATAATCCGGTAGAACTCAAAATTCGTATCAACACCATCGTGTTTAAGTGGTAGGTACATACCAAAGAGGGAAAGACTAATTCTCTACAGCAAGAATGCAAGATAGTGCTTTCTCATAGTTTATTTTTGTTTTCTTAATTTAGAACTTTTTTTAATTATGTAGATTGTTTTCCAGAAAAAAAAAGTTTACAAATTATTTTCTACAATAATTAATGTACACGTACATTTTTAACCAAGGGCTTATTTGCAAAATTATATTTTAGACGCAGTTCAAAGAAACTATCTTCCATGTTCTAATTACTACACTATGTGCTAATTTATTAAATTTTGTGATATCAGAAAAATTGTATTTTATTGTGCAAAATAATATGCGATAACTAATGAATATATATATAGAATAAAACAACATATTATCGAATGTTAAATTCACGTTTTATCGGATATATAAATATATATATATATATATATATATTTATCACATGTAAAATGGTTATTTGATGAGAATAAAATTTTGTAATTTTACCTCCACTATTTGATATTGTTTATCTGATTTAAAATATATGGTTATTTTCTTAAATACTTTATACATTATAGTATAGTATCGTGAGTATTCCCCTTAACAAATCATACACTTAATCAATAATCATTTAATTTAAAATCTAGGCCTAACGAGTCATGAAAATTTGGGCAAGTGAGCATATATATACATCAAGGCATATGAAAATACATAAAAACTTTTTGATACCTTTAATTTATTATTTATATGGTATGATATAATTGTATAAATCAATTATATGTACACCAGGTATTCCAATAATATTCTGCGGTTCCCAAGAATTGTAGGTAGAAACGATTTGAGAGTTGTAGCTTTATGCATTATAGAAGATTTTAGTGGCTCGATAATTGACCATATATTATCACTATTCTTCGTATCTATTTGCATATTCATTTCTTATCACAATTTATTATTAGTCAAGATAAATGCTTACAGACAAAGACGCATCTATTTGCAATCGAATACGTTGATATTGATGTGTCATTTAGCTACGGAATATAGATGGAACCTGTCTTGATGATACTTTAATTTCATACGTTTCTTCCTTGCAACCGATTGTTGTTTGAAGTTTAATATATCTTAGTTAAATGAGTTTTCATTTTATATATGTTGGTACATGAGTAATTCAAAGAGAGATACTGAGCTTGTTACAAGGACTCAACTAAAGAAAGAGATTAAAAAAGAGAATGAACGATAGTAGCATATACAATTGTCGAGTTTATGAAGTTATATACTTACATAAATTTCATACACCAGACAATTGAAGGCCAGAATATGAAGATGAATTGAGCAACGGATTTGATCGGTAAAAGGTATAATGTTTGGATTGTAACCAATCATAAAAGCGGAAAAATTAGTTGTATCAAAAGTACTATAATATTTAATTTTTTCATTATTTTTTAAAATTGTTTCGTTATCTCGTTATTATTTACTATTTGTTTTCCGCTAATTTTTTTTTATCAGTTTGTGATACTAATTCGATAAGGATTTAACGATTAGAGAGAAGAGAGTGCAAAGATTAACGGCAATGGCCGAAGATATGCGAGGATCCAAAATGGCATATGTAAAAATTAGTTAATTAAATAGAGAAGTTTAGGATTTTTGGTTAAACAATATTAGAGATGGAATTAAATGATACTTTACTAAATGTTTTTGTGTTATTCTATTATTTTGGTAGGTATTTTGTGTTTACTAAGTAAAATAAAAGATTTGTGTTATTTTAAGTAATTATACTATTACTAATTAATAAGAACTACTAATCTAATTTATGATTAACTATTACCGTATGTAATTCTGTATGTTCTTCTCGTCATGTATATGTTTGAAAACAATATTGTAAGCTTTTATTTTATTTTTTGTGTTTATTAATTTGTAAAATAAATTTTACTTCGTTTAACCCAAAAGAAATTTTACTTTGGTAGTTTTGTTTGACGCTCATAATAAGAGGTGACCAAGTTGAGACTATGCGACAGGATGTTGCCATCCTCACTGTTGGTGCACATTCGACGGATCCAATTTAAAGATTTCCCATAACTTTCGTATATTTTACCAAATAATCATATTTTATTATGTCAACTACTAAATAATCATTATAAAATATGTTATAGTCCTGTAAAGTTCTGCCAACTATATCTATGTAGACACTATAAAAAATTGATCCAATACTTTGACAGAGAAAAATGGTTTAATATTCATGGCCCAATATTTTTAGTCTTAAGATTTTAGAATTAGCAAAAATTAAATTTAAAATTTTGTGTTAATTTACTGTTTACTATTTGAAAAATCGCAATTTATTATATTTATAAAGATTAATGTTTTAATCGAGAAAACTATCATAGACTATATTTAGATAGTGACAATTTTGAACCTGAAAAATGAATATATATATATATATATATATTAAAATTAGTTGTTTTTCGCTACAATAAACAAAATATAACTAAGTATCTAACTAATAACAATTCAATCAATAATTATAAAACCTGCAAGATAAAAAATGATAATACGAAGTAAATAAAAAATTATTTTTGTATCTATATTAACATTTTTTAAGTATATTTTAAAGATAAACTTTTATTTTGTAAGATATTACATAAAATATCATTGATTTAAAACAAAAATTTTTCTAAAACATCCTATAAAATGTTTTTACAAAAAACAGAAAAAGTAATATCATGCAATATTTGAGTCGTGTCGTTTACACGAGTGGTTCTATATCCTTGCTAATCACCTGTCTATAATTTCGGATATACAGTTGGGGTAGGCGCCTCGTATCATTTCTTATTCGAGTGAGACATATCACATTATCACTTCGTTTTCGTTGTATATATGATTTTTCAAATCACATGCACAGAAGTCGAAGCTAATATGTGCTAAAATACTCATATTCAACCTAAATCGTGTCTCTTTAAAAGAGAAACAAAAAGATCAATACAAGTTATTTAAGAAAATAAAAATAGAAAGTAGTATCCAAACTATATTAAAAACTGTCTGATGATCTTGTACGTAAAACATTTACATGTAGGTACATATATACATGTTATTTAATTTAAGATGAATTCTAACCAATAGATATATGAGACAAGCATCAACTATACAAGTCATCATATAAAGATAACACATGCATAAACATTAAATTTGTATAGTTAATTTCCACTTATTTTTTTGTCAACATCATTATAAAATTGACTTATAAAAGCCAATGTTAAGGGCAATTATTTACATATGTAATAATGTGCGGTTGAACACGGACAGTTCGTGCCAATTTATCCGCTTTTACATTATCCTGACGTGAAATTAAAAATAAAGAAAATGTTGAAAACTCGCTCTTATCACTCTGAATCGCCTCCAGATAAATAGAAAACGCTGGCCACTCCTTCGTGGAAGACACCATCTTCACCAAATCTGAACAATCTGTTAAAAACATCACATCTCGTCTGTCATGGCCAATCATGCACCTCATCGCCCAGATAAGTGCTTCGACTTCGGCATGTAAAGATGTTAAGCTTCGACGAAGATTTGCAGCACCCATGCTAGGTGTATTACCATTAGGACTTAAACAATACCATTCTCTTTCCATGATCCGTCTATAAAGCACTTATACCCAGAATAATTTTGCTCAGCAAGCATTCCCCGCATTAAGACATGTTGTGCACGATGCTCTAATACTAATTTTCCTGACTCCTCCTCTACTTGCGCCAGACTCCATGCCTTTTCCTCTGTTTCTGCTATTCGTAAAATCTCCAATGGACTGGTGTCCTCATTTTCATAAAGTTTTTTATTTCTCGCTTTCCAAATATACCACAAAATCCATGGAAACATACCGCAATATGCTTCAGATGGTGTGCCCTAAAATAAATAGTCCATGTTAGCATATAATGATTCTGATGGAAAAACCATGGTTGATGTTGGAATCTGCGATAACGCCCAAGTTTGCCTCGCTGGCGAGCATATAAATAGTGCATGATTTATTGTTTCTTCCGAATCACCACATCTATTACATTCTGGGTCAGTATTTATTCCCCTTTGTTTTAACTTTGTGAGAACCGGCACACACCCTGATATAATTTGCCATATAAAATGTCTTAATTTAGGCGGACATTTTCTTTTCCATGAATAAGCCTGTAAAGGACATATATTCGGGCCTAAAGCTCTTTGAGTCAAAGCCTGTTTTGGTAAAATGTCAGCCTAAAGAATCAGGCTTTGTAGGCGCTCCCAGTGGGAGCGCAGAAATTAAGGGTACCTCCTTGGCCTCAAAGATAGCATTTAAGCTGCTAATATTCCATGTATTTGTACGGGTATCAATAAGATTTTTTACTCTGAGCAATGGATCGGAAAATGAGCCATTACTGAAGGCTGGCCTCGGGAGTTGAGCCGGAATCCATGGGTCATTCCATACTGAAATGGACTCTCATGATCCCACTCTTTTAATAAGTCCTTTATTAACCAAAGTGCGAGCAGACACTATACTTCTCCAACCGTAGGAAGGGGAATAAGATTTGATTGTATCCAACGGTGTTGAATTCCTAAAATATCGTCCTCTAAACACCTTAGTAAAAAGATAATCGGGGACCGTTATCAATCGCCAAAGCTGCTTTGCTAATAAAGCAGTATTAAAATGATTGATGTTCCTAAAACCTAGACCCCCTTCATATTTACTGTGACATACTTTGTTCTAAGTCATCCAATGCATTCTCCTCGATAAACCGTTATTACTCCACCAATATCTTGCTATTGCACTAGTAAGCTTTGATGTTACCGTCTGCGGAAGCCGGAAGTAAGACATTACATAAGTTGGTAATGCAGCCGCGACCGATTTGATCATAACCTCTTTTCCTCCCTTTGATAAAAACTTAGCTGACCACCCATTTATTTTTTGTTGTAATCTATCTCTCACGAGAGAGAAAATTCTCGTCTTAGATCCTCCTAAACTTTCCGGTAACCCCAGGTACACACCCATACCTCCTATACAATTTATGCCCAAAACTTCTTGTAACTCCTTTTTATGTGCTTCTTCAATTTTGTGACCAAATTGAATAGATGACTTTTGAAAATTTATTTGTTGCCCCGAAGCCTCCTCGTACAACTTTAATATACCCAAGATAACCCTACATTGTTCTGTATTTGCCTTACAGAAAAATAAACTATCATCCGCAAATAACAGATGTGATATTGAAGGGCTTGTTCTCGCAACCTTTATTCCAGTGATTTGTTTAGCTTCTTCTGCTTTTTTGATATTTGCAATCAAGACCTCCGTACATAAAATAAACAGATATGGTGAAAGAGGATCTCCCTGTCGTAGCCCCCGCTTTGGTACTATCAACCCCTTTGGTTGACCATTAATAAGAACTTTGTATTGAACTGTGGTGACACAGCACATTATCCTGGATATCCACTTATCACCGAAACCCATTTTCCTCAGCAAGGTTTCAATAAATTCCCATTCAACCCTGTCATAAGCTTTACTCATATCCGTTTTTATTGCCACAAATTTTGTTTTACAGGAAGGATTAGTCCTCAGTCCATGGAAAACATCCTGTGCTATTAAGATATTATCAGATATCAGCCTGCCTTCCACAAAAGCCGACTACGTTTCCGAAATGAGTCCGGGTAATACTGTCTTTAACCGTTGGCAGAGTATTTTGGATATAAACTTATATCCCACATTGCAAAGACTAATGGGTCTCATTTCCGTCATCTGCGTCGGTCTCTCCGTCTTTGGTATTAGACAAATATTTGTTAAATTTAATCTTTTATCAAAAACTCCATCCTCTAAGAATGAGTTAACCAAATGTACCAAATCTAACTTGATAGTATTCCACGCCTTTTGATAAAATAAGGCTGTCAACCCGTCTGGACCTGGAGCCTTCTCCGGGTGCATCATAAACAAAGCAGTTTTTACCTCTTTTTCTGTAGCTGGAGCTATTAAATAAACGTTAACTACATCCGTTATAGATGCTCTAACCTCCCTCATTATATTCATAAGGTCATGTGGGTTAGAACTAGTAAATAAACTCTGAAAATAAGATACCGCAATATGTTGAATATCCTTTTCTTCGTAAGCCATGTGCCAGCCTCATTATATAATCCTATTATTCGATTTCTAGCCCTCCTCTGTTTTGTTTGAGCGTGAAAAAATTTTGAATTATTATCCCCCACCTTCATCCATAAATTCCGACTTTTTTGATGCCAATACATTTCTTCATCCCGATAAGCCTCTCTCAATCTGACTGTTAAATCCATAATTTCTTCAGAGGGCCTATCATCATCCATCTGTGGCTCCTCCAATTCCTTTTTTAGATCCTCTATTTTTTTCCGCCCATATGGTTTTAACCTTTTCCGCCATTGAGAAATCGACCGTCTACAATTTATTATTTTTTCCACAAAATTTTTTCCATTCGAGTCATATCCCGATCTCCATCCTTCTGAGATTGCCTCTGCTAACCCTGCTTTTTCAATCCAGCGTTTATCAAATCGAAAGCTTCGTTTTCCACTTAGACACTAAAAATTGTATCCATTCTTGTGCAATTAACCAATAATCGTTTCTCGGCACGTCCAAGCCACGCGTTAGCTATAGCCTCACACGGGTTCTTTGAAGGATGAAGCATGTTCCTCAATGGGACGTGTACTCTCACTATTCGGCCTCTGAATCTGCGTGTGGCCCAACAGAAATGTCAATAAGCAGGTTTAGGTCTTTCTTAATATATGTTTTTAATGGAAAATGACGAAAGAAATAAAGTTTCTACAAAGATGACAAAGTGGCCAACTTTTAGCATCAACCGGGTTGACGCGACTACTCGACATTGAAATCTATTTCACTTTTTCCTTATTATATTTTCCTGATCTAATCAAATATTATTGACCCCTCAAGATCAACTGAAACAAAATGTCTAATGCCCCAAAGCCACATTGAAAACTTATAATCCAAACAGTGTTTGTCTTTCGCCTTTTCGCATTTTCTTAGGTTTTTTTTTCTAAAGAGATGGACCTCAGGTATGTCCTTAGCCACTCTAATTGGTAGTTAAAAGTAGTGGCTTTCTCTGGACGAACATATCGTGGTATAGTGATGACTTATCCAACTTTAAACCACCACATCATTTTGAACACATTTTGCAATATTATGATAGATACAATTAAAATTACCCATATAACTTATTCCATATCAGCTTTGGTATTATAACTTTTTTTAAATCATGACGAATGGTAAAATCCTTTTTTCTGTTTTTAGTTTCAAAAATGTGATCCGCAATTTTTTTATATTCAAAATATTCATTAAATTTTTATGTTTACAAAAAAATTAATTCTACTGTATACTACAAACATATCAAAGATATAACTAGAAAAGGTGAAACATCATTAATTTATATAACTAATTTTTAGCGTTTTATGATTATTCTAAGAAAAATTTATCAAATTTAGTTTGTTCACTTATATAATCATTTTGGGTATTATGCTAGTTTGTTGTTCAGCTGACATTTTTTTTTTTTTTTACATTTTTTAAAATGATTCTGCTATATATTACGAGTTGGTAAAAATATAAATAAAAAAATAAAAAGTTATAGAAATAAAAATTTTAGCGCTTTATGATTATTCCATAAACACTTTATCTAGTTACGCTGTTTCTGCTTATCAATTATTTCACTATTTTACTACTAAAATACTCTTTGTTTCTAAAAGAATGATCTTTTAGGTTATACACATAAATTATATAAAAAAAATAACTTTTACATGTTTTAATAATATTCCAATCAATTTAATAATATTAACTCTACTTTTCTTCCCTCGTGGCAAATGAAAGTAATGATGCATCAATTTTTGTGGAACCAAAAAAAACTCAAAAAATCATTTTTGTAAGAACATAGAGAGTATCATATAATTTAGCTAACATACCAGTCAAACCTAATATATATATATAGTAAGAAATAATTAGCCTACAATGAGATAAGAAAAAAATGCATATCTAATAAGAATATTTTTGATATATAAGAAATAACATTTTATATACATAATATGTGTTATGTATATCATAGGCAAATTTAAATATTATTTTTAAAAAATTAATTAATAAGAATGTTGTCATGATTTTCCAATTATTAGTCAATCTGCGACACGTGGCAAATTGATTGGCACAAATAGAGTTCGAGCGGAGCAAACGCATTAAAATTTCGAAAGGTGGCAAATTGAGTGGCACATCTTGGGAGATAAACCAATCTCCCACATCGAAAAGATTATGACATAACAGTCTAATATATAAGTCAAGTTTAATTCCAATTAGTATGAGATATTTTAGAAATGAGCCCAAAAAATAAATCCGTGCGAACTTGGCCACTTAGGTCCAAAGCGAACAATACCATACTAATAGGGAGAGTTGGACCTGGGTTTAGAAAATCCAACAATTGGTATTAGAGCATAAGTCGAAAAAAGTGGACTTAGGGAAGTGGGGGTGGGCTGACGGTCGATGTGGGAGGAGCCCTCAATGTGACACGATTAGAAAGGTGCTTCAAGAGAACTTTGCGAATAAGGGGTGCTTGGTGCCTAGGTGTCAGGGTTTCGCTGGTGGGAAGGCCAAATTTTCGTAGTCCTTGGTTTGAAGGGAGGATTGTTGGGAGACAAATCAACGTTCCACATCAGAAGATTAGAAAATAACAATCTAATATATAAGTCAAGTCCAACTCCAATTAGTATGAAGTTTTTTGGGAAGGAGGCCGAAAACAAATTCGTGCGAACTTGGTCAGTTAGCCCAAAGCAGACAATATTATATTAATAGGAAAGTTAGACTTAGGCTTAACAACACAATTATTGTATTAATATTAAAGCGCATATTGCTGATATAATAGTTATTTGATAAAATAGTTTTTTTTTAATTTTATTATATTAAAACTAACATAGAAAGTAAAGTAAATTACATAAAGCAAAACGATGAAAAAGGTGAAAATAAATTAAAAAATAAAATCAATGAGATTTCAAAATATAAAGAAAAAGAAAACCATTTATGAAAAAAGGAACAGTATGAAAAGACTATAAAACTTTGGAAATCTAGAAGAAAACAAATATTTTGGAAACTTACTATTTTTATCTTTACTAGAAAATAAATCAAAAAGGACAAAAAAGCAAATAAGGGTGTCATACTGATGTTAGGGGATCATTAAAGAGCATATTAACTAGTTTAGCTGAAGTATCTTTTGAAAGTTAGCTTACAAATCTAATTTTTAATACTTAAACGAGGTCAAGTGACCCCTCATCCACCCAAAATGGATCCGCCCCTAGGTACAAGGGAGCCAAACCTATGCTTGCTACCGTTATTATTAAAAGTAACATTTCAGCCACTGTTTCCCATATATGTTTACAGCTGAGTTGGTAACTGCATCAGTTCTAGTGTTTAAAAGTGCAAGGATTGAGTCTTTTCTCTTTATTTTACCAAAATTGTTTTTATTTTCTTCTAAAAACTCCCTAATTAATATGTCCAAATTTTTCTTTCTAAAGGTTCCCAGAACATCACGGTTCGAAAGGCTCAATATGTTCACATATGTAAGTTTATTAAATGCAATGCAAACAATTTCTTGCATAAATACTAAGGAAACAACCTGTAAAACTGTTGTGATGTAATTTTCCATTCATTTGAAGAAATAACTTGTGACGGTGAAATGCATGTGATGTCATTTAAATGGACCGGGATATTATAATACGTATAAATAATTTAACAATAACACATAGAAGATATCTTAAAGATGAATAAATTATTAAAAGTCGGTTATAACCTAAAAAAATGTATGAATTTCGGTCCATAACCTCTTATTTATAAAAAAAATGAAGATTTTAAATCTCATAAAAATTAGAGGTTTGAAATGTTTTTGAGAAATGTGACTAGTTTCTATACCTATTTTCCCATAGGTAACGTAGGAAAATATTTTCACTTAAAAATTAGAAGAGAAACATTTTTTCCTAATCTTTTACTTAAGTTCTTAATTTCTTCTCATTTTGTCCTCTTGGTTGTTATTTTGTCTTCTAAAACTGTTTTAACTCGTACGTATAAAAGAAAATAGATAGTAAAGAGAAAATAGTAGAGAATTATAAGGAACGATTGGATAATTGTTTCCACTCATAAAATATTGGTAGGAAAATTTTCCCTAAACTATGAAAAAAGTTTATTAATAAAACAAAAAATGACCGAAAGTAAATAAGTCATAATATTTGGCCATATGTTTTTGTTGATATATTTGAATGTAAATATTCACAACATTGAACTCGCTAAAACCTAACTCATTTATTTTGATAATTATACGTAAAGCGCATTGATGAATGAGGTTAGCTAATGTCTCATTTTGACACCTTTGTAAGGAAGATATGACTTAGGCATTTGGATGTTCTGAAAAATTCGACAAAAAACTATTTTGAAGCAATGAATATCTACAATAAAACAAATGTAACTTAAATATTTTAAACATCCATCAACAAATTGATATTGTCAAAACTCTTTTAATCTATTGAAATATTGTGTTTTTATCAGTTTTGAATCTTTGTTTTCATTTTTATTTCATATCTTGGAGTTAAATATATTGAGTTATTACTCGAGCAATCTATCTATTCAATTATGTAAAATGGATCATAAACAAACATTTCTTTCGATTTCTCTTCAAGCACACTTCGTTTTCTTTCGCTTATTGGTTGTGAATCTTGTTGGAGGATTGTTGACGTTTAGATGTAATTACCGGGTAAGACTGGCTCAATATTTCACCTTCTTAAAATACATCAAAAATCATTTTTTCTATTAAATTAAGATAGATTTCACTTTTAAATAAAACCAGTTACTTTTTGTAATTGAATGGCGGACGTATATATTATTTATCAATGTGGTGAGGTGAGTTCAATCATTTCATGAGATAATGTCTTCTTTTGATATCCCTTGTAAGGAAGACTTACACATTTGGATATTCAAGAAAATAATGACATAAAAATTAATTTGACATAATCAATTTCTACAACAAAAGAAATGTAACTTAAATATTTTGGACATGCATCAACAAATTGATCATGTTAAAACTCTTTTGGTTTATACAACTATGTCAAAATACATTAAAAAAAAACATTCCAGAATCTTCTAGAATTTTCTAAACAAAATGTATACAAAAAAATATATTTCAAAATCTTCTAGAATTTTTTAGTTTCTTTCGGCTTATATTCAAATACACTTTTTCCGCTGAATCTTATTGAATATAAATTTTATTGAAGTATTGTTGACATTTACATGTAATTACCGGGTAAGGTTGATTCAATTCTTTTAAAATCGTTAAAAAACATTTTTCTATTAAACTAAGATAAGATTATTTACTAAAATCTTTAATTTAATTTAATTTTAAAATAAAATACCTTAACATAAAAATAAAATAAAGTCAGTTAGTTTATTAGAGTATGACGCAAAAGTTTATTGGCTGTATTTATTAATTAGAAGCGAAATGTTTTTGGTTGGATGTATTTATTAGTTACCAATTAGGTGAGGTGAGCTCAACTGTGGGATACGGGTCTTGGCCCTGATATGTCTTTTGGCCCAAACAGGGATTCAAATGGCCAACATGCCATTTTGACCATAAATGAGGCCTGTTGGTCAAAATGGCCCATTGGATTCGGAGGGTAAAACGAGAATTTTGCAAAGGACGAGAAACCCTAGAAGACCTCTCTATAAATAGCACAAGAAACTATTAGGTGCCAGAGGTCAGATGTTATTATCCAGAGAATTAGAGAGAAAATTATAGCTTAATCTAAGAGCCTTAATTCGAGTTATATTTCTCTGTAACCGTTAATCTCGTTCATTATTAATAAAAGCAAACGCAACGTTTTCCCTAATAAAAATCTAAGTTATACATTGTGATAATCTCGGTACAAACAATTGGCGCCATCTGTGGGACTATACGAAACGTTTGCTTTACCATTGATGATCATAATTGATGATTCCAACTCTTCCGGGGAAACGCAGCAACATGACGGATACCTCAAGCGAAGAAAGGACCGACGTGTCCGACCAGTCGACTCACCTGTCCGCGCCGCCTCCTGCTGCAGTTGACGTAGCCGAGGCCATGACGCATACGAAGGCGCCGCACCCAACAATGCCGCACCCAACGATGCCGAGCCCGCTGAAGCCGCCGGCAGAAGCACTCATCTGGACAAGCTTATGCAGATCATCCTCGACAGACTCGATCGACAGGACGCGAGAAGGACCGAATGGTTCGCTTAGTCTCACAAAAAAATAGTATCGCCGCCAATCACGAATTTTGCTCTTGGCTCCATCAAAGATTTTGAATCCCGGCTTAGAACTAACACAACATGACTATGTGTTATCGTGTCCCCGCGAGAAGACCGTCGCCTGTTCGAAATGGTCAACGCTGATTTTGATTCCTTCATCGGCTCCCAGAATCGCAAGCCCAACCGCATTTCGAATCGAGTCAACAGTAAGCTACAAAAGTGGGATATTGCATCTCGTACAATAGCGTGTAAGAAAATTGGGAAGCGGAAACCAAAGCTCACAGTCGGTAAAAATGACTCATACACACAAATGCATCATTTACGAGGAGTCCAGGGACGCTCGTGCGACTTAGGCTTAAAGATCGCTACCTCTTCAGACACATGACATCGAGCGAGCATATCGATCAATGAATCCTGGGTACACAATGATTCTCCGAGATCGCACAAAGCATAAACATCTTCCGAACCGTCATTAACCGACGGCTCAACCAGCTCAGCTGCTTCAGTCACCGTGGCACGACGCCCCCGACGGAAGCGTATCCCGGCATTGGCATCCAATCCTAGAACGATCGGCCTCGCAACAGCAATATTCGCACTTAACATATCTTCTGCGGTTCTCAAATCGATAAGATGATCGATGGCTTTTCCAACAATGTGCCTAACAACAGGGTAATTCGTCATAAGAAGACCATCTAACTCATTTCCGAATTCTTCGTCAAAACCCTCGAGATTCTCGCTAAGCTCGTGTCCTACAAACAATTTAGTTTGAGCGGTTTCGTCTAGGTCATCCATACTGAACGAAAGACCACCGTATCCGACCCGATCGAACTCGGCAGAATCATCTTAACCATCTCCCCTGGGGTCAACATCTGGCTGACGCGACATGATTCGCCACGGCAGCCTCAGCTCGGCGAATCGATCTCGGGCTCGGCAAATCTTCAACACGGGTTCGGTACTATAGCTTTGGCTCGGCAACTCTATTTTGGGTACCACATATCTCTGGACCCGGTATGAATGTGATGATACGGCGAACGATAAAACTCGACCCGGCACGGATGCATTTCGACAAAACTCAACACGGTAAGGATGCGGCTCGGTAGATCTTGATCGGCACGCACGTAACTCGGAAAAACTTGGGCTCAGCACGGGTTTGGCACGGGCTCGGCACAGCGAACTCTCAGTCTCGGCCACTTGAAATCGATGGGCTCAACAAAGTTCAGATCGGAGACGATGGTTCGACAACATACGGTTCGGCGAATGGCTCGGCGACAAAGATCTTGCGACACGGGTTTGGCGAATGGCTCGGTAGCAGTGATCTAGCGGCACGGTTCAGCAATGACTCGGCAGCACAAGTTGCGTGACACGGTTCAGCGGATGGCTCGACAAGAGATGGCGAAGGGAGGAAGAAAGGCTGCAGCTCGGCGGAGAGAGATCTCGACAATGAGAGAAGCTACCGAGAGGAATTCGAAGAGGTACGGCGGCTCAGCACAAGGGATACGACAGCTCGTCACAAGGGTAGCAGCGGCGATACGAGAAAACGGAGGCTGTGTCACCGTGCCGGATCAAAATACCGCAAAGGTGAAGGGTCAACGCGGTAAGATCTCGCAGCAAATTGGCAAGGACAAGATTTCGTGGCGGCTCCGCAAGAATCGCCGACGTGACAAAACAAGGACGGCGGCGCGATAGAAATAAACGGCGCGACACTGACACGGCAGCGGTGCGACGGCTAGAACGCGGCAGCAATACGACCAAAATCAGAAAGCAGAGAAAAGAGAAGAGGATAGAAAGATAAGTTTACCTTTTATGTGGAGGAGAAATGAAAAAGGTTAAAGAAGCTGAAAGCTATATATATAGTGGGGGTTCAACAACATTTACAAAAGTAAAAAGAAAAGGAAAATCTTCTATAAAGCTTCTGTGTTCTCCAAAAAGCATGCCCATGGCACCAATCTCCAGTTAGGGCCCCGTACTCCCCGAAAAGCGTTTCCACAGCACCATCTCCTGTTAGGACTGTGTGCTCTTCGAAAAGCGTGTCCATGGCACCAATCTCCTGTTAGGGCTCCGTGCTCCCCAAAAAACTTGCTCTGACACCAATCTCCTGTTAGGGCTCTGTGCTCCTCGAAAAGCGTGCCCATGGCACCAATCTCCTGTTAGGGCTCCGTGCTCCCCGAAAAATATGCCCACGGTACCAATCTCTAGTTAGGGTTCTGTGCTCTCCGAAAAACGTGCCCACGGCACTAATCTCCCGTTAAGAGCTCAGTGCTCTCCAAAACATGCCCAAGACATAAGACCTCATGCAACGTTGCCCTCCATTTCAGCCAAAATGACATATCTCTTACTCGGAAAATACGCTCACCGAGCTGAAGCACGCTTTCTAAAACACCCCAACTCGGATATTTTAACATTAAATAAATATACAATTATTAATATTTCTATAAATACTAATTATTCTCCCGTATACTCATTCAATTCCTATTAATTCAACAACAACCAATGAATCAATTAAAACCGGTTCAACAACCATCCTAGATCATCCTCCTCCTCATCGCCTCGATTCCACGTTCTCGCTTTTCTTTCCTGCAACAACACAAAGAAAGAGTTGCGTAAGTATTATCACAAATAATTATTGAGGCGATCCTCCCATCTACGAGCTATACACACAAGCAAGAGATACGATCACCAAACCAAGCAACCACACGCCAACTCACGCAACGCAACCATGGGTAGACCCTACAACCATGGGCAACCCAAACAACCATCGAACCAACAACAGTGGAACGATCACTCCGCAACTGCTGCTGTCGCTCGACACGAGCACATGTTCCAACTAAGCCACAACCCGCAGGTCCTGGTGTCGGTCGACACCAACCCCCTTTGTCGCTCGACACCGAGCTTCACCCACCACCAGTGAAGTGCTTGGGTCGATCGACACCCACCACCTGAGTTGATCGACACCGAGTTCTGCAACACAAACCCATCAACGCAACCTTGCCGACCAACCACAGCCAACCTTCCTTGGGTTTCCTCACTTCCCAAATCGATCATTTCCCTGCGCACACAGCACAACAAGGAAGCAACCCAAGCAACACAAACCACAGATTCCTCCCAATCCGAACCACAACAAATAAATCAAGCCAAACCATCTCAAAAGCTTAGATAAACTCAATGGTCACACACTCACCTGGAAATCGGAAGGATTACGGACTGGAAACGGCACCACAAGACCAACGCCTGAGCCTAGCAAAGAGCCCTCTCTTCCCGAAGCTCATGCTTCTTTCCTCCCACCTTAATCCCACAAGGATCAAACCCAATTCTTTCTTCCTCACTTCTCTCCTTTCTCCAACTCTCTCCAGCTCTTCCATAGCTCATAGAGACGGCCACCTCCGAAACGAAGAAAGAAGAGGAAGAAAATGGGTTTTAAGTGGAAGAAAACCACCAACCACATCCTGCCGACACTGGTGTCGATCGACACCATGCTTTGGTGTCGCTCGACACCGAGCATCGGACGAAGCACGCTGGTGTCGATCGACACCACCCCTTGGTGTCGCTCGACACTGAGCCTCCAAGCCAAGCTGCTCGACAACCACTTCCATGATCGATCGGTCCACGCCTCGGATCGATCGGTCCCCTCCACCATTTTCCCTGCAAATGATCCCCCGGTCCCTAACACAACAAAGTACTCCACACCACAGTACTTTCTGGGACACGGGTGTTACACCTTCGCTCGCCGAACTAAGGGGGGCTTATTGTGGGATACAGGTCTTGGCCCTGATACGCCTTTTGGCCCAAACAGAGATTCAAATGGCCAACGGGCCATTTTGACTATAAATGAGGCCCGTTGGGCTCGGAGGGCAAAACGAGAATTTTGCAGAGGATGAGAAACCCTAGAAGACCTCTCTATAAATAGCAGAAAAAACCATTAGGCGCCAGAGACCAGAGGTTATTATCCCGAGAATTTCAGAGAGAATCATAGCTTAATTAAGAGCCTTAATTCGAGTTATATTTCTTTGTAACTGTTAATCTAGTTCATCGTTAATAAAAGCAAACGCAATGTTTTTCCTAATAAAAACCTAAGTTATACATTGTGATAATTTTGGTACAAACATCAACTATTTCATAAGCTAATGTCATTTTTTACACCCCTTATCAAGGCTGGTCAAACAAGTGTTCCGAAACAATAGAAAAAAAAATGTAGCCCTTTATATAGTTTGTGGTAATAATGTTTTTATTTTTTTATTTTTGTTTAGGATTAGAATTTTATTTAATCTTTAAAATAACTGATAAACAAATAGGATCGTGAGAGATACAATAAAACATAATTAGAATATGTGGCATTTACATAAATAGTTATTACCTCACACAAACCATTTGTTTTCTTACTGAAAAACATTAATTAGAAAATAATCATGGACTTTAAATTTTGTGGGGTAAAACTTATTAGATTTAATAAATATGTGGCCCTTAAAAATTCATAAATTTGGTGCCCTTAAGTTTGGGCTTAGCCCATCCAACCTATGGGCCGACCCTACTCTTTGTAAGAAAGATAGGAGTTAGATATTGGAACATTCGAGAAAACCCAACATAAAAATTAATTTGTACAATAGAAAAAAATGTAGCTTAAATATTTTGGGCAAAGATTACAGATTGATCTTGTCGAAACTCTTTTAGTCTATACAATTGTGTCAAATGTATCCGAAACAAACATTTCATAATCTTCTAGAGCTTTCAGAAACTTCTTAGGTCATTGTCAACAAAGAAATCCAACAATTTTAATCTACGAAGCATCTAGAGCTCGTAACTTGAAGTTTCATATGTAGACTGGTCGTTAGTATTTTCATATGTAGTCTTGTCCTTGGAAGTTTCATATGTAGACTGGTCCTCAGAATTTTCATATGTAGACTGGTCCCCAAAAGTTTCATATGTAGACTGGTTCTTAGAAGTTTCATATGTAGACTGGTCCTCGGAAATTTCTCCAGATTGGTAAGTCTCAAGAAAGAAGTTTACCCCATTTTACAACATCATAAACCATCAGTCCAACCCGTGCGCCGACCCAATTGCCCAAGGTACTTCCCACAAGATAACCAAATCTACCAAATCTCTGCTCACCCACATAACCTCCTGAGTAAGCACCAACCATAGTTCTAGAACCGCGCAAGAACCCTTCTGTTAAATTCCCTCCAAAGTAAAGCGCTTCAAAGAAATCCCACCCTACTGCTACAATTGGTCCTATTATCTGTTTCGCTTGCCTGGTGGCCAGTTTAGCAGCTTTTGCACCCTCTCTCTGCACCTCTTTGGCTGCTTCATTTGGAGGCATGCCACTTACCAACACATCGTGCAAGGCTTTCTCAATTGCGATGTTCCGGACTTTCTCGACGTGAATAGATCTTATATTGTAGAAATAAAGCTTCACACCTTCTTTAACTGCACAGGCTAAAGATCCTGAACTCATAGGGATGGGCGTTCGGGTACCCGTTCGGGTTCGGATAGGGTATTTTGGGTTTTCGGGTCTTCGGATTTAGAAGTATAAGACCCGTTCGGGTATTTCTAGATTTCGGGTTCGGATCGGATTCGGATCGGGTATTTCGGGTTCGGATTTTGATTATTCGAAGTTTCCAAATATTAAAAATTTTGTATCTAAACTATTCGAAAATACTGAAAATATTTAAAAAAAACACGAATTTTTTTACTCAAATTCACGCAAAAGTAGTTTAAATATCTAAAAATATTCAAAATATCCAAAAATTCGAATATTTTATATATTTAGATTATTAGAAATATAAATATTTCTAATATATTATTACTATGTACTTATATTGTGGGTATATTCGAGTACCTGTTCGGGTTCAGGTTCGGGTCGGGTTCGGGTTCGGATTTTTGGGTTTTAAAGTTTAAGACCCGTTCAGATATTTTAAAATTTCGGATCGGGTTTGGATCGGATTTTTTGGATCGGATGCGGATCGGATATTCCGGTTCGGTTATTATGTCCACCCCTATGAACTCATATCAAAGCAGTTCAAGAATGTAAACTGTCCACTCTTTGATGCAGCTTCTTGTCCAACAAGTTCCCGACATTTATCAGCTGTTTATCATATGCAAAAAAAGAAAAGATATTCAGACATCCCATGCCTGTCACATTAACCAATTTTAACGAACAACCCACAAGCAACAAAGTTTAGCCTTAAAGCATATTAAAAACAAATCTAAACCACAATTATGTAACCAAAAAGTGTTAGAAACATGGAAAGTTCAAAAACCACAACAAAATAAAAGAGGAGAGAAAGCTGAAATGGCAATTCCACTTTTTTTTTTTTTCAATTTCAAATCTTTTTTGTCTAAAAATCTATTGGATCAGTCTTTTTAATTTTAATAAAAAAAGCCCGGTTAGAGACTGACCAGGCCAGACTATAAAAAAAAAAAAATCTGTTACTTGTGTTTTGACGAGACAAAATAAAAAACGATTCTCTATTTCTATTATTGTGGTTTTATGTATTTTTCTTTCGAGTTCGCGCCTTTTCTTTATCTAATATTTATC
Organism: Turritis glabra; assembly: GCA_900406565.1. Lineage (NCBI taxonomy): Eukaryota > Viridiplantae > Streptophyta > Magnoliopsida > Brassicales > Brassicaceae > Turritis > Turritis glabra. The sequence goes on along the minus strand of OVBN01000116.1, from coordinate 295,438 downwards.
TAAATTTTTAATGTAACTAGAATTACTGATAAAGTTCTATAAAAAAAGTAATATAATAGTAATATATATATATTATATATATAAATAGATGATAAATATATTTATATAATAAAAAAGAAATTATATATTTATATAATAAAATATAGAAAATGAAAAAAATAGATAATATAAAGAATAATCTATAAAAAAGAATAAAGTGGAAAATTGTAACATTCCGGTTTCAGAAAATATGGGGGTGCATGCGGAGAGGTTTAAAAGAATTGATTTGGCCACCTATGTCACCAAAGTGCACTTATCTTTTCGGTCAACTGTCCTGAGAGAACTCCACAGTTAAGCGTGCTTGTGCTGGAGCAATTTCAGGATGGGTGACCTTTCGGGAAGTGATTGTCGGAACCGTGTGGGTGAGGACAAAACACGGGGAAAGATCACGTGGTGATTTGTAGGATCGGTAAACAAGTCTTTAAAGCCTCCCGGACGTAGCGTACCAACCGTCAGGCTAAGGGTGGGCCCACGGGCCGAGAGCGGACGTGGGGCCCATTAAGAGGTGGCGGTCGGGGCGTTACAAGTGGTATCAGAGCCGAACCTAGACGAGTGTGGAGTCAAGAGGGCTCACACCGTCGGGGGTGATGGTCTTGGTGCGCAACGAGGACGTTGCAGTCTGTTAGTGGGGGTGAATTGTAACATCCCGGTTTCAGGAAATATGGGGGTGCATGCGGAGAGGTTTAAAAGAATTGATTTGGCCACCTATGTCACCAAAGTGCACTTATCTTTTCGGTCAACTGTCCTGAGAGAACTCCACAGTTAAGCGTGCTTGTGCTGGAGCAATTTCAGGATGGGTGACCTTTCGGGAAGTAATTGTCGGAACCGTGTGAGTGATGACAAAACACGGGGAAAGATCACGTAGTGATTTGTATGGTCGGTAAACAAGTCTTTAAAGCCTCCCGGACGTAGCGTACCAACCGTCAGGCTAAGGGTGGACCCACGGGCCGAGAGCGGATGTGGGGCCCATTAGATGGCGGTCGGGACGTTACAAGAATGTGGAATAAAGAATAATCTATTTCTATTTATTGAAAAAAAAAAAAAAATAAAGTGGAAAATGTTCTTTTTCAAACATTTTTTTATTTAATGGAATCTAATAAGTATCCTTGCTAATCCATTGTACAAGTTAATCGTACCGAGGGTTCGAACCCTCTCTTTCCCTTTCTCTTTTTTCTCTTTTTGATGGTGTGTAACAGATAAAATCATAATAACACACCTTAACTACTTTTTAATTCGGTTTTGTGTGAGTATATGTTTGGTTTAATTCGGTTCAGGAAAACCGATTGTTTCTTTGGTGGATGAGATTGAGAACCAAATCCAATTCGCCTTAAAACCAAGAAACTAGAAATTTTCCTGACGAAAGAAACTCGCGTTCAATCTCTGATTTCTGCTCTCTCTCTCCATCGAATTTGGCTTCCCAGCTTCTGGGTTTTCGAAAAATCAGATCTTTTACAGCTACAATTCGTTGTATCTGTCTATGGTAGCTTAAGGAATCGTTGAATTGGTGACAAAACACTTTTAGGGTTTTTGTGGTTGGGGAGGATTTTGAAGAACAATGTCGTCTTCTTCGGTAATTAAACCAGAAGACGTTCTTGAACATCTTATGAACGATGGTACCATCGATGCTCTCCGATTAAGGATCATCAATCAGCTCAAAGCCAATGTAAGTTCTTAAATTTGGGTTTTGAGTTTAAAGTTTGGGACTTTTTGTTTTTGTGATTAAATTCAGATCATAAAGTAAATGTTTTTTTTGCTGTGATTGTTTGTGTAAACAGGAAGAGTTGAAGAGCACAACGATTAGAATGGCGGAGGAGAGTAAAGTTCTTAACACACCTGGTGCTGAGAAACAAACTAAAAGAGAACTCTTTGATGCCCTTCGCCAAGAACTGGAGTAAAGTTTTCTCCTTTAGATATCTCAACCCATATACATTGATTCTGGATTGCTAGTTCTGAGTATTATGGTTAAGTATTTTGCATATATTTAAGCTTTGTTCTTTGTCTTGCAAACTAATATAGTTTCAGTAGTTTACGAGTTTATGGTTATCGGTTTATGCATAATTCTGCTCCATACCTAATTTGGAGCTGATTGAATAACGTAAACCATTCATAATAGGTAATGTTCTCTATTTCTTGAAGGTGTCGTATCGATCTTGTTCTGCGTCACATTCTTAGAGATTTTTCCATAGTTCTACGTTACGTTCCTAGAGCTGATTGAATAATATAGGAAATTCATGATAGGTAATATGGATATCGGTTTACGAGTAATGGATATTGGTTTCTCATAATTTTGCTTCGTACTCTTAGCTATAGCCCTCACCTGATTTTAGAGCTGATTGAATAATATAAACCATTCATAGATAATGATCTAAATTCCTTGGAGGTACAGTATTGATCTTGTTTCTGCATCACATTCTTAGAGCATTTATGGATATCGGTTTTTTTTCAATAATTGTACATCACATTCTTAGAGCTGATTGAATACTATAGGCCATTCATTATAGGTATTGTTCTCAATTCCTCGGAGCTACCTGTTTGCATACTAACATACACAGATAGTTCTTTTGTTCTGTACTACTGATCTTCTTGGTTTTACTTTGCTGTCGGAAAAAAGTGTTGATGAAATATTTACCATGTTTCTTGTTACCTTCGTGGGCAGAGGTCCAGTGCTAGAGAAGGCGTCAAAATCAGTTTGGGATTTGATTCTTGAGAAGGATGGGTTAGGGAAAGAGATAAATGAAACAGTAGAACGTGTCTTTTGTCATCTAAGCGGGCAAGAACCGCCTTTTTATTCTTCATCAAACGTTGAAAAAAATCCAATGGAGATAGATAAAGAGACGGAGATGAAGGAGAATAATAGCTCAAAGACGAAACCAAAGAAAAGAAGTCTCAGTGAGGTGAATTCCTCTGAAGGTATTGATGAAGTTGCGACGACAAAGAAGAAGCAAGGAGATTCCTCAACTGTAACTTTACAATCTGCGAAAACGCCTTGAGCGTAAGTTATGAGACATTGATCATGTTCTGTTGTTCCAGAGTCTTCTAATATAATCTTGGTGTTTTATTGATGACATTGCTCTTTCCAACTATCTCTAATCTATAAACGAAAAAGAGAATATTACAAGTTGCGTTTAGAGGATAATCAATTGATCCATGTATTAGAGGATAATCAATTGATCCATGTACAAGCCCCCTTTCAATTCAATGCTAAATTATATTACATCTACTCATCTTATTGCGAAAACATTATAATCAACATAAAATATGTTGTAGAAAAGATGTTATACAAAGTTATGTTGCATTTGTTAGTTTCTTCAATGTGAGTTTCATTCTTCATCAAGAAGTGTCTGTAAATAGGACCCCAATTTTTTTTTGTTAGACAATTCAAGTTTGAACAAAAAGCTTACTCTCTTCCAACGACCTCAAATAAATTGGTTTGAGAAATGTAAAAGAGTGAATTAGCTATATTCAAGAAAATTAATGATCTCTTTATTAGATTTTAGCATGTTAAATAACAAGATGAAAAATATACCAAAAGTTCACACAAGTCGAAGACCCATTAATCACAAATCACGATTGAAGATGCATCACGGTACCGCCAATGACAATATTTCTTACAACGTTGGCGACAGTTGTTGTCTCTACCACAAGGTCGAGAGCAAATAAAATAACACATCTTTGGGTTCCAGTACATTCCATTTGTCCCTGTAAGCATCATTAAGTAGAAGTTATAACCATCCTTTGTGAATACATTTATCAAAATCATATAATGAAAAAAAAGTTGGAGGAGAAGTGCATCCGAAGACACAATCAGTACAAGCCATATTGTTCATGTTTTGACAGTCGAACTTGCAGTCTGTTTCTTGACACTGAGTCAGAATCTTTGCTCTCACGCCCATTATTACCAAAGCCATCATCATTGTTATCTTGATCAGACTCGACATCCTCTTTGTTTTTTTTTGTTTTGTTAGGGTTTATCAACTATTGAATCAACACATTCTGATTATATAAAGTTGTTTATAAATGCATTTCATGACCGTTCAGAAAATGGCAGAATTATAATTAATTAGACTGCAATAAATTTGTCAGAATATATTCTACAATAAATTTCCAGATATTTAACATTTAAGATATATAATTGTGTAATTTTCTATGAATATACTTATATACATGTATCCAAACAAGCTCAACAATCAATTCTCTACTATCCATATAAGTAAACAAAATTAATTTTTTTAATTTTAATTATAAAATCTAAAATATCCATATAAAAAACGTAATTAAATTTTTTATTTATAATTATAAAATCTAAAATATCTATATAGGGTTCCACAATTAATATTATAGATATTTATAATATTTTGCTAGATTTAAAATTATAATTTTTCTATTATATTTGTTTGATATTTTTTTTAAATTGTTTTGAATCATCATATAATACATAAATTTAATAAAACTCTAGATTTTCTTCTACATTTGTCATGATTCGAATTTTGAAAAAACGGACATGTATTACTCAAGCAATGATGAAAAATTGTGTGTTTAAAGTCCCATATCGCCTAAAATTTTTAAACAATGGTTGAAAGCTATATCTATATTAATATTTTTGAAGTACATTTTGTAGAGTAACTTTTGTTTTAATAAATATTTACAAACAATGTCATTGAATCAAAGGCAAAAGACAAAACCTCATTAAGGTTAAATTTGGTAAAACATATATTCGATGGAATCGGGTCGGATCGAAAAAAATCTCTTGCAACCCGCAATGATTGTGTTCGGTTCTTCACATAATTAATGACTCCCATATATTCCGAGATTTGCTTCCTCAATATTTTTGGTATAATTTTCTCTAAAAAGAGCAACAAACATAAACTAAATCAAAAGATTGAATGCTAACAATGATTAGTATATTAAAAGCAAATCTTCGATACTAACAAATGGTAAGATATTATAACAAACTTATTCTCAAATCTTCGATTTAGTAAACTACATTAATCTCAATTTGTTTAAAGAAAACTACATTAAGCTAATTTTCTAAAATATCTCTACCTAATTCAAACATAAATATATGATTTTCTTTTCACTTTTATTCAATCTTATATTTAAATTACTTTGAATTATTATATAATATATTTAGTTAATAAAATATGAGATTTTTTCTGCATATGATATGATTAAAATGTTTTAAAACAGACATATATTACTCAATCAATGAATAATAAAAATGTGTGTATAATGTCTCATATCGCCTGAAAAATTGGACAATGGTTCAGGGTCGTACTATAAAAGACACCAAAGTGATTCCAAATACAAATGAGTAGGAACATTGATTTATTATGCGTCCAAATTTAAAAATTTTATTCGGTTTATTCCGGTTCTTTATTTCAAAGAATTTAAACTTCTAAAAATTTTCAAAATTTTATAAATATTTAAACTTTTCAAAAGTTTCAAATATTATAAATATTTATACTTTATATAAAATTTAAATATTATTAAAATTCAAATATTTTAAATATTTTAAATTTTTAATAATTATGCTTTATAAAACATATCTATAATATTAAAAGTATCATGAAGTTTCAAATATTATAAATATTTTAACTTTAAAAGAAATTTATATATTTTAAATATTTTAACTTTATAATAAGTTTGAACATTATAAATATTTTAACTTTATAAAACGTTTAAAGTATAATACTTAAACTTAAAAACAAAATATCATGGGACGACGTTATATGGTGAGACAAATTTGGATCGATATAAATACGAGATGATCTATCGTGGGTAAAATCGTAAAATTAACAAAAAAAAATACAATTATACAATCTTAAACACTAAACAAAACAAACAATATTAACAAAACAAATACAATTTAAAATTTTTATTTTTAGTAACAAAAAAATCTACCCGCGGTATACCGCAGGGTAAAATCTAGTTATAAATAAGACCAAAATGAATCTAAATCTGAATGAGCAGAAACCTTAACTTAACAAGCATCCAAATTTAAAAATTTGTATCTGGTTTAATTTGGTTTTTAGTCAAACCGTTTACTTATACCGGATATAATAAATTTAAAAGTTTTAAAAAGTTCAAATATATGAACATTTACACTTATAAAAAATTTAAAATATTACGAGATGGGGTTATATGGCGGACGAATTTGGGTCGACATTAATATAAATTTAAAATATCATTAAAGCTACCACACAGGTAAATCATCATTTCATTATTTTGTTAACACAATCAATATTAAAATATTAAACTTATCTAATTAAATTGATTAAATTATGATTATATAAATACAAATTGTCTTGTGATATACCGCGGGTTAAATCCTAATCATATGTTATTATCTCTAATAACTAGAGTTGAATATATATATATATATATATATATATATATATATATATGTTTCACTTAAAATAGCTTCGGCTATCTTATATTGGAAATATATTGGGTGTTACATATTACACGTTATGCGCGAGATAAATTTTACGAATTATGATAAAATGATATTTGGGAAGAAAATGAATACGTAAGTATACTAGTATTTAAACCGTGGTATAACGCGAGACAATTTATTTTTTACATAATCATAGTTTAATTAACTGAATTGATATGTCTAATATTTGATGGTGTTAACAAAATAATGAAATGATGATTTACCCGTGTTGTGGCACTGAGTTAATGATATCTTAAATTTATATCAATGTCGATTCAAACTCGTCCGCCATATAACTCCGTCCCATGATATTTTAAATTTTTTATAAGTGTTAATATTCATAATATTTTAAACTTTTAAAATTTTTAAAATTTATAATATCCGGTATAATTTAACAGTTTGACTAAAGAACCAAATTAAACTGGATACAAGTTTTTAAATTTGGATGCTTGTTAAGCTAAACTTCCTGCTCATTCAGATTTAAATTTATTTTGGTCTTATTTATAATATGACTCTGAACTATTGTCTAAAATTTTTAGCCGATGTGGGACATTGAACACACAATCTTTTTCATTGCTTGAATAATACATGTCCGTTTTTCAAAATTCGAATCGCGACAAATGCAAAAAACAATATTGAATTTTATTAATTTTATATATTATATGATGATTCAAAACATGTAAACAATATATCAAACAACGATGATAGGAGAATTATAATTTTAAATCTTACCAACTTCTAAATATCTATACTATTAATTGTGAAACATTATATGGATATTTCAGATTTTATAATTAAAATCAAAATCTTTTATTTTTGTTTAGTTATATGGGTAATAGATAACTAATTGTAGAGGTTATTTGGATATGTACATAAGTATTTTCATATTCTATATTTAACCTTAAAAGCTTCCTAATTTGTTCTTTAAATTAATTGCATTTTATGTAATATCTTATAAAACAAAGGTTTATCTTTAATATGTACTTAAAAAATGTTAATATAGATTTTTTAAAATTTGAATCACGACAAATGCAAAAAAAAAAATCTAGAGTTTTATTAATTTTATATATTAAATGATGATTCAAAACATTTAAACAAAATATCAAACAAAGATGATAGGAGAATTATAATTTTAAATCTTAACAACTTCTAAATATTGATACTATTAATTGTGGAACATTATATGAATATTTCATGTTTTTTAATTAAAATCAAAATCTTTTAATTGTGTTTAGTTATATGGATAATAGATAACTAATTGTAGATGTTGTTTGGATACATTTACATAAGTATTTTCATATTCGATATTTACCCTTAATAAGCTTTCTAATTTATTTTTTAAATTAATTGCATTTTATATAATATCTTATAAAACAAAGGTTTATCTTTAATATGTACTTCAAAAATGTTAATATAGATAAGTAAAAATATTATTACATATGTCATTAACTCTATTTCATGGTAAGACTATAAAATTTATTAATATCATATATAGTTAAAATTTAAATTTATATTTGAAGTGTAATTATTGTATAGTTGATTGACTCTATTATATAGCAAGACTATTAATTAATATCATATATATTTAAAATTTAAATTTATTATTGAAGTGTAATTATTGTATTTCATTTTTTTTGTTTTGTTGAAGTTGTATATTAATTAAAAGAAAAAGGTTTCTGTACAAGAAAGAAGGAAACGTGAAAGTGAAAAACAGTGTGGTCTAAGACATGCCACGGACTTGAAACTATCTTTGTAGGATCGGCCCAAGTCTAAGATTGTCGAAGTATCTTGTACAGCTGATACGGTTTCGAATGGACCTATCAAATCTCGAATGAGTTGGTCAGTCGTGCGATGTGTACGGGTATGTTAATATTCTTTCCTTTCGTTTCCTCCAGAGGATGATGCGAGAGACGATGCAGGGCGATAGTACAGAGAACTCAACAACACAAATCTTAACTTGAAAAACGCCAAGTACTATACTAGATTTAATATAAGTTAATCATTTTACAATGATTAATTACATTTATTCGGAAGTTACTCATATCTAATCTACCCTTTAGGTTGACTACGAACAAAACCTAGCGTAAGTTTAATCCTTCTTGATCATATTCACCCAATCATGAAACAGAAAAAAGATTATGAACACTCACCTTCTCAGCTTGTCGTTTTGAAAGCTTTGAAATTAAAAATCACACACAAATTTTTTTAAAGTTAGCAGCGGCATAATATCTCCTTAGACTACTTAGGTGTTGATTGATTATCCCGCAAACGCTGCGTTTTGCAGGCGGTTGCGGTTGTTAGCGATTGATATCAATCATAAAAACCGGTTTATACCATTTATGTCTGCTCGAAATCGCTGGATTTCAAAAGTTCACTCCCGCAAGCGTTTGCGGTTGCTGGCGGTTGCGGTTAAAAAAAAAAAAAACAACACTGACTTTAAATTAAGATTTAAGAAAATATATATCTAATCCTATATATATATCTTTGTATCACGTTTTCAATTCTTAGGCCCTCATCAATTTGCTGTAACCCTATTCTCTGAATTTTGTTTTCCTCCATGGCTTCCACTCCAACCGATGAAAATCAAGAATCATGCACGTGTTTTGCAGTTTGTTACATTATGCAATTTTTGGTGATGAACCAAATGCATAAAGTAAGAAGCATTTCACTATGAAATTTATTTGTTTTTGAATAATGATTTAGTACTTTATCTATGCTTTTTAATTATTAATCATGTTCAATATAGTTTATGGTTTTTTTATATATTTTTATAATTATATATTATATATATATATTTTAGTGTAACCGATGTCATACCTGCTGAACAACCAGTCATAAAACTCCCGCAAACGCACCTATTTTCAAATGCTAAACCACTCGTTCAAAATGCTTAATAACGGTTAAAACCGTAAACGTACGCTACCACAAACTCCCGCAACCATAACCGCAAGTCCGCAACTGCAACCGCTGCGTTTAAACCAGTCAGTCCCTTATACTACTCGAAATCCTAATAGAAAATCTTCGAAAATCTCACACAAGGAATAAAGTCCTTCTTCAAGTTTATCTTCCAAAACATGTTAAGGTAAATATTTAGTATATCAGCAGATTCTTCGTGCCACTTCAGCTCCACGTGTCTTTGTCACCCTCTAGACCTATGACATACTTGAAGGGAAAAAAAAAAAAAAAAAAAAAGGACCTATGACATACCACTTCGGCAGCTCCTTGTGCCAAGTTAGTATGCGTCCTTGTCATCTCCTGGACTCTTGATGTGTTCTCTGATGCAGCTTATGTTTCCATCATTTGTTTCCAGAATCTGCATCTTCAGTAAACCCCGGACAATAGCACTCCAAACTGTGAATGCATACAGACACTCGAAAAAGAGATGGTCTCGCGTTTCGCAGGGCTCGCCACACAACAAACAAGCTTGAATACATCCCAGCTCCGAGTTTGTTAACCAGTTGAGAGACGGTCCTTAATTGCCAACCATGTAATGAATGCAAAGTGAGGAACACCCTACGAGAACCACACAGTCTTGCACCAATCTTATTATGATGAACTCTATTTTGATTCTACGTCTTCACGGCTAAGAAGCATTCTTTGAACTCCTCCCGTGAGTGTTTACACAAGACAATATACTCACCAGACTCCAGATTTGACACAGGTAAGGCGCGGATTTGATTTATTAAGGGCAAGAACCGCCTTTTTATTCTTCACCGAACGTTGAAAAAAATCCGATGGAGATAGATAAAGAGACGGAGATGAAGAAGAATTATAGCACAAAGACGAAACCAAAGAAAAGAAGTCTTGGTGAGGTGAATTCCTCTGAAGGTATTGTTGAAGTTGCGATGACAAAGAAGAAGCAAGGAGATTCCCCAACTGTAACTTTACAATCTGCGAAAACGCCTTGAGCGTAAGTTATGAGACATTGATCATGTTCTGTTGTTCCCGAGTCTTCTAATATAATCTTGGTGTTTTATTGTTGACATGCTGTTTCCAACTATCTCTAATATATAAACGAAAAAGAGATCGAATATTAAAAGTTGCGTTTAGAGGATAATCAATTAATTCATATACATCTACTGATCTAATTGCGAAAACATCTAGTACTGATCTAATTGCTATCCTGATCATACTCGACATCATCTTTGTTTTTGTTTTTTTGTTAGGATTTATCAACTATTGAATCAACACATTCTGATTATATAAAGTTGTGTATAATTTGCATCTCATGTCCGTTCCGAAAATGGCAGAATTATAATTAGTGAGACAGCAACACGTGTTAGAATATATGCTACAACAAATTTCCACATATTTAACATTTTTAAATACATTAACATACAAAATTATAATTAAAAGTAATAAAGATGGTCTTAATATTAAATAATTTTGTAAGCATTTCTACCTTTATAAGACCAAGTAAAATATAAACATTAGCTGACCTTAAGGAACACATAACTGCTGTGGGAGTACCAGACCAGAATGGTCGTAGGGATGTGGTTCTGTGGCGTCAGGCACCGGAAGTATATCGGGACGCTTTCTCATCTGCAGCAACAATTAGGACCAGCTCCGATTTCGCGGGATGAAAAAGTATGGCACAAACTTATCTGGTTTTCACAGTCTTAATTTTCGGGAAGCACGGAGCTCGTAAGGAGAGACGATTCCTTACAGAAGGAATAGTATTTTTTGGAAGGAATAGTGTTTGAGACACGTTTTCTGGAGAGCGCAGAGCTCGTACAGAAGAGATTGGTGCCGTGGACACATTTTTTGGAGAGCACGGAGCTCTTAGAAATAAAATAAAGATTTCGATATGTTTTTCAGGAAGATGACGGTTTTGACAAGATTTTTTAGAATCATGCTGAGATCGTACAGAACAAAACTGGATATGCAGTTTTCTTGGTCAACGCGCAAAAACTGTTCCAAAACACTAGTTTTCTTTTTCTTACTATAAATAGTTATCACTCTCTTTCACCATTTTTTTTTGTTGCTTCACTCATTTTTGCAAGGTAAATTCATTCACTCATTTTTGTTGTTTTGGTTGTGGATTGTTGCCGGAAGTTTGTGAGGCTGAACCGCTGTGGGAGCCGTCGCGAACCCACCGAGACTGCCGAGTCCATCACCGAGTCTATCGAATTTACAGACTCTATCGAGGCTGTCGTCGAACTGTCGAGGCTGTCGTCGAACTGCCGAGACTGTCGCCGAATTCCCCCGAGCCTGTTGCCGAACTCTGCTTGTCGTCGAGTGTCGAGCCTATCGCCGAACGCATGCTATTGAACCGCCGAAAGTGAGTTGCCAAACGTGCTGAATCAAAAATCTTGTTGAGGCTACGGATCGAGGTCAGAAACCATATGCCGAACCTGAGATATTCCGCCTCGCCGAGCCTGTTCTGCCTAGCCAAGACTGTTCCTGCCGAGCCAGTTCCGCCTAGCCAAGCCTGTTCCTGCCGAGCCAGTTCTGCCTAGCCGAGCCAGTTCCGCCTAGCCGAGCTAGTTCTGCCTAGCCGAGCCTGTCCCACCTAGCCGAGCATGCTCGCCTCGTCGAGCCTGTTTCGTCTTCGCCAAATTCACTTCTTAGCGCTGAGCCTACCAAGCCTGTTCGTCGAATTCGTCGGCCTGAGATCCTTTCCACCAAACTGTTCTGCTTTAAACCTGTTTTACCGAGCCTACTAGATATGCCGAACCTGATTTCCAGCCTGAGCCTATTTTGCCGAGCCGAGCCGAGCCTGTTCGTCGAGGCTGTCAAAACCGATATGCCGAGCCCATTCGCCGACCACCTCACCGTGTCTTCCGATGAGCCGAATTTGATTCATCGTTGTCAAACCCGTTTTGCCGCTTCCGACCTGCCGAGCCTTGCCGAGCTCGCTGAAACTTTCTGTATTGCCGAGCTTATTGCCGAGTCTTCCGCCGAGATCGAGTTCGACTGGCCAAAGCTGAAATTGTTTTCGAGTAGCGCTGAGCCCATTGCCGAGCCTATCGCCAAACTGCCGAGCAGGGGATTGTTTACCGATCCTGAGCGATTTTGCCCCCGTCGCCGAGCCTATCGTCGAGCCTGTCACCGAATTTGTCGAGCCCGAGTTCGTTTTGGGTGTCTTTTGAATGTCTCGGCGATTAGACGATTTCTTCAATGGGGACGGATCGGGAAGTTCCGTCAGATCATATGGATCTGGCGGTATTTCGTTTAACGTGGATGATTTTGATGAAACCACTCAAGCTTGTTTGTTCGTGGGATATGAGTCTGGCGCAAGTCTCGAGGATGTCGATGAAGATTTTCAGAGGGAGCTAAACGTTCTTAGAATTGATCTCCCGGTTCTTGAGCATGTTGTTGGGAAAAGTGTTAGCCAACTTATTAGACTAAGGGGAAACGGGGTGAACATGCTTGTTACGGACGTTACTGCTGCGAAGCCGATTGTTCTAGGAATGAGTTCTGGTGTCAAAATGCTTCGACGTTGGAAACGTCGTGTTGCGGCGGTTAAGGCAACCAAGCCGGTTGAACCGCAGGTTGATGGAGGTTTGGAATATGTTGGTGTTCCGCAAGATTGTGGAGACACCCTATGCACTCGTGATTCGTTGGCTAACATGCTTAGTCGATGTCAAATGTCTGAGAAGCTGACTGTCTTTAGGCCGAAATCACATGAGCGTCTTTGGACTCCTCGAGAGGGATGCATATGCATGTATGAGCCCTTTTTTACCAAGTGCGGTCTCTGGTTTCCGGTTCCTAGGTTTCTCACACACTATTGTACAAGACGGAACATCGCATTCTCGCAGCTGAATGTTGCTTCGATCCGAAATGCGGCCGAACTCATGATTTTGGAGGCTATAGAAAGGATCGAGATTAGCGTTGATCACTTTGAAAAGGCGACGGATTTTTCGTGTACGCATGATGGTACGGGCTTTTGTTATGCTAGTTCCAGGAGGGGATTCAAAATTGTTGAGCATGCAAAGAGCAAGATTGGCTATTGGCGCATATACTATTTTTTTGTGAAGTTGGGCGGGTTCTCAGTGGAGGATCTTGATCTGTCGTATGCTGCCGAATGGAATTTATTTCCTGGTTGTTCCCAGTTAGCGCCGGGTTTCTAATATCAATTTATATATTGCTCTCTAACACCTTTTTGTTTTTTGCAGAGCCTGTTATTCAAACATGCGGGAATTTCAGAGGTGTTCGGGAATATCTCCTGAGAATCAGAAAGAGAGGCACTTTGCAGTGGCCCAACGTATTAGAGCATTATCAGACTTGTGAGTAAATATGTTTCATTGCTATTTCTTTTGGCGTTAATATCTTACGCAAGTTTCTATGCAGGTTTGCCTTCGTGTTTGAGAATGGGGAGGTCCGGTTGCCAGCTTCCGAACTTTGTCGATCTGTTTGATGCGGATATTGTTCTTCTAAGTGATTCTGCTCTGTTGATAGTTGCTGCTGATTCTCTACAAGTTGAGGTTCTTGAAGGGGTTGAGGCATGCATTGACGAGTCAGTTGTTGATAGATCGTCGGATGTGGCGGATGCGCGTTCAAAGAAAGTGTAGCGGTTGATAGGGTTGATGGCGCTCCTTTGTCAATTACGCGGAAAAGACCCTCACAGGCCGGATCTGCAGGTAGATCTTCTGGTACTAGAGGGCATATGGGTCCTCCTAGGCGTGAAAAGACCGTCAGCGTCGAGCACTCGTTCATTTTTATTGCACGGAGAGAAACAATGCGTTCTCGGGGATTCTTCTACAATTCCTCTGATCTTATGGAAAAAGATGCTTACAGCGATTGGGCTTGCAAGCAATTGCAGGTTCGTGAAAATTTCTACTGCATTGTTCCTGTGACCGTTTAGCGCCTTACCTTCATTTCTTGGATTTTGAGTTTGTTTGTTTATGGTCGATAAGTGTAGGCAATTATCTTGTCGGTTTATACAAGGAACATGCAAAGAAGGCTATGGAGGAGTCCGCTAAATACAAGGATGCATTACAGTCCGCAAAAAGTAGAATCGTCAGTCTTGGAGAGAAACTTTCTTCTGAGCAGAAGACCTTAGGGATTCTCATGCCGCTGCGGTGTGTGCTGAGCCAGAGAAGGTCAGCGAGGAGATCCGCAGGTATCGCGATCGTATTTACAGGATGGGTAGACCTATTATTACTGTGCGGGCTAGGATGACTTTTCTCCTCTCACTTATCAAGGCGATGGGGACTCATGACTGTCTTGAGAGAGTGGCTGCTAAAGGCATAGTTCTTCCTCAGGCGACGATTGAGAAGCTGAAAATACATTGTGACAAATACCAATCGGAGGTTGATCGGATGTCCGTCTTCGAGCTTGCCAAGGATGAACTCGTGACCTTCCCAGAGTTTGCAGATGGCGGCACAGCAACAGTTTCCATTGTTCTTACGGAGGATGTCGATGCTTAAATTTATGCTTTTCCTTTTATGTTTTCATCTTATTTCTTCTAGCCGTTGGATTGCATTTCATGTGTTTGAACCTTTGTTGGATTTCTATTAGATTTCGTATAGTTGGATTTCTGTTGGATTTTGTAGAATTTTGAGCTATGTTTTCTTTGATGTTTTCTTGATCTCTGACGAACGCATTTGCATTGATTTTGTGATTATTTGTTTGCGAGGTTTTCTCGGCTTTAGTCGGTTTTTGTGATTTACGAGGTTGAACTCGACTTAAATGATCGTTTTCACTTGAGTTGCGAGTCTGAACTCGGCTTATACGATGATTTCTGTTAGAGTTGCAAGGTTGGATTCGGCTTATACTTTATACTTTCAGAATTGGTGCAATCTGCAGTTCGGCTTATCTTTTTTGAAAGTACACGATGATGTATAGCTTATGGAGCTAAGAGATGAGTTTGTTCGCTCGTTTTTGAAAACAGGAAGTTGTTATCAACTCGCAGAGCTTGGTTCTTCATGCAAGGTTGTCCTCGGCTTACTGTTAGCGAGGTTTTCTTGGTGTTTTAGCTCGGCTCGGAACATATTATTGAGCAAAGCGTCCCTTGGCTTATCGTGTATACGTTTTTTCCGAGAGACAAGGCTTACATGAAGTACGAAAGCCAGGGCTCGTCGTACTTTTATAGGTGCAGAGCTGGAGTCCAGCTTACCCTGTGGGTGCCTTTAGGTCGACATGAACGTGCGAGCGGACTCGGCTTACACCATTCGGTCGCCTTTTAGCTTAATAGGTGCGAATCAGGGTCGGATTTCACCACTGCATCCATCTGAGAACGCGTTTAAAAAGTGTACTCTTGGCCAAGGAGACGATGTGAGGACGACAAGCGTTACTCGCGTAGTTTTAAGCCCGGAGGTTAAACTCGGAGGTAGCAGAAAGCTTGCACGCTGACGTGCTGATAGTATATCGTTTGTGAAAACGTATTTCCTATCTTGAAGATGCGGCGCATCATGTTTGAAAGTGTTGAGTTGGGCGCAGTCGTTTGACGATGAGATGTGATTATGGAAATTTGGAGTGAATTTTTTGTCATAACTGCCTACGTACCCTTTGAGAGGGATCAAGCTATTTGTACTTCATTTTTTTTTTTGCGCGGCTGTACGAATAGAAAGTCGGTACGGTGCGACCGCTTAAACGGGCTAACGGTTTGGTGTGTCGGTATGGATAGACAGTGTTGCTAATAGTAGTACATTTTGAGGTTTGCGGAATTTCATGAGCTTGGAATCGGAGTTCCATCCATGGTGAGGAGGTGATAGACACCAGGTTGCACTATTTTGGAGACGAAGTATGGACCTTCCCAGTGAGCTCCCATTTTTCCGGCATTGAGTTCACCCACATCAAAAAGTCAGTATTTGACCTTCCTATTATAGAACTTTGCTGCAAACTGTTGATAATTCTGTATATAAAGGAGTGCCTTGTCAAACATCATGTGGTCGTCTAGGTCGGGATCGCGGATTAGCAGAGAAAGACGAATGGTTGAGAGTCCAACTTCTGAATGTGTCATTGGTTCCATTCCGTATGCGAAATAGAAAGGTGTTTGGCCTGTTGATCATCTTGTAGTCGTGCGATGTGACCAAAAGACACCGTCGAGTTCGTCTGCTCAAGCTTCTTTCTTTGTGTCTAACCGCTTCTTCAATCCATCAAGTAAAGTCTTGTTGGTTGCTTCTGCTTGACCATTGCCTTGCGGGTATCTAAGGAGTTGATTTGTTCAAATGTATTTTTCATTTGGTGTAGAAGCCCTCAAATTAGAGCGATATGAATTGGAAACCGTTGTCTGTGACTATCTCATATGGGAGTCTGTGTCGGCAGATTATGAACTTTTGTACGAAATTTTGCACCTCCTTTGACTGTATCTTAGCGCAGGACTCGGCCTCCACCCACTTGGTGAAGTAGTCCGTCATGACTAGAATATACTTCTTTTGCCTAGACGCAGAGAGTGGTCTGATAATATCCATTGCCCATCGCATGAATGGGTTAGGTGGTGTGGTTATCCGTAGAAATTCTGTTGGTGCATGAATTACGGGAGCATGGCGTTGACACTTTTCGCATCGGACGACGAACTTCTGGTAGTCTAAGATCATTGTTGGCCAGTAATGCCCGTGCTTCTGGATTTTAAGTGATAATGCTCGTCCACCTGAATGGTTACCGCCAGCGCCAAGGCAGGATATGAGTAGATGCGCAGCGCTAAAACAGAATATACGGACGTCCATCATCGTGTATTTTGCGGCGCGTGCTCGGAGGCATCGGACTGCCCATTTGTCATTTGGTATTATTCCGTCAGCTATGTAGTTGCAAATTTTATCTCTCCAATCAGTTTGAACTTCGTTCGCATGATGTAGTGCAGGTCGGCATCAGACATAGAAGCTAATGTTGCTAAGGCATCGGCAGGCGCGTTGTTGCTGCGAGAGATCTTATAGAGCTCGAAGTGTTCGAAATAGCGAGACAGGTTGCGGACGACTTCGAGGTAGGCTTCCATGCACTCATTTTTTGTTCCGTATTCACCGCTAAACCGGTTTGCAACAAGCTGTGAGTCACAATATGCTCGTATATTCTTAACTCTGATCCCATGAGCGAGACGTAGACCTGCGAACAAGGCTTCGTACTCGCTTTCATTGTTTGTTGCAGGGAATGCCAGACGGAACGATTGCTCGAGTATTTCTCCCGTTGGTGATTCTAACTTAATGCCAATTCTTGAGCTTTGGTTCGATGAAGCACCGTCGACGTGCGAAATCCATTTCTCAACGGGAGATACTTTAGTGCTAAGTTCTGGCGGTAATTTGACAAAAAAGTCTGCAAGCACCTGTGACTTAGCGCATGTTCGATTCTTATACTCGCTTAGTTCGACAGCCCATTTTGCTAGTCAATCGGAGGAGTTCTGGCTATGAAGAATCGTCCGTAGAGGTTAGTTTGTCAAGATTTCGACGGTATGCTACTGAAAGTATTGTCGTAGTTTTCACGCAGCCATTATAAGTGAAAATGCAAGCTTTTCCAAGGTTGGATAGCATAGTTTAGTGTCATCGAACATCTTGCTAACATAGAGGATTGGTTGCTGTTCTCCGTGGTCTTCTCGAACTAAAACCGCACTAGCCGCCAAACTAGATATGGAAATGTATATGTACAAAGTTTCTCCTTGCTCTGGCTTGGCTAATATAGGTGGATTTGAGAGATAATTGAGCTGTTGGAAAGCCTCCTCACACTTGTCATCCCATTCAAAGCATTTGTTGCCTCGTAGCAACTGATAGAACGGAAGACATTTGTCCGTTGATCTGGAGATGAACCGATTTAGTGCAGCGATGCATCCAGTGAGCCGATGTACTTCATGAGTGTTCTTTAGAGAAAGAAGGTCGATTATTGCGGAGATCTTCTTTGGATTAGCCTCGATGCCACGCCTGGTGATGAGATATCCAAGAAACTCTCCGGAAGTTACGCCAAATAAACACTTCGCCGGATTTAGCTTCATGTCGTAGCAGTTTAACACTTGGAAGCATTGCCGTAGATGGGCAATGTGATATTCGAATCGGTGTGACTTGACAAGTATGTCATCAATGTAGACTTCCATCATCTTTTCGAGCTGTTCCGCAAACATCTTATTCACCAGCCGCTGGTAAGTCACGCCCGCATTTTTGAGACTGAATGGCATCACCTTGTAGCAGTAAGTCCCTTGGTCTATGATGAAAGCAGTCATCTCGTGGTCGGACTTATGCATAAGAATCTGGCTATAGCCGGAGAAAGCGTCCATGAATGAGAGCAGCTCATTGTCGGCCGTCGCTTCAACGATTTTGTTGATGTTTGGGAGCGAGAAGCTATCTTTCGGGCACACCTTGTTAAGATCAGTGAAGTCGATACATACTCGCCACTTTCCATTCTTTTCTTGAAAACGACGGGTTACTCCGCCAGTCAGGATATCATACTTCGACGATGGATCCGGCATCGAGTAGTTTTCTGACTTCTTCTTTTATAGCTTGGACATGGTCAGGAGTGAGCTTACGCCTTTTTCGTTTAACAGGCTTGAAAGTCGGATCAACGTTAAGCTCATGGCAAGCAATGACGGGATCGATACCCGGCATATCATCAATGGACCAAGCGAAGGTAGGAGCGTTTTGACGAAGGAAGTTGGTGAGTTCTTTCCGGAGTTCCGGAGGTAAATTGATCTCGATACCAACACAGCGCTCCGGATTAATTTCATCGATATTAGTTTGCATAATCGTTTCTACCTTCGGGTCTGGATGTGCATTGCAACTTGGAGTGGGTTCCGTTGTCATGCTCTTTGCATAATCGTTTCCACCTTCGGGTCTATGATCAAGCTCGTTGGGTTGGCGCCTATCGTTTCATCGATCCTGGTTATAGTCATTATTCTGGCGATCCTTGTTTCTTGGAGGCGTTCGTCACCTATTAGTCTTGATATCAAGATCTCCTTTCTTGAATCTTGCCATTAACAAACTTTGTAGTTGTCGGCACTCGTCGGTTGAATGTCCGGAGCTTTTGTGGAAATCGTAATACGTTTGCTCAGCCTCAAGATCTGTTTCTCGTTCCCACTTGTTCCATCGCTTTCCAGACTTGTTTGATGAGTCACCAATGTATTACGCTGCTGCCTTTTTTCCTCTGTCGTCTCGAAGGTACTCGGCGTAGTAATGCTAGCGAGGCTCAAAGTGGTCTTCTTTTACTCTTTCTTTCGTGGGCGGAGCTTTTGCTGGTGTTTTTCGTTTTACCATGGCAGCTTTCTTTTCTTCCATCTCGATGAACCAATTTGCATCGTGTAACGCATCCGATAAGATCACCGGTTGGTTTAATACAAGATCCTCTCTGAATCTCGATTCATGCTAGAGGGCATTGCGGAGTGCGGCAATCGCAGCATCGTCAGGTATGACAACGCTGGTGAAAACTCCTTTGAATTGTCTGATAAATGCTCGAAGGATTCCTTCTGGGTTTGTGCCATCGTCCATAGGTAAGCGTTGGAAGCTCCTTTTTGCATGAATATTCTGTAGTTCTTAAGGAAGCTGGTGGTGAGTTCTTGATAACTGTTGATTCCATTAGCCTCCAGGCGGGAAAACCAAGTGAGTGCAGCTCCGCTTAGATGTTCCACAAGGAGTTGGCAACTTCCAGCGTCTAACTCTTCTTCTGGGATATAGGCGCATCCAATTACAATGCTAACAGATGTCAGGAACTGCAGCGGATCTCGGAGTCCTTCGTAATTCTCTAGCTTGACCTTGATGATATGCCGAATACGAACTCTGGAGATCTGCGGAGTGAACGGAAAGCGCTGCGTTTCTTCAAACACCTTCTATATGTCAGGTGCCGAGCTGGTGGCACGATGCATCTTTGAGAACATGTCCTTCATCGTCGTCTTTAGCTTTTCAAACTGTAGAGCACGTATGCCGGCATCCTCCTCTTCACTTGGGAGTGGGCGCTCATCATTGTGCGACTTTCAGCCTCGGTTTTTGTGACCGCGCTTGTCGGCAGATCCAATAAAAATAGAAGCCGGCTTTGCGCGTCGAGTTGCACGTTCTTCTTAAGGTGTTCGTTGTGGCCGCATCGTCTCCTCGTCGCTTTGCGGTCTTGCAATACGCCTTCCGTATGATTGGAGTTGCTCGATCTGATTCTGGGAGACCTCCTGGGTGGCGATGACTGCGTTTAGTGCATCCTGACGGTCCAGTCGGTCGAGGAGAGTTTGTAAGAGCTCGTCGACTCTGGTTCCCCTCGGTGTGGCTCTGTCTTCAGGTCTCCTAGTTATGCCTTCGTATGCAGTTTCGATGTTGGCATTTGCAGCAGCTGCGGCAGGTATCGTCGAAGGCGAAGGCCGTGCGTCGTACGAAATAGACAACAGTTTCTAACTTGCATACGAATCGAATTGTTTAAACGTTTTTGTCGAGAGGTTTTCTCTGTGAATTCTCTGAAGAATTTTCTGACCCCCTTCTCAATAGCTTCCTCCACTATTTACAGAGAAATCTTTGAGTTGTGAGTTTTTTTTCTGGGCCTTCTATAATTTCTCATCCCAAACTTAACGGGACGATTTTGTGAGCACAAAAATCTATTAGTTTGTCGGGTTTCTGTTCGGGCCTAAAGGATAACGGTCTTAGCCAAGCTCATATCCTACAAGTAGGCTACGAGGACTCCTTCAATTGTGGCTCTCCACGAGAACTATTGAATAGCCTATAATCTATTGTCAGGTCTCCTCGTAGAATAAGATTTGCTGTTCTGTAACCAATCCTTTGTACGATCTGATTCTTTTGTAATAGTTTGTCCATCAAATAAATTTCACATTTCAACCCAAAAAAAAAACATTTAAAGTATAGTATCGAAAGGTGTGAAATTATGCACAAAAGGAAAATCTGAATTTTGTATAATACATATATTGATAATTAATGAAATTGAATTGGGGCCTCAATAAGTGGATTAATTGGTGAAAGTAACGTTTTAAAAATTATAATGTGATAAAATATTTGTAACTATTAGGAAGATTGGTAAACTATATTTTAAAATAAAAACGTAGTAGAAAATATTTCAATCAATTCCTGATGATTATATGTATACTATGTATCAAATATACTTTTAGTATCTAAAAATGATAAAATATCATTTTATGGTTGAAGATTGCTAATATATTTAATTAAGATTACATGTTCTAGAATTGAGATATTAGAAACTCATTTTTTACATGTATTTTCAACTCCTTTATATTCTCTTGTATATATATATATATATATATTTTTTTTTTCTTCTAAATTATGGTGTTTCTTGAAAACATTCAGCTGGTAAATGTATTTGAATTTTTGGCATTAGTGAATATTATAGTATCTCTTTTGTTTTATGAGAAAATGATATCTTTGTCAGATTTTAGCATGTTTATTCAAAATCTTTTTATGTCAAATTACATCCCAACATGTAAATCACAAGAAGAAAAATATAACAACATTTCCACAAGTCTAAGACCCATAAATCTTAAATCAGAGATGAAGATGCATCGAGGGGTGGCCAACCACAACGTTTCTTACAACGCTGCCAACAATTGTTGTCTGTACCACAAAATCGAGAGCAAATAGAATAACACATCCTCGGGTTCATGTCCCATTTGTTTGGCCCTGTAAACATCATTGATTAGAAGTTATAACCATCATTTGTGAATATAATTATCATAGTTGTTGTATTTCACTTTGTATTTACGATGTTAAACAATGCAGAGTTCACATGTTAAATATAGGTTTTCAGAGTTAGCCTTTAACATTTTCAAGCCATGAAAGATGGTTGTAAGGAGTGAGAGTTTTGGTTACTTGTGTCGGAATACTGGAAAGATGGAGGAGAAGCGCATCCCAAGACACAACCAGTACAAGCCATATCGTTCATGTTTTGACATTGGGACTTGCAATCTGTTTCTTGACACTCATTTAAAGTCTTTGCTCTCACACCCATTATTACCAAAGCCATCATCATTGTTATCTTGATCATACTCGACATCCTCTTTGGTTTTTTTTTTGTTCTCTTCTCTTTTGCTGGAGTTTACAACCTTTTGATTCACACATTCTTATTATATAGAGTTTTATTAAAATGTAACTACAGTTAATTCGACTATGACATGTGTCAAAATATATTCTACTATATGTGTAAAAAAAAATTATATTCTACTATAATTTTCCACATCTTGAACATTTTTAAATATATAGCTATAATTTAAAAGTAATAAAGATGGTTATATTATCTACTATTTCAAGCATTTCTACGTTATAAGTCCAATTAAATTATAAATATCTTTTAAATTTGATTTCCTCTAGTAATTACAGTTGTTTTGATTATTACATGTATACTAGGTATCTTTTTTTAAGTATAAAATATTATTTTATAGTTGAATATTGCTAATATTATTCCATCACTTTGGTTTCGGTTCAAGGTTTTTGATTGATGAATAATATCCTACAAATTAAAATATAGAGTTTGGTTTAGCTTTAATTTCAGTTCGAGTTTGAATTTTAATTAAATATGTATTTAATTTTCATATCAATTTTGGTTTTATTTTTTCGGTTGATCCAATTTTTTTTTTGTTAACCAAGAGAATCCCACATGAAATCCAGACTAATCTCCCAAAATCAATAGAAATCTGAATTTTGTTTACCTCTAAAATGGTTTACGGGTGACAAAGATGATTAAAATTGCAAAAGATCATTTTTCATTAAAAAGCCGCGGTAAATAGGATCCGTAATTTGTGTATGAGATCTCATGAATAGACATTTAAGTTTAAACCTCACATATACATGTTTAAGAAATAAAATCCTGAACATGGTCATTTTTTCTCTAAACATGTATTTTCTACTCATTTGTTAATTATTCTCATGCATATTTCTTTTTGTTTTCTAGATTCTTTTATTCTTTGAAAAACATCTAACAGTCATATGCATTTGATTTTTTATACTTTAGTGAGTATCATACCATCACATTTATTTCAAGAAAATAATCTCTTTATTAGATTCTAGTATGTTTATATAGAAAATTTTCATGCCAATTACAACCCCAACATGTAAAAACTTAAGAAATAAACAACTAAATCACAAAGAGAAATGTATTATAAAAGTCTCAACAAATCATAGATGGAGATTCATCAAGGGTGGGTAACCGCAACGTTTCTTACAACGTTCATGGCACGCATTGTCAGTGCCACAACCGACATCGCAATTCCGGTAACATATGACACGTTGGTCAACTTCGTTGGCCCCTATAAACATAAAAAATCATAACCATCATTTGTGAATACAATTAATCTAAATCATATACATTGAAAACAAAGTTGTTTTATTCACTTTGATTTTACCACATAACTAAATATTTCGAAAATAGTTTTCCAAACCATGAGATCCGACCATAAATATATATATATATATATATATATATATATATATATATATATAAAGAATTTGGTTATACAAATTAAGATTTTTGCTTACTTGTGTCAGAATACTGAAACGATGGAGGAGCAGCGCATCCAAAGACACAACCATTACAAGCCATATTGTTCATGTTTTGACAATGGGACTTGCAGTCTGTTTCTCGACACTCAGTCACAGTCTTTGCTCTGACGCCCATTATTACCAAGGCCATCATCATTGTTATCTTGATCATACTCGACATTCTCCTTTGTTTTTTTTTTTTTCTTTTTGCTTGGTAAAGTTTTATCAGTTTTTGGTTTAACACAATCAGATTATATAGAGTTGAATACATCTCATGACAGTTAAACACTACAAAATTTTGATTAAGTTGTGACACGTGTCAAAAATATATATATATATATATATATATATATATTTAAAAACAGTTTCATATCTTTAACATTAGAAATACATTAATTTTCTAAGACTATAATCTAAAAGTAATAAAGATGGTTCGATTTTTTACGTAAATAGTACGCATTTCCATTTTTTTCTGGTTCCAAATTGAAAATAAAAACAATTTAAGTAAAGTATAACAATATCTAAAATTAATCATAAAAGGAAAAGATGAATTTTGTATTTTATAAGCCACAATAAGAGGGTTGAGTAGAAATTTTGTACTAATTAAAATGTAAATAAAACTATTCCCTATTTGGAGATAGTGGAAAAATTTGGTAAAACAAAGCTTGTTTAAAAACGTATTAGAGATATTTTCAATCAATTACTGCTTTTAAAATTATTCTGTTCTAATTTTAATTTTAACAATGAAAAGTGTATTTTTAACAAAAAGAAAATAAAAGTGTATCTGTAAATCATGCGATATATTGAATTATGCACCAAAAGGGAAGTTTATTTTTGTAAGTTAAAATATATTTTCAAATAGTAATAAAAATGGCTAAAATTGATTGGTAACCTCGAAATCTATACAAATACTTATAATTTTATTATAATCAGAGAAAATAGATGGAAATGTATGTAAATATAGTAATATAGAAACTAAATATCAAAAAAATCAATTATTTATCAGCATAAAAATATATCAAAACAATCTTACAAATAATTATATAAAAAGGGTCGGTAAATAGGTATCTAATTTCTTTATGTGAATCAGTAGCGGTTTCAATTCAAAAGTAAATCTTACTAGATCTCTTCCTGATCAGAAAATCTAACATCAGAATACATGGTTGAGAGATAAAAAAAAACCACACGTAGTCGTTTTACTCTAAACATGTAACTAACTGAGAAAACAGATTAGTTTTTTTTGACTGATGAACTTTGAAAGAGTTTTAAATCTAAACAGGCATCTTCTACTCACTTTTTATCCCCTTGTGTATATATATATTTTTCTAGATTCTGGTGTTCCTGTAAAACATTCAGCAAGTAAATGTATTTCATTTTTAGGCGCTAGTGAGTATAATACCATCACATTTCTTTCAAGAGAATGATCTCTTTGTTAGATTTTTTAGTATGTTTATAGAGAATATTTTCATGTAAAATTACATACGAACATGTAAAGATTCAAGAAAACAACTAAATCACAAGAAAATATATATAACAAAAATACACAAGTCTAAGACCCCTGAATCTCAAATCACATATGAACATGCATTTTAATTAATTAGGGGTGTCCAATGACAACGTTTTTTACAAACCTGGCTGCACTTGTTGTTTGTACCACAAGGTTGAGACTTGAGAGCAAATATAATAACACATCTTCGGGTTCATGTCCATTCTGTTCGCCCCCGTTATAACCATCATTTGTGATTACAAACTATCTAAATCATATAATGAAAACAAAGTTATTGTATTTCAGTTTGTTTTCACAATATTAAACAATGCATGCAGAGTTCACATGGTAACTATAGGTTTCAGAATTAGTCTTGAAAATTTTCAGCCATGAGATCCAATTATAAGGTGTGAGAGTTTTGGCTACTTGTGTCAGAATAATGAAAAGATGGAGAACACCTCTTTCTTTAACGATATTGATATAAAGAATATGGAGATCAAACTTTTCATTATATTATTGGAATATATTTAACTTTAATTTTTCTAAGATGATGTGTCTTAGATATGATGCTTGTGTCAAGCTCTTGTGTAGCACAACACTCTCTATAATAGATCTTCCATGAGTATAGCAGAGACAGTTGCTTGCTTCGTGAGCGATGAAACATCGTAAGTTCGTCCATGGTTTTGCAATTCTTATATACGATGAGACGGTCATCGTGGCTATGTTCCACTCGCTCTAGTTTGAAAGAAACGGCCTGGAAGTCGAGGTTGCGAACACCTAGTAGAGAGATGAAGAACACGTCCCAACATCGCCTTTGCTGGCTCACTTTGCTGCTTTACTGATTCGGTATTGTCAAACATTATCATCGGATCAAATGTTTTTAAAAAAATTCTTACACTGTCCATTTTATAATTAACCCATAATCATTCCAGGATTTGAAGATAGGCAATTCGATTAACATATATATCACTTTTAATTTTAGAGTTGATAAAATATTACAAATTAGTTTATTTTGTTAGTTCAACACGTGAATATGTAATGCAAAGAGTAACAGGTGATGTACAAAAATAATATATCAATTCACTAAACTAAGAACATTTCCATTGGTAGATACCTAATGCGAATTTCAACAATAAAAATAAAAAAAGAATACAAAAAAACAAAAATAGGAGGGAGGGAGGGAAAAAATTCATGAGAGACTTTTTTTTTTTTTTTGAATGAATGCAAAATTGTTATTCATCAAAAAAACCGTTTGGTACATTAAATGCAATCCTTATAATGACAATCAACTAAAGACAACACACCTGAGAAAAAGATTTCACACTAGAAAACTTAAGTACGAGTGCTAAACCATAATTGGAGACAATCATCATGTGCTGATGGCTCCAATTCCTTTATTGTAAAAAGACGGTTTCGAATGATACGTTCAATGGTTTTTGTGAGCGTTGAAAGATCATTTGGACTCCATGTTTTCTTCTGTTTTGCTCACTCCATATTGTGTAGATTGTAGTTTGGAAAGCGTACCTTAACAGAAGCTGTTGAGAACCTCTAAGAGTCGAATTGGCAGAGATTGTAAGGATCGTCGTGAATGAATTGCTGTAACGAAATTGAAGCAGTCCCCTTATTATCGTCCTCCATATCTTACCAGTAAATCTACAAGTAAAATATAGGTGGTCCCGAGTTTCCAGCTGATGGTTACAAAACACACAGTTGGTGATTGCTCTTGTGTCCCACATACGCATCCTATCACCCGTGGACAACCGATCATGTGTCGCTAGCCAAAGGAGAAATGAATATTTAGGAGTGGCATGTGAAAACTAAATCCCCCTGGCCCATGCTCTTACTGGTGACTGCTTCCTTATTTCTTCCCAAGTTTGTTTCGAAGAAAATCTCGCTTTAAAGTTACCCCCTGAATGTTTCCAGAGAACAATGTCCATATCTGAGTTGTGGCCACCGGACCTTAGTTTTTCAATTTCCTCCTCTATTGTATTAAGGAAAGCGGTTTGATGTCGACGCCTTCGGTGAGTAGAGATAACATCTGAAACCAAAGCCGAAGGAGAAATACCTAGGTCGATAAATCCTCTGTTCCCCAACCGATCATGAAGGCGACCAAGAGAGCTCCAATCATCAAACCTAAAAGACGTATGCTGTCCACTTTTGACTTCCACACAGGTGAATGACTTAGCTTTAGGCTTATATTTGAGGAGCTTTCTCCAAATCCAAGAGCCTAGACATGTTGTTTCTCTAATTGACCAGAACGAACCTATACAACTAAATTGCAGACAAGCCCAATTGACCCATAAAGACTGGTTTCCCGAGACTATCCTCCAGATTAGCTTATAACAACACACATCATTTATATCCTGTATCGATTTGATACCCAAACCTCCTTCCCTTTTTGGCTTACATACTTCACTCCAAGCTATTTTAGCCTTGTTTGTATTTAGCTTTGGCTCAGACCAAAGGAAAGTTGAACACAGCCTCTCTATCTCGTTTATGGAATCCCTAGGAAGCCAAAAAGCTGAAATCCAGAAATTTGTAATACTGGCAATAGCTGAAGTAAGGAGCTTCTCTAACAAGGGAAAGAACTCAACATGGGACATCCGTTTAGTCATTAAAAGAAGGCCTAGATACTTGACCGGAAGCTTGCCTACGTCAAAGGGGAATTGAGCCAGAATGGAGTTACGGATGTCTGAAGGTAGACCTGCCATGAAGAGAGTTGACTTCTCCAAGCTAATCTGCAACCCTGATATCTTAGCAAATTCGTTAAAGACCTCAAGAATACCTAGCATTGAACGATTGGTACCATCAGCAAAAACCAAGATATCCATCCGCAAAGCATAAGTGGGTAAGAGATAATTTCTTGCAGTTTGGGTGATAGCCAATTCTAGCTTCCCCTACAGCTTTGTTAAGCATCTTGGATAGCACATTCATGCAGATGACAAACAGGTAAGGAGAGAGCGAGCAACCTTGCTGTAATCCTCGTTCACTTCTGAAAAATCCCACTAGTTCTCCATTCACTTGAATTGAGAAGGAGGGAGTGGAGATGCACAACCTAATCAAATGTATGAATTGAGACGGGATGTGTAGGGCTTTCAACACATTCAAAATAAAATCCCATTGAACTGAATCAAAAGCCTTTGAAATATATATTTTCATTGCACATCTAGGCGAGACGCTCTCCTTATGGTATTCTTTTACCATCTCAGAGGCTAAAAGCACATTCTCTATCATTAGCCTATTCTTTATAAAAGCTGATTGGTTAAGTAGAATAAAGCTTAGAAGAATACCTTTTAGCCGGTTCGCTAAGATCTTTGATATAAGTTTATAAACCACATTGCAGCAGGAGATTGGTCGATAGTCTTTCATTTCTGTAGCTGAATTCTTCTTCGGGATGAGAGCTAGAATCGTTGTATTGATACCCTTAGGCAAAAAACCAAAAATAAATAAAGATTGGACCGCCACTATGAAATCTTTCCGAATAATGGGCCATGCTTCTTTAAAGAATTCAGCCGACAACCCGTCTGGACCTGGGGACTTATTACTAGGCATAGAGAAAAGAACCAGTTCAATCTCTTCTGCTGTTACATCGGAGACCATATTCTCTCAATCCCTAGCTGTACAATGAAAATTAAGTAAACCCTGCAATTCACCCTCCGAAATGCCCATAAAATCTGCAGCCTTCTAAGTAAGCAAGTCAGTAAAGAATCAAACCACTTCTTCTTTAATGTCTCCAGGTTTGTTGAGCATTTCCCCATTTGGTATAGAAATCACCTTGATAGAATTTTTGGTTTGTCTCAACCTAACCGCATTGTGGAAAGCTTTGTTGTTTTTATCCCTTACTTTTAACCAATGCAGCTTAGCTTTCTGAGCTAGGAAATTCTCTTCTAAGCCAGCAAGCTTTTCCTATTTTTTCAAAGCTATTGCTTCCTCTAGCAGCCTGAGGTGCTGGAGAAGTTAACATGTGACGCTGACTTTCGCATAAAACTGTATAAGCTGCAGAAGAACGACTGGAGATGTGGTGAAGCTGTGACCAACTAAGAGCCCTAAGAGATGGTTTCATCAGCTTTAGCTTTTTTGAGAATCGAAACAGAGCTAAAGTAGAGTGAAATAGAGCAGTAGACTTACTCCAATGATCGGCCACCAAAGGTAAGAATTGTTCCATTCTGGCAATCAGATTCATGAACTTGAAAGGAGCCTTTGGTTGCACCACTGAACCCTGAACATGAATTACTCCCCTAAGGTGATCAGAACAACCTTCTGGCTCAAACTCACAGTAAGATTGTGGCAGAGTACTTAACCAATCGTCATTAATGATAACCCTGTCCAACTTTTTGCAAATCAACCCTTCATCCTGCTTATTGCATTGCACCACGTGAACCCTGGCCTATGCGAGTTCATGTACGTAAAAGAGCAGTAGTTTGCTATTTCTTGGAAATCTCTCATACCTGGGGGAGTAGTAGGAGAATACACATAATTTGAATGTTCCTCCACATCTAAAATCTCATTGAAATCGCCTAAACATACCTAAGGCTTCTAAAAGCCACTGAATCCTGTTGAATTTTCAGATCACTCCACAACTCCTTTCTTCCTTCTACTGTATTGTAAGCATAAATGAAGGAGCAGAGTAACTCCTCGTCAGTCCCTTCAATTTTAACAACACATGAAATCATTTGCCCGCTTTTAAACACAATGTTCATTATAACATTTCTACTCCAAACCACCCGAATCCTTCCCAATCTATTGAATTCATAGTTCAATATCATTGACCAATCACCAAAAATTGAGGAGACAATACGAGATAATCTGCCCTCCTTCACTCTCGTTTCCAACAAACTACCAAACTGCAGAGGATTTCACCTTAACCAATCCCTAACTACTTTCTGCTTCTTTGACTTATTGAATCCCCGAATATTCCAAAAGAACCCCGACATAAAAATTATTTTTTGGGGGTCCTATTGCTTTGACTACTCGGATTGGGTTTCCAAGCTTTGTAAGTTGAATCTGAGAATACCTTATGGGAGGTTTTTGATGATCTTGGCAAGGACACACGAACAGAGACTACCTCCACTCGAGAGGCCTTCTTGAGAAATTTCAAAGCTTATCGAGATGCAGATACCTCTGAACCTTGAACATCATCAAGAGGCTTTAATGTATTGAGAGTACCCGAACTAATGCAGGAACTTCATCGTTGTCAACTGCTATCGGCTGAACTTATGTCTCATGGTCACTAAGCACTTTAAACCTTGATGGAGATGCAATACGGACCTGACCATATTCCCGAACCTTATTTCCATTATTTGAACTTTTTTTACTCGAGGGCGGAACAGTCTGCCATTCCCCCTCCCCCTTATTATTCTCAAAGATGTCTGAGATTGCCGCATTCGTTTCGATCTCCCCTTCTTCTCTATCTAAATTTGAGTTGGGAACTGCAGCTGTTAAAGTTGTCTTCGGTGGTAACAATAACACTTAAATTCTGTGCCTCCCCCTGTAATTGAATATTGTCCTTTTTGACATTCAGCTCGATCGAAACCCCTACACTTTCTTGGATGACCTCTCCTGCCGTAGCATCAGGAATCGCCTGATCTCTCGATAACCATTTAGAGGTGGTGCTTTAACCAATCTAGCTAAACATCTGTCAGCTACATGCCCCCATTTTCCACATACTCCACATCTCAATGGCTGCCAAGGGTATTTAAATTCAACATTGAATTCCTCCTCATCTACCTTAACATAAAAACTTTTTGGCAGCTCTTTTGAGAAATTTACTTCCACGAATACCTTTGATATATCGAATGTAGTAACAAGGTCTGTTTCAGGGTGCAATCTTATAGGATGGCCTGCAGAGCTTGCGAGAAAACTCAAACCTTTCCAAGAAAAAAGAGAGTGCGGAATCTTCTTCAAAGTAACCCACATTGGCATCGACTTGATTTTAGGCTGAACATCTTCAGGCTGAGAGACTTTCATGACACATGTCTACTTGTAAATGGATTAACTTTTCTTTTAATATTTAAATTTAAATAAATAATTGAGTTAAATTAAAATATTAATATTAATTAGTTTATAATATTAATATAAATGAGAATCTTACTAGTTTAATTTTTTTATTTTGTCTCTGGGATTTGAACCAAACTTGGAACATAATTGAAAATACATAGCCACCATGATTTGTTTGTAAAATCTGCAATGGGGAATTCTGAGTAATCTCCATCGTCCTTAATGTATACCATGTTCTTGCGGGTCCCAAATCTTGCATTACACACACACATTCACTTTCTTTCCTTTGTCGATTAAATAACTAATGAGACCCGGAAAACAATAACTGGAAATTCGCAAGTCCACTGTAAACGATTTGGTCCACAACAATGCTGCTTCGGTATCAGTATCAATTTTATTTGTCACCCATATCTCCACCTTTGATGAACCCAAATTCTGATTTAACATTGAGAGTTGTTATACTTCTCGAACAACTGATAGATCCATAAAACCATGATTACCAAGTGGCGGAAGATATAAACGTTTATCTTCAGCAAGACATAAGTATTTCCCTTCAAAGATGGGCTAGTATTTGGTAAAATGAAGAACCTTCTATGAATCAGAACTAAATCAAAATTTCAAAATTTGAACAGAAACCATAGTTGTATTTGTTATTTTTAATTTTTAAGTCGGCCCTGAAACAAATTGTGTTAATATGAAACGATTTCCCCTTCATGTATCGAAACTCCAATATTATTTTGTGTTTAGTTTTTTTTTTTCAAATCTTTTTTGGATAGGTATATTATTGTGTTTATTTTATTTTAAAAACATCAATTTGTGATGGGGTTGAGAGTTTAAAATGGCTTGACAATACCTTTACTTCAAAGTAATCTATATTTTACCTTTTTCAGTTTCTATGATGGTTGACTTTTTCTTGAACTCATGCATTTTTCTTTGTGCTAAACAATAATTTAAGATTTGCATTAGTAAGTTAAAACCTTTCAATGTATTTTTCAATTTAAATATCTTGGATTTATAACTTTCTTATGATTATACAACAAGAAAAATATCAGATTAGAGACGGAAATTTGCGAGAAAAAAATAAACACCGCAAACTTGCGACAACTTTACAACATATATTTATGTGGTATATAAAAATCATTGCAAACTTGCAACGATACTTTACGATGAATTAAGAAGATTCATGAGTATACAACATATATTTTGACTTAAAATATCTTCGGTTATCTTATATGGGAAGTATATTAAAATTAACCAAATTTTTTGTCACTACACAATCTACTCAAAAATGGTGGTTGGATATTTTCAACAGGGGTAAGTGACATTCATCCCCTATCGTTCTTAGTACGTTTGTGTTATGGTTTTTTATCAAGGGACTGGACAATCCGTATTTCACACGTGTATAGGAAGGCTAATCGTCTTGCTGATGGATTAGCTAACTATGCCTTTACTCAATCCATTGGTTTGCATTTATTTAATTCTTCCCCGGAATGTATGAATGTAACGTTGATGGAGGATGCTAAAGGGACTACGTACCCTCGAGCTTTTCATTTGTAATTTTTTTTTAGAGTTGGAATAAATTTAGGGAAACATTGTCTCCCGTCGCCAAAAAAAAATCTACTCAAATTCTATAAATGGGTTCACTGAAATTTGAAAAGATTTGAGACTTTGAGTTAATGAGTATTTCAAATGATTAATGAATTTTGGTGAATTAGGAAAGTTGTTATGATTTGTTAACAAATTTCTCTGCAATCTCGCATACAATTATGAGATTTTATTCTTCGTACTTTTAAGTAATCCACTAAAAACACCTTGATATCACTAATCCACTGTGTTTTTTTAACAAAAAAGAAATCCACTGTTTAAATTATTTCTTATAACAGTGGATTTGAAATAACTTTTTAAAATTACTAACATATAACAATAAATTTTAGAAGACTTTTTCAAAATTCATGTTTGAATAATATAGGATTTGTTATTTTAATACAAATCATTCCAAATTCTTGATTGAATTTTGAGTTTTTGATATGAATATCAATGTAAAAAATGCTATTATTAGACATGAAAAATAAGATTTATACATTTTAACTTTATAGGATGATATCTCCCAAATAAAGATTGATTGCTCATTAAAACATAAATTTTTCTGAAAAGTTGGAAGAGTCTAAGAATATTAATATTGATGTACTAAGAAAGGAATATATATATATATATATATATATATATATATTGAAAGGGAAATTTTTCTTAAAATTTGTAATTAACAATTTTCTTCTCATTAAATGATTCAAAAATAAATCTTTAATTTATTAACATCTTAAGAATGTCAAAAAAATTGCATACTAAAATGCAACATTAAATCTATAAAGATCCTTTTAAAATTAATTAAATTTTATTAAATTCCAGTTAAATTTCTATCATTTTTATATTTTTAGGTGAAATTTTGGACTTCTGGAAGATATTTTTCATCAATGGGGAACCTCGTTTGTTGAAAATAGCCAGAGGGCACAAAGTGAAAAATTCGTCTGGCTGGAGAACGAACCTTTGTTTCATCTGGCTATTACTAATAAATGAAGTTCCTCATCTATAAACAGATTCAACCGTCCGAAAAATGAATAGTTTGGCGCAAGAAGAGAGGGAAACGTTTAAAGCCAAGGTTCAGACTCTACATATCAAATCAGTGCGAAGATAAGTAAATTGTGTCTCCCTTACACAGGGTTACGAGACACCCAGAGGAAGAGCACGGATGGTAGGCGACGCAAAGCCACCTAGAGAAAGAAGAAGAACATAAAAGTAGGTTATTGGATGGAAATGCGCCGAATGCCATCCAAATTGATGCAGAAATAACTCGGGAGTTAGTCTCTACAAAGGTGAACGGATATATACAATATAAAGAACACGCGTAGCATAAACCTTAGGTACATTAAATCTAAGATCCAATACTCTCACAACTGATGTTCTCGTGAAATCAAACAATTTTTCGATACACTTAACCGCTAGGTAGTATATACGTGGTCGAACCACAAAGACCAATAGTACTCTAAAGACTTATTAGATTGGCAATTAGCTAAAGCAAAGTAATGGTTTGTTTGTTTTAGACTTGTAACTAAAACTGCAAGAAAATAAAAACGATTAAACAATATGATTAAAGCATTGAGTTATAGGGTATTTCAGGAAATAATGAGTGATGACAATATAAAATCATGAGTTTCAATATTAAGAACTGTTCTAGAACATGAACAAAAAAATAAACTAGCCTTCTTCTAAGGTATTAGCCACTAAATTAGACTACTCGACTATGAACTTTCGTCGTAACCCATCTAGTCTAATCCGCATTAACAGTCAAGTTTACTAAGTTCACAAAGCGTTCTAATATCAACTTCCATTGGCTAGACATACTATGCTGAATTCACACTAGTTCAAGTTATCTTAGTTCAAGTTATCTAAAACACGGTCAATGTACAAAAAAACGTAAGATTTAAAACAGGGAGATCTCAAGCCTATTCTAGCATTAAGATTAAAACGATCACACCTGTTTTTTTTTTTAAACTGTTAATACCCCATAATATTAACCCCAACAAACGCAGCCAACGTAATAAGACTCGATCTTATTAAACAACCGTCAAACAACAATATTCGCATTTAACAAATGTAAATAAGTTCAACACACAACAACAACAACACAACAACAACGAGTCCTAATCATCCTCCTCCTCATCGCCTCGATTCCACGTTCACACTTTATCTTTACCTGCACCACACAAAGATATGCGTAAGTATTATCAAAAATACTTAGTGAGGCTGTCCTCCCATCTTACGAGCTATACACACAAGTAAGCAAGACAATAAACCGCTCCCAACGCAAAACAAAACAATTACAACAAGGCTAAACACCTGGATCGATCGATCCGAACAGTCCTGACGAACCCCAAAACTTTTAAGGCAATTGGATCGATCGGTCCTCCCCTGGATCAATCGATCCCTTACCTTCTGGAAACTCGAGACTGAAGCTTTGGATCGATCGGTCCTCCCCTGGATTGATCGATCCCACTCCACCTGCAACTTCGATCTCAACTTCTTCCACGACCGCACACGACCAACGACCACCCTGGACCTCAACCTTGCTTCCTACAAACGATTAAGCATAAACCCAATCCCAAACACCAAAAAAACAAGCAACACAACACAACTCTTGATGGGAGTCCGGCTTTTCGATAGCCGGCCAAGGGTAATGAACGCAATGTGAACCTTTGTTGCCTCGGTTGGATGGGCGTGCTTCGATGGAAAGCATGGATCCGGCTAGGCTGTCCCGAGGAAAGCAAGGTGACGGTATCTCCCATGGGCATCGATCCACCTTGTTGCCTAGGTTGGATGGACGTGTTTCGATGGAAAGCATGGATCCTCCTAGGCTGTTCCGAGGAAAGCAGGTGACCGTGTCTCTCATGGACAACGACCTTGTGGCTAGGTTCGGAAACGGGAGGGTTTGATCAAACGAACAATAACTCTTTTGACTCTTACGAGTTAATAAACTAATCATTTCATTTCAAGTAAACTAATCATTAATGGGTTAATAAACTAATCATTTCCTTTCAAGTAAATCAGAGAAACAAAGAAAACATGAGAGATTGTTACTACATAACTGCAGTTACAAAACAAGGTGGTAATCCAATGAACTTCTATAACTTGGAAACGAAAGATCATGGAACAAAGTAAATAAGCAAAACAAAACTGTTTGTTTATGCACGCCCATTATTAATTCGTCCCTAACTCAGACTGAAAAAGGAGATAATTGAATGCTAGGATCAAACACAAATCAGTCATGGAGAGTTTGATTACTCTTGTTTAACTAAGAGCATCTCTATCCATTGAGTTTTTTAAAACGAGGTTCTTAATAATATTAATATTTACTATATAATTTAGTTATACAATTAATTTTAAATTTGTAAAAAGAATTGAACCATTTGTAGAAAGACAAGTGTTATTAGAGTCTCTTAAGAGTTTATAAAGTCTCTCATTTGAGAGACTCATTTCACTCTCTCTTGTCCGTTGGTATATATATATTTTGTTTTAATGTTAGAGACTCATGTGAGAGTCTCGTGATGGATGTGCTCTAACGAGAGGAATTCAAACCCGAAACAGACCCTTGAAAATTGTTTCTATTAACGTAGCATAACTACCAAATTATACATATATCCTTTCAATAATATTTTTACTATCTCTTTATGATTTTAGTTTTACTGCTGATTAAGAAAAGAAGTCCAATTTTACCTAATATATAGTCTGTTCTTGTTGAAGTAATCTTCTCCTCCTTCCAATCTCTCCTGAAAATTTCATTGTCATGAAACTCCAGATTCAGTTGTTTCAAGGACCGTACGGTAGATATTCTAGTCCATCGTCACGCCATTACAAGGAAAGCCCTATGATACCAAGTCTGTAGAAATAACCTTAAGTTCATCAACCTCTAAAGATCTAAGCCCGGAATGGCTTAATCGGTGTGATCTTCAAAGCATCTTCCATTAGGCCTACATGGCTACAATGCAACCGCTAGCTTCCATGTGAAGGTGACTACATCAAGCTTAAAACTTTCCTCTGTAGTAGACCATTCAACTAGGTATACATACCTACAAGCTGTTAGATCCCACTGAAGCTGTTTGAAACTCTTCTTCCGTATAGTTGAACGGAAACCAAAAGTTTGATTGGGAACCAAAACACATCCAGACAATATATTAGAAGTTTGGTTTCGGAAGCTCGGGAGGGACCTCCATTTTGGCAAGAGGCAAATGTTTTCCTTCTCTCCATAAGTTAAAAAGAAAAGCCATGAGAATGAGAAACTACACAGAAGACTAAATTCATCTTATAGCAGCAAACATTTAAAAACCCACATACATTTCAAAGCTAAGAACAGAGGAGATAACTACAACTTGACAAAAAAAAAATCTATTGTAACTGATATTTAATTAAGAAAACAATAATTAAATCACTATAAAACAGTTACAGGACGAGGTAATCTAATCGAAACAAAAGATAAGGGAACGAAGCAATGAAGCAGAAAAAAGACTGTTTATGCACGGCCAACAAGAAATTCTTCCCTATATAACTCAGATTGTAGGAGGAGACGCCTGCACGTAAATTTATACTCTCAACATCTTCAATAATAAAAACCACTTGAAATTGATTAATACCAGAAAAATAACTATGCACTACGAAACTAAGTAACAGTTAGTTAACACAGGTGATAATGATATAACTCACTAGGGTCTCACTGATGATAAAATATTAGCTGGATCAAATAGAGTTTGATTTCTCTCTTCTTTGACTACAAATAGAGGAAATGAACCCCAAAATAGACCCTTGGAAAGTCGAAACATATCATACTAATAAAAGTGTTATTCTACTAATTAACTTAGCATAACTACCAAATTATCTAGGCTCTCCCAGCCAATTTTTTATATCTCTATATGATTTTTGTTGACTAAGAAAGGAAGACAAGTTTTACCTGATACTCTGTTCTTGTTGAGAGTTCCTATTCTTCATCCAAAATAAACAAAATTGAACAAAAGGAATATGTTGGAATTATTGTTTGCCAGAGAAATGTTAACACACCCATGCAAGTGAATCAAACGTCTTTCAACTTTTGTGTGT
This sequence comes from Turritis glabra, assembly GCA_900406565.1. Lineage (NCBI taxonomy): Eukaryota > Viridiplantae > Streptophyta > Magnoliopsida > Brassicales > Brassicaceae > Turritis > Turritis glabra. The sequence continues at coordinate 257,502 of OVBN01000116.1, read as the reverse complement.
TCTTGGAATATGCATCTTTCAGCAAATACTGTAACATTCTCATATATGACGTTATGTCTCAATAACTTGCTCATAAACTCTGCCAATATTCAGATTTTTGATTCACGAGCTCCCAAAGCTATTAAACTCCAAATAATACATGCAATAGTCTCAGGCACAAGTCCTTTAACCATGAATACTGGAGTGAATAATCTAGCAAAGTTATAAACTTTGAAGGGTCATAGCAAGAAATAGTAAATCACAAGTTCAAAGCAGTTAGAAAAAGTATAAACTTACAAAGTTACATACAGATATAAAGATTGTAGCAGTCAAGCCAAGTCGTTTGGTAACACACAAATAAAAGACAACATAGAGAGATTTATACTAATTGCATAGAATGACATGTGCTAGCTCTCTGAATCAACAAAGTAATAGATAGATATGACTTTTTCATACCACAGGGAGTTCTTGAAAACCATCTGTCTCCCCCCAAACCCACTGACCAAAACAGTAAATGAGATCAAGTCTCAGTTAGACATTTCGTCGAACAACATCAGTGCAGCTCTTCATGTACATTTCACTTGCCTGAATTGAAAACAAACATAGCTAATTTTACCCAATATAACTAGAATATAAAGCCATATTTTAACTAAACAATTCTTTTCTCACTGATTTTGTGTACTTATGAAATAATAATTTACTTGTATACATATACATAGTCTGTAATCGCTGAGAGCCTCATACTTTGTAAAATTGAATAGAAGGGATGTGTTTGACTTTGTAATAACTTTCTCCTCCTTCCGACAATCTCTTCTTCCATTTCTCCTCCATAGTTAGATTCTTTAAAGAAGTGATGAATTTCAGCCCATCAGGAAGCTCCTTTAAATTTGGACACCAAAAAATATCCAGAGTATGCAATTGAGGAAACCCATTAGGAAGCTCCTTTAATTTCCTACAGTCATGAATACGCAGAGTATGAAGATGTGGCATGGAGCCTTCTTCTACTATCCACTCTTCCCATTCCTCTAGTCCATATAATTGAAGGTTCTGCAATTGAGGAAACCCACAGCTCAAGCAAACCATTCTCGTCCCATTGAAAGATTGACTCCCTAATACAAGCTTTTTCAACTGAACCAATTTCTCTAGAATCGGCATGGGTTCTTCCTCCAATCGACAGTCTTCTAGATGTAGGAGTGTAAGGCGAGAAAGAAACTGTTGTTCATTAGGTAACTTTGGCATATATATACTCAACTTCAGCTTTTTGAGATGACCGCAATCCAAAACAAATCCTTCTACATCATTCGTGTAATCATATATTCTAAGATCCTCCAAGTGTCTCAATTCACGTAGAGATGAAGATAAAGCTTCCATCGTACACCCCTTGCCTTCAACATTAATAGAGAGATTCCTTAGCCTTGTCATTCGTTGAAGATCCTCCACAATGCTATGCTTTGTTGAGAAATTCTCCAACGTCTCCAGGTTGACTAGATTACCCAATTCCAACTTTGTCTTATCATGCATCTCCCGCGGAAGAGAAAGGTATGTCAATTCTCGCATCTCTTTCAAGAAATTGGGGGCCATGTAGATTGGAGATTCCACTGATACATTTAGATTTAAATTGAGAAGCTGCTTCAGATTCCGCATAGAAGAAGGTAGATGAGATACGTTTGCCAGATATAAACTCAAATATCTCAAGTGAATGATCTTTCCAATATCAGAGGATAACTTATCCCCCTCAAACTCAGCGAGATCTAAAACCCTCATCAAATGTAGCCTTGTAAAGCATAATCCTGATTTCATCCAATCTTTCCTCCAGCCCATTTCGCTAAACCAGATTGATCTAAGTTTTGGGTTCAGCATCTCCCACTTCGGATGATAAGTTTCATCAAGCTGGTGTACTGCGATTCTGCGAGATGTACAAGGAGATTGAGGGTTTGCAATATCAATAATATGTACGAAATTCTCTTCTTCAGCTTTACGCAGACAAACGTTTCTCATCATGTCATGCAAGTGACATGTTTTAAATATCGAAGCACCAATTTCTTGTTCAGAAGTAACCATGTTTCTCTTCGCCAATTCTTCTATGTATCCATTTGCAACCTCTCGAATTGTCGCTCCATCGTAATACCTTGGCCTTGGTATTCCTTCTGCTGCCCAATAATGGGCCAAATCCTGAACACGTATTCGATAATCTTCTGGGAAATGGGCAAAGTAGAGGAAGCATTGCTTCAAATAAACAGGCAGCTCTTCAAAGCTCGGAGACAATAGATGATAAACCGAACTGATATTTTTTTCATTGAAGCTAGTCCCTCCAGTGATGTGAGATTTAATATTCTCAGATATCCTTTTCCACTCACTTAATGTGTGTTTGACAGCTAACAACCCTCCTAACACCTTAATGGCCAATGGTAGTCCTCCACAATGTTTGATCATCTGCTTACCCATCTCTTTCATTTCTACATCAACCTTAGATTCTGCACAACATCATCAAGATACGATGAAATAACATGAATATCCTTAAGTTTTAGGCGTGTTGGAGAGATATTATTAGGGAAAAGCGTATTGTGATCATTCCAAGTAAAAAGTCCTTCATTATGATCCACATAGAAAACAGGGTTAATTAAAGAGTCTTGAAAGCTTACCAGTAGCATTTTCTCTATAAAACGCTGTCATTCGAAAAAGTTTCCAACTTTCGTCAAGGGTTAGGCATTCTGGTTTAATAGTGACACACGTAGGATCTGCACGAAATGCAACGTTCTCGTTGCGAGAAGTAAGTAGTACCTTCCATCCTGCAATATATTTTGACTTTTAAGCAAAGCATAATACATCACGGAGCTATGCCTTGTCATGTTCTATATTTTTCTTAATCAAGTTTAGTCAAAGTTTAAGAAAAGTATTAAAGCGGCCTTATATATGTAGAATAAGATGAGGCATAAGATGTCACCTTTTTTTGATGGAAACGCAGGCTTTATTATGTCCCAATCTTCTTCTTTCCACATGTCATCCAGGACAATCAAAGACTTACTGGTTTCCAACAGTCGAAAGAGTTTGCCCTGAAGCTCTTCTTTACTCATATTTGACTCTCTATGCTCATCATGTTTTGAACTAAGCTGCTGCAAGATCGTCTGCCACACATATGTCCGTGTAAACTGTTGTGATATACACACCCACGCAACTCCATCAAAATGGTTTTTTACCATCTCATTATTAAAAACTTGTCGAGCCAAAGTAGTTTTACCAATACCGCCCATTCCGGTTATAGAAACCACTTGACTGCTATCTTCCTCCACCAAATAGCCAACCAATTGCTCAACATTTTTCTCCAACCCCACAAGATGATCTTCATTATCGCTAGGAAACGTTTGTCGCATGTCCCTTTGTCTTTCTATTAGAGACTGCGTATCATTTTCATTGACAATGACCTGTTGTACGCCAAGAAGCTGCATATCGCGAATCACCTTAGAGATCCTCTTACTTAGGGCTTCCATATCAGAAGCAAGCCCCCTACGATCAGCAATAACACAAGCAAGTTGTCTGATACGTTTCTTGATGCCACTTGTTTTTCCCAGTTCTTCCTTTAAAAGAAAGGTTTCGATCATATCTTCTGCGTCATAGACAACTTCCTTGATCTCTTTCACAGTGTTTCTCACCATTGCACTTGTATGTTTCTTGGCATCTGCATCTTTTAAAAAGCACCTTAACATATACAGATCACTTTTTAATCCATTAAATTGCTCTTCAACTCCCTGAAATCGCTCAGATTCTCGGACAAGGAGGTTCCAAAGCTTCTCAACTCCAAACGACAAAAGTGTCTCAGCCATAAATCTCCTGCTTAGCCAAATAAATGAAAGTACTAATCAACACTCACTAGATTAGGGTCCCTGAGTTCAAAATTCAGATATTATTATGCAGAATTTACAGAATAAAGTATATAATTCGGGTGGAATATTTCAATCCATAGATCATTCTATAGAGACAATAAACATGCACAAAAAGATCCGAGAACCTGCTTCCACATAAAAGTAAAGAATGAAAATCAACATGACTCACCTTTTCTCGAAATCGCTTTTTCGTCCAATCTATAATTAGAAGAAGAAGGCGATGAGTTTAGCTAATTGATCGAGTAGAAGAGATGACTTTTATCCGACGACTAGCTGTAGTGAAAAGTATCGAGGCCGTTTGATCACTTGTAGCCACTTGGATTATATTAATAAGTAAAGGAAGCGTTGACAAAAAAAGATTAATATCACTTGTCATATTTTATTTTATTGGTTTAAAAAACTCAACTTTTAGTGGATTTGTTTATCTATTTCTTCTTCTCTAGTTACATATAGGTTACACTTATGAATGAAATTTCAATGTAAATTTAGCTAGTCCATTGTAGTGTAATCTCTATAGGATTGTTTTAATTTTAATTACATAGCAATTAATTGAAAAAATATTGGATCATTTGTTAGGATCAAATTTACAGATGATTTATTATTATTAAATTTCGCATTGTCATGCGAATTCTCAAAGAGATAAAGATGAAACACACGTTGGTGTTGTGCAAAAATTCAGTATAAATCAAAGACTTTATTCTATAAGGATACTTGGACGACCAATATGAGAAGACATTTGCTTCACTTGCCAGAAAAAAAAAACAAAATTATTTGCATCAATCAATGAAGCTTTATTACACAACAAAATATCAAAATTAATCAAAGACTTTGTTATATAAGGATACTTAAACGACCAATATGAAAAGACATTTGCGTCACTTGCTTAAAAAGTAATTTATTTTTAACTCTCAACCCTTAAGATAGAGGTCCTCACCAAATGATGTTCAATAGTTGTTGCAGAGCCTCTAACCTGTCATCCCAAGATTCAAGACTATGAAGCATGATGGCACTAAAAATGAATATCCACAAAGCACCTGTTACTTATGTTAATAATATTGGCTACCGTATGGTATTTTACTCGAACAGAAACAAAAAGTTTGATTGGTGACCAAAACACAGTATATTAAAGGATATCTACTCTTACAACCCAATGGATAAAACATTTGGTCCATAAGGTATTCGCCAGAGAAAAAAATAGAGAATATTTTATTCAATTTTCATACAAGTACATATCAGTTTTGTTTTACATGAAACAATGAAATCGAACATCCTCATTTTCTTTCTCACTATGGAATTGTTTCTCAGATTATTGGACTAGGGAAAGAATATATTACGTGATTGACTTTAATTGGATAGTCTTAGTGAATTTGAACAAGAGGAATGTGTTGGACTTTGTAGTAATCTTCTCCTCCCTTGGACGGTTTCTCCTTAAAGTTCCTACTACCTAAGGTGACATTTAGTTTCTTCAAGGAAGTGATAAATGTCAGTCCATCAGGAAGCTCCTTCAACTTTTCACAGTTACGAATACTCAAAGTTCGAAGAAGCGGCATGTAGCCTACTTTCGTTCATGGACGCCTTCTTCGGCTATAACCGTGAGAACACTGCTTTCATCACAGACCAAGGGATATACTGCTACAAAGTGATGCCATTTGGTCTTCAAAATGCAGGTGCTAACTACCAGCGACTTGTGAATCAGATGTTTGCAAAGCAGCTAAGAAAAACGATGGAAGTCTACATCGATGACATGCTAGTCAAGTCAGACAGATCCGAAGCAGATCTCTACAATAATCGATCTCCCTTCTCCAAGGAACACTCGTGAAGTATAGCAGCTCACTGGACGCATTGCTGCGCTAAACCAGTTCATCTCCAGGTCGTACGAGGCAACAAACGGTTCGAATGGGATCACAAGTGCGAGGAGGCTTTCCAGCAGCTCAAGATTTATCTCTCAACTCCACTGATCTTAGCCAAACTAGAGCAAGGAGAAACATTGTACATGTATATCTCTGTATCCAGCTCAATAGTTAGTGCAGTCCTAGTTCGAGCAGACCGCGGGGAACATCAACCAATCTTTTAAGTTAGCAAGATGCTCAATGGCACTGAACTACGCTATCCAACCTTGGAAAAGCTTGCATTTGCAGTTGTAATCACCGTGCAAAAGCTACAGCCGTACTTTTGGTCACATACGGTTGAAAACTTTTGGTCAAATACCATTGATTTTTCATAACCCGAGCCAATCCGGCCGACTCTCAAAATGGGCTGTCGAATTAAGCGAGTATGACATCGAGTACAAGAATCGAACATGCGCCAAGTCACATATGCTTGCAGACTTTCTAGTCGAAACACGGCTCGGGAATTGGCATTAAGTTGGAATCGCCAACGGGAGAAGTACTCGAGCAATCGTTCTGTCTCGCTTTCCCTGCAACGAACAATGAAGCCGAGTACGAAGCCGTACTCGCAGGTCTGCACATACTGTGACTCGCAACTTGTCGCAAACCAGTTTAGCAGGGAATAGGAAACAAAAAATGAACGCATGGAAGCTTACCTCAAAATCGTCTACGACCTGTCTCACAACTTCGAACACTTTGAGCTCAACAAGGTTCCTCACACCGACAACGCACCTGCCGATGCCTTAGCAACGTTAGCTTCCACATCCGATCCCGACTTGCGCCGCATCATACCCGTCGAATGCATTGAGAAGCCAAGTTTCGATTTACCTTCTGAAAGAACCAAAGAGCCCATCACAACAATAATCAACAAAACAATCACCAACCAACCTACAGCACCTCATCTCGTATTGCGTATCGCTTGTTCTCAAAATCAGCTAGGACGAGTCGAGCATGCCAATAATGACCCTACACCCAACCGCTTGACCAGCCCCGATGATGCTAATGGTACCCTTCCGCCCAACCATCACGCCAGCCTCGATGAAGCGAACAAAGTTCAAACCGATTGGAGAGATGAAATTCACAACTACATAGCCGACGGAATAATACCAAACAACAAATGGGCAGCCCGAGGCCTCCAACCTCGCGCCGTGCAATACACACTGATGGACGGCCCTATATTCCATTGGGGCGCTTCAAACATACTCATATCCTGCTTTGGTAGTGATGAAGCAATGCAAGTCATGCGAGAAGTCCACGAAGGCGCTGGAGGTAACCATTCAGGTGGACGGGCATTGTCATTCAAAATCTAGAAGCACAGGCATTACTAGCCAACGATGATCTAAGACTGCTGAAAATTCGTCGCTCGATGCGAAAAGTGTCAACGCCATGCTCCCATAAATCATGCACCAACAGAACTCCTTCGAACAACCGCACCACCTTATCCATTCATGCGATGGGCAATGGAAATTATCGGACCACTTCCTGCATCTCGGCAAAAGAAGTATATCCTAGTCATGACGGACTACTTCACCAAGTGGGTAGAGACCGAGTCCTACGCAAAGATACAGTCGAAGGAGGTGCAAAATTTCGTATGAAAATACATAATCTGCTAGCATGGGCTCTCGTATGAGATTGTTACCGACTACGATTCTCAATTCATATCGCTCCAATTCGAGGGCTTCTGCGCCATATGGAAAATATGTCTAAGCAAATCAACTCCAAGATAACCGCAAGGCAATGGTCAAGCAGAAGCAACCAACAAGATCATACTTGATGGACTCAAGAAGCGATTGAATGTGAAGAAAGAAACTTGGGCACACAAACTCGACGGTGTCTTTTGGTCACATCGCATGACTCTAAGACGATCAATAGGCCAAACACCTTTCTCCCTCGTATATGAAATGGAAGCGATGGCACCTTCAGAAGTTGGACTCTCAACCATTCGTTGTTCCCTGTTAATCTGCGATCCGGACCTAAACGACCACATGATGTTCGACAGCCTCAACGCATTCGAGGGAGAACGTGATAAGACACTACTCCGTATACAGAACTACCAACAGTCCGCTGCAAAGTTCTATAACAGGTGGGTCAAAAACCAACTTTTTGCCGTGGGTGATCTCGTCCTCCGCAAAGTTTTTGAAAACACGGCCAAACTCAGCGCCAGAAAAATGGGAGATCACTGGGAAGGTCCATACCTCATATCCAAAATAGTGCAACCTGGTGTTTATCACCTTCTCACCATGGATGGAACTCTGATTCCACGCTCATGGAATTCCGCAAACCTCAAAAGATATTACTATTAGCGTAGCTCAGTGCCAAAAAAAATCGGTCACCACCGACCGCACACCATCTGTCCGTATGGCCGCGCCACACCATCCGTCCGTCTATCTGTCCATACGGCCACGAAAAAAAAACGAACTACGAATGACTTGATCCCTTTCAAAGGGTACGTAGGCAGTCTTTCATAAGGCACAGCTATGACAAAAAATAATAACTCCAAAATTTCGTAATCACCTCTGCGTCACTGCTTCCAATCACGATGTACCTCATTTTCAAGATAGAATATACGTTTTTATAAAAAATACTCTATCAGCACGCTAGCAGGCAAGCATATCGTTACCTCCGAGTTTAGAACTACATGAGTAACTTTTGTCCTCACATCCTCTCCCTATACAGGAGTATGCTTTTTAAACGCGTTCCCACATGGAAGTAGTGGTGAAATAATTCACATCTTTACCTAAGTAACCTAAAAACTTACACTTAAATATTTGAAAGCCGACCCCGATTCGCACCTATTAAGCTAACAGGCGATCGAACTGTGTAAACCGAGTCCGCTCGCACATTCATGCCGACCTAAAGGCACCCATAGGGTAAGCCAGACTGTAGCATTGCACCTATAAAAGTACGACGAGCCCTAACTTTCGTACTTTATGTAAGCCTTGTCTCTCAGGAAAAACAAATACAGGATAAGCCAAGGGACGCCTTGCTCCATAATATGTTCTGATCCAAGCTTAAACGCCAAGGAAACCTTGCCAACTGTAAGCCGAGGATAACCTTGCATGAAGAACCAAGCTTCGTGAGTTGATCATAACTACCCGTTTCCAAAAATGCGCGAACAAACTCGTCTTTTAGCTCCACAAGCTAATCATCATTACGTACTTTTAGAAGGGATAATTCGAGCTGCAGATCGCACCGACTTTGAAAGTACAAAATCTAATCCGAGTTCAATCTCGTAGATCAAACAAGTCATCTAAGCCGAGCCTATCCTCGCAAACAAATAATCGCAAAATCAATGTAAATGCGCTCATCATTGGTCAAGAAAATGAAAAGGTTAACATATCCAAGATCTATAAAGAGAAATTCAAAGTACGATGACAATCCAACAAGGGTTCAAACAAACGAAATGCGGTCCAACAAGCCACAAACGGCTCAAAAAGAGAGTCTAGTACATAAAGAAAAATCATTAAAGGCGTCCTAGCAGCAGAATCGCGCAGGAACTGGTCACTCGCCATCACAATGCCGCCATCTGCAAATTCTGGGAAGATCACGAGGTCATCCTCGGAAAGATCAAAAACACTCATTCGATCAACCTCCGATTGCCACTTGTCCCGATGCATCTCCAACCTCACTATCGTCATAGGAGGGATAATTGTACCCTTGGTAACCAGTTTCTAGAGGCATTCGTGAGTCCCCTTAACCAGACTGAGCATGAGAAGCGGATCCATCTTAGCCCGCCCATCAAAAATGTGCCTACCCATCCTGTCAATGCGGTCGCGGTATCCACGAATCTCGTCTCTCACCTTCTCCCGCTCAGCATGCACTTTCGTGGCACGCGAGTCCCTCAGCCTCTTCTGCTCAGAAACCAGTTTCATCTCTGACGAGATTCAAAGCTCCCTGATCTTATCCTCGAGACTGTCGTTTCCGCCCTTCTCGGATTACAATGCTCTCCCGCGTATCATAGCAGTCCCTTGAGCAGACTCTAGATCGCTCGTGAGAGTTCTGACACGATCCTCATATATACCAACAAGACGGTTACCTGCGCTTGTCGATTAAAAACAACCAATCTCAGAATCCAAGAATGGGACAAAGGCAAGGCAATACGACCAAACTTATACGAACCTGAAATTATTTGCAAGCCCATTCTCGGTAAAGATCTCCCCTTACAAGAGAATCGAGCGGCGAAAAGGTAGTAAAATCCCCGTAGATCTTACTAGCAAGATCGCCACAAGTGTCCTTGTCCGTCGAGAACATGTCATCAGCCTCTTTATACTTGAAGGAAAATGAGTAATCAACACCGGTGGGATCAACGCGACGAGGAGGATCCATCCGTTCCCTAGCACCAGAAGATCCACCCGGAGAACTCCGCGTGTAGCCCTTTTACGTGAACCAGGAGCGTGCAGCCACCACGTCCAAAGATCTGGCCCGATGCACCGCAGCCGACTCGGCAACACATGTCTCAACTCTCGTTAGAAACCTCGACTTGAGGAGTCTCAGCAGCAACCATCGATGGATCAGAACTTTTTAGAGGCGCGTCATCCTCGTCAAACAGATCAGCGTAACTCAGAATCTGACAATCGGATCTTCCCATCCTAAGGCATGAAGGAGAACCTACAGGATATCCTCATATAAGATAACAAATACAAGGAAAGAAAAAAATGACAACTACAAAAAAAAAACAACTCACAAGGCCGATAGTGCTCTAACACGTCCGACCACCGCAAAGTGCCTGTCTCCTTGATTCTCGCAAAATCCTCTCGGATGCCGTTAGGAAGCTCGCGTGATGGGATGGTAGGATCTGCAAACAAACAAAAAAGTGTTAGAAAACAAAGTAAAAGCACACATTCGGGAAACCAGAGCTACCAGGAGATAAATTCCATCCGCTAGCATGCGACAAATCAAGATCCTCAACCGAGAATTCACTTAGTCTCACAAAAAATAGTATCGCTGCTAGTCACGAATTTTGCTCTTGGCTCCGTCAAAGATTTTGAATCCCGACCTGGACTTAACACTACATAACCCAGTGTTATCGCGCACCTGTGAGAAGATCGTCGCCAGTTCTAAGTGATCAACACTGATCTCGTTTCTCTCACCAGCTCCCAGAATCGCAAACCCAACCGCATTTCAAATCGAAAAAACAGTAAGCTGAGAAAGTGCGATGTTACGCCTCGCATAATAGTGTGTAAGGAACTTGGGAAGTGGAAACCAAAGCCCACACTCGGTAAAAAATGACTCATACATGCAACAGTATCCTTTATGAGGAATCCAAGGACGCTCATGCGACTTTGGTCTAAAGATCTCCACTCCTTCGGACACTTGCCATTGAGTGAGCGCATCAATCAAAGAATCCCGAGTACACAATGATTTTCTGAGATCACACGGCGTATGAACATCTTCAAAACCGCCATGAACCGATGGCCCAACCGATTCAGCTGCTTCAGTCAGCACGGCACAACGTCCCTGACGAAAGTGTATTTTGGCATTGGCACTTAATCCCATAATGATCGGTCTCACAACAACAACATCCGCACCGATCATATCTTTTGCGGCCTTCTCAACGCCATGTCTAACGACTGGACGATCAATTATAAGATCATCTAGCTCTTCTCCGAATTCGTCGACAAAATCCTCGAGATTATCGCCAGGCTAATATCCTACGAAAAAATTAGTGCGAGCGGTTTCGTCCAGATCATCCATACTAAAAGAAAAACTACCGTGTCCGAGTCGATCTGACTCAACGGAATCATCTGAACCATTTTTTGAGGGGTGAACATCTGACCAACAAGACATGATAAGAAAATGGTGGCGAGTCACGATAAGTCGGCCAGGTAAAATCACAGCTTGACACGACGGATTGCAAACGTGATAATATCCGACTTGCGATTCAGCAGAAAAAGAGATGACGACCGCAGCGACAAGAATTGTGGCAGTGGCGACAAGGGAGATCAGCAGTGAAAAAGATCCTGTGATGGCAAAAATCTTGTGGCGGTAAGAAGAAGATCCGCGGTGGCAAACCACCCATGACAAGAAGCTTCTATAGTGGCAAGACAAGCCGTGGCGGCAAGGAGAAGTTTCACGGCGGTAAACCACCAGCGACGAGAAGATCCCACGGCGGCAAGACAAGCCGCGAGGGCAAAGACGAGATCCACGGCGGCAAAGCTTCATAGCGACGGTAGAGGCAAAGAGAGAGGGATCTCGGCGAAAGATCCGCGGTGGCAAAGATTCACGGTAACGGTCGTGGCAAGGAAAGAAAGGGATCTCGGTGAGAGATCTGCAGCAGGAAAGCTTCACGGCAACGATCACGGCAAGGTGGATCTCGGCAAGATCTTTCTGTGACTGTTCGGTAAAAGCTCGGCGGCAAAAAGAGCTCGCCAGCAAGAGAAGTTCGGCGGCAAATAGAGCTCGGTGGCAAAGTAACAGCCAGCAAAGAGAGCACGGTGGCAAGAGAGAAGCTTGGTGGTAAGAAAATAGCTTGGTGGCAGAGAGAAGCTTGGCGGCAAAGAGAAGGTCGGCGGCAAACTAAAAGCCAACGGCAAGAAAGAGATCCTGCGACTGCGGCAACTCGGCGAGATCTCGGCGGCAAAGAGATGACGGCCGTGGACGAGATCCTGCAATGGCAGCTCATCGAGACTAAGATACCAGTGATGGCAAGTTAAAGAAAACGGGTAAAGCGCGTAAGACGACGGCGTAACAAGAGATGAGATGGCACAGTACAACCAAATACGATACAAAAATTACAGAAGGAGAAGTGAAAAAAGAAAAGTGAACTAAATGAAGACATCTATTAATAGCGTATCACGAAACATTATTCCTTCTGTAAAACACTGTAAGGAATCGTCTCTCCTGTACGAGCTCCATGCACCTCGAAAAGCGTGCTCATGGCACCAATCTCTTCTACACAAGCTCCGCGCTCTCTGAAAAATGTGTCATAAACACTATTCCTTCCAAAAAACATTATTCCTTCTATAAGGAATCGTCACTCCTGTACGGCCTCCGCGCTCCCTGAAAAGTGTTCACACGGCACCAATCTCCTGTATGAGCTTGATATGTTGTGCTTTTACACGTTTTTAGTACATTGTTTTCATTTCGTTTTTGTTTCGGTAGTCTTGTTTTTGTCCGTATTTATGTCTTTTTGGTGTGTTTTGAATATTGTACAGGTTACAGAAGCATCCCTTGATGGGAACGTTATAGAGCATGTTCGGATCTCGTTAAGAAAGATTTGTGCAACACAGCACACTTGGATCGATCGATCCACCTTTGGATCGATCGATCCACAGCCTTGTCAGACCTCAGCAACGAACGGATCGATCGATATACACCGAGACCGATCGATCCGTTCCTCCGAACGTTCACAACAAGGATGGATCGATCGATCCGACCATCTATCCAAACCAAAGAGCTGACCGATCGATCTGCAGCTCTGACGGATAGTGTAAATACGTGCAGATTGATCGATCCTTATGTGTCGATCGATCCACCTATGTCGGCCACACATAGTGTTTTCACTTTATTCAGTTTGTATAATAAAACAATACACTCTCATTTTGTAAAAAATATCTAGATTTTTGTAAGAAACAAGTTTCTCTCTCTCTTTTTCCTCAAGAACACCAAGAACACAATTTTAATAAATTGAAGAAGTTTTCTTATCTTTATCTTTTTCTCTATCTTTTCATTATGAATGTCTCTATGGATTTAGTTTTTGATTTGAGCATGTTTGAGTAGTCCTTTAGAGCTTTTGGGTTTAGGTAGATTAAGGGTGATTAGAGGATTGTTCTTTGATGTTTAAGATAGATACTTCATTATCCTTTCTCAATAGATGTTCTTAATGCTAAATTAGCTTTGATCAATGCTAATTTAGATTATTGGAATTTTCATATCCGGAAGGTTTTTGTGAAAATTCTAGAATCAATCTATTGAGTGCTTTGCTAAATCTTGCCAATAGAAGTTGTTCTAGGTTGTTTAGTAGCCATATTAAACTTGGAATTAATGCATGTTTGTCTTGTGATTGCAAAATGGAAATTTGGTGTTGATCACTTGATTTGCATAGGATTAGTTGCATGGAAGTGCACTAGTTTAACTAAGAGTTCTAAGGCTAAGGACCATCATGGTATTGAACATTAACATCATAGATTAACCAATAGTCACCCTAATCAATTGCCTTAACCCAAGGGTTTGCCTTTATAATCTTGTTTTAAAACCTAATTTATCCTCTTGTATGTTTCTTGTTTCATAAGCAATTACTCTTGTTAGCCTTTATAACTTTGCTTGGGTAGTATTGTTACAAAGAAATCATAACCAAAAACCATAATAATCATGCTTAGATTAAGCGAATATGTGCATTCGTACTGTGATATATCATTGTGCTAAGTGGTTCGATAAATTAATTGGAGTACTCCCAAAAAGACTACATCAATTTGGCGCCGTTGCCATAGTGCAAAAGAATATATCCAATATGATTTCATATTTGTTTGAGACTAAGTTTTTCTGTTAACTATTACTAACTTTTCTACTCTTTTTGTTTTTGCCTTCCTCTTGCTAGGTGTATGCACTTACGAAGCCAAGGAAAACATAACTTGGTAGAAAGGATTCAAGACCTTGGTCGTTTCGAGCGAGAAAATACACGAGGTAGAAGAGAACGAAACCGCCATCTCACACGACTAGGAATGGAGATCCCCGACGTCGTAGATGAAGGAAATGGTGCTCAATTCCTCATCATGCACCGCGACCCGCTCCACTCATTGGAGCCCATGATGCACCTAATATTAATGGGAACAGAACCGGTATCCGTGCCCCACCGGTGGAGAACAACAACTTCGAAATAAAATCAAGTCTCATTAACATGGTGCAAGGATCCAAGTTCCATGGTCTCGCCATGGAAGACCCACTTGATCACCTGGATCAATTCGACCGTTTTTGTGGAACGGTAAAGATCAACGGGATTTCGGAAGATGCTTTCAAGCTTCGACTTTTCCCATTCTCACTTGGTGATAAGGCACACATCTGGGAGAAGAATTTGCCCCATAACACCATAACATCTTGGGATCAATGCAAGAAAGCCTTCTTATCAAAGTTTTTCTCCTCCACAAGAACAGCTCGTTTGAGAAACGAGATATCAAGTTTTGCTCAAATGAGCAATGAGAGCTTTTGTGAAGCATGGGAGCGTTTCAAAGGTTACACTTCTCACTGTCCTCACCATGGATTCTCATCCGAATCTCTTTTAAGCACCCTCTACCGTGGTGTTTTGCCCAAATACCGAATGCTCCTTGACACAACAAGCTATGGTAACTTCTAGGGTCAAAATGCAGAACAGGGGATGTTGCTGGTTGAAAACCTCGCTCATAGTGATGGAAACTATGGAGATGATTATGATCGATCATCACGAGAGAGCATCGAGTTGAACAACCTTCACCGAAAAGAGATAAAGGCTTTGAATGACAAGATGGACAGAATGATGCAAGCAAATCAACGGACAGTCAACTATGTCGGTGAACAAGATGTTTTACAAAGCTATGAAGAGGGAATGGACGCACGTGTGAAAGGTCAAGAAGAGGTTCACTATGTTCAGAACCAAGGCTACAATAAGTTTAACCCCAACTTTCGGAACCATCCAAACCTTTCATACAAAAAAAACAATGTGGAGAACCCACAAGATCAAACCTATCCACCACTCAAACCTCCAGGCCAGGGCTTTCAACAACATGGTCCCTATCAACCACCATCTCAAGGTCAAGGTTTTCAACAGCAAACCAACTACCAACCACGACCTCCGGCGCAAGGATTTCAGTAGCAACAAAACTATCAACAAAACATACAAGGTCCACGTTTTCAACATCAACAAGCATACCAATCTCGACCACAAGGAAATTACCCACCTAAACAGCCAGGTTACTACCAAAACCAAGGGCAGGGCAACTCAAGCAACCAAACTCCACCAGATGACGAAACAAAAACCCTTCTCAAGCAACTTTTAGAAGGACAAGGCAAGGAAGCAATCAACAATGCTACTCAAATGTCAGCATTACAAAACAAAGTGGATGGAGTTTACAATGACCTAAATGCAAAGTTTGAAAGATTGACTGCCCAGGTCAATAACCAAACTTCTTCATCAAAACGCCCTATGGGAACTTTACCTGGAAAACCTAAGACAAACCCAAAGGAGTACATCAATGCCATCATCCTAAGAAGTGGTACAGCTTTACCAAGCAGAGCGCTCAATAGGGACATTGCGCCTAAATAAGGGGAGGTGGTAGTCGAGATTGAAGAAGGGGATGAGGCATTGAATAACAAGACCTTTAATGAAGAGATCAATGTTGATAAAGGAAAAGGACTATTGGTTGAGGAGTCTAAAGAGAAGAAAGCCAAAGGAGGAAGTTCCAAAATTGGTAAAGATTTTTCTCAGAAGGAGATTATCTTTGAGCCTCCACCATATGAACCTAAGCTTCCCTTCCCGGGAAGGTTCAAGAAACAACTCTGGGAGAAGTATAGAGCCTTATTCAAGCAACAAATGAGTGAAGTACAAGTCACTATGCCTTTGATAGATGCCTTTTGGTTAGTCCCTATTTACAACAACTTCTTGAAGGATGCAGTAAAAGAGAAAGGGAAAGAACTAGAAGGTATGGTTGTTCTCACTCATGAGTGTAGTGCGATAATTCAAAGAAAAGTGATCGCCAAGAAGTTCGAAGATCCAGGCAGCTTTACATTGCCTTGTGCTCTGGGTCCTTTGGCTTTCACAAGGTGTTTATGTGATCTTGGAGCAAGTGTGAGCCTCATGCCTTTATCGGCAGCAAAACAGCTTGGGTTTACAAGGTACAAAGAGTGTAGAATCTCACTTGTATTAGCACACCGGTCGGTTAGGCATTTAATAGGTTTATTGGAGGATCTTCCGGTTGTTGTTGGAAATTTTGAGATTCCCACCGACTTTGTAGTCCTTGAGATGGATGAGGAACCAAAGGATCCACTTATCTTTGGTAGACCTTTCTTAAGCACCGTCGGAGCTATGATCGACGTGAGAAGGGGAAAGATAGATCTTCACTTGGGAAATGAAGTTTTGAAATTTGACATCAACAACATCATGAAGAAACCAACTATTGGAGGACAAGTCTTCTATATCGAGAAACTAGATGCTCTAGCGGATGAGCTATTGGAAGAAATAGCACTAGAAGACTCTCTTCAAAGCGCTCTCACGGTGAAACAAGGTCAACATGGTTTGCTTGAGATTGAGAGCGAGGGATTTGAGAAATTGTTATACTCCCACATGGTCTATGAAGGACAACCAAAATTTTTAGAGCTGACTAAAGTGGATAACAACATCAACGATGATGAGATGGAAGAAGCTAGCATTGGTAAGACTAGCATCGATGGAGATTGGCATGAACTCAAAGCTCCAAAAATTGAACTCAAACCACTTCCAGCCGGGCTAAGGTACGCATTTCTTGGAACAAACTCTACTTACCCGGTGATAATTAATGAAGATCTTAGTGATTTAGAGATCTCCACCCTCTTAGGAGAATTAAGAAAGTTTAGACGAGCCATAGGGTATTCACTTGATGATATTCGGGGAATTTCGGATACCTTTTGTGTGCATAGAATCCATCTTGAGAATGAATCTATGACTTCTGTTGAGCATCAAAGGCGGTTAAACCCTAACCTTAGAGATGTTGTTCGGAAAGAGATTCTCAAACACTTGGATGCGGGGATAATTTACCCCATCTCGGATAGCACATGGGTTTCTCCGGTTCATGTGGTACCAAAGAAGGGTGGAGTAACCGTTATTAGAAATGATAAAGAAGAATTGATTTCAACAAGAACAATAACGGGTCATAGGATGTGCATAGATTATCGAAAACTCAATGCCGCCTCTAGGAAAGATCATTTTCCTTTACCGTTTATTGATCAAATGCTTGAAAGACTAGCAAATCATTCTTATTATTGTTTTCTAGACGGGTATTCGGGTTTCTTTCAAATCCCGATTCATCCCAATGATCAAGAGAAAACGACATTTACATGCCCTTTTGGTACCTTTGCTTATCGAAGGATGCCATTCGGGTTATGTAATGCACAATCAACATTTCAAAGGTGCATGATGTCGATTTTCTTGGACTTAATTGAGAATGTTGTTGAGGTTTTTATGGATGACTTCTCCGTCTATGGAGACTCTTTTGCCTCTTGTCTTGCAAATCTTTGTAGGGTCTTGAAGAGGTGTGAAGCGACAAATCTTGTGTTGAACTGGGAGAAATGTCACTTCATGGTGAAAGAAGGAATTGTGCTTGGGCACAAGATATCCGGAAAGGAATTGAGGTAGATAGAGCCAAGATCGATGTGATGACCAATCTAGCACCACCAAACACGGTTAAAGGGATAAGGAGTTTCTTGGGTCATGCCGGGTTCTATCGAAGATTCATCAAAAATTTCTCAAAGATTGCAAGACCTCTTACAAGACTCTTGTGTAAGGAAGTTGCTTTTGAGTTTGATGAAGAGTGTATGAATGCATTCAAGAATATCAAACATGAGTTGGTTAGCGCCCCGATAGTTCAAGCACCGGATTGGAATTTACCATTCGAAATCATGTGTGACGCAAGTGACTTCGCAGTAGGAGCGGTACTTGGTCAAAGAAAGGACAAGAAACTTCACGTGATTTACTATGCGAGTAGAACCCTCAATGAAGCACAAGTGAGATACGCTACGACGGAGAAGGAACTCCTCGCTATAGTATTCACATTTGAGAAGTTTAGATCTTATTTGGTAGGATCTAAAGTGATAGTCCATACCGATCATGCGGCGTTGAGACATTTACTCGCCAAGAAAGACGCTAAACCAAGGCTGTTAAGATGGATTTTACTTCTCCAAGAATTCGACTTGGAAATCAAAGACAAGAAAGGGATTGAAAATGGTGTAGCAGATCACTTGTCAAGGATGAGAATTGAAGAACCAATCCCCATTGATGATTCACTTCCTGAGGAACAAATCATGATGCTTAAAATGTTTGAAGCTAGTCATCAAACAAGCGAGACGTTAGAAGAAATTGAAACAATGGAAGAAAAATTTCCTTGGTATGTTGACCTTGTAAACTACTTGGCTTGTGGGAAGGAACCGCCATACTTTGATGCTTATGAAAAGAAGAAATTCTTCAGAGATGTGAACCGGTTTTATTGGGATGAGCCATACCTCTACATACTTTGCAAAGATAAGGTATACCGAAGATGCATTCCGGAAGAAGAAGTAGATGGAATCTTAACTCATTGCCATGGTTCGAGCTATGGTGGTGATTTCGCTACATTCAAGACGGTGACAAAGGTTCTTCAAGCTGGTCTTTGGTGGCCAACCATGTTTAAAGATACTCATGAATTCATCTCTAAGTGTGATTCGTGTCAACGGAAAGGAAACATAAGCAGAAGAAATGAGATGCCTCAAAATCCAATCCTTGAAGTTGAAGTCTTTGATGTGTGGGGAATAGATTTCATGGGGCCTTTTCCATCGTCTTATGGAAACCAATACATACTTGTGGCGGTTGACTACGTCTCAAAATGGGTAGAGGCTATAGCAAGTCCTACTAATGATTCGAAAGTGGTGCTGAAGTTGTTTAAAAACATAATCTTCCCACGATTTGGAATTCCAAGAGTAGTTATCAGTGATGGAGGGAAACACTTCATCAACAAGATCTTTGAGAGTTTTCTCAAGCGTCATGGGGTCAAGCACAAAGTTGCAACGCCATATCATCCACAGACTAGTGGCCAAGTTGAAATCTCAAACCGGGAAATCAAAGCGATATTGGAAAAGACGGTTGGGACTACAAGGAAAGATTGGTCGGTTAAACTAGATGACGCGCTATAGGCATATAGAACCGCTTACAAGACCCCAATTGGCACTACTCCTTTCAACCTTCTCTATGGGAAATCATGTCACTTGCCAGTGGAAATTGAGTACAAGGCGTTGTGGGCAACCAAGCTATTGAACTTTGATATCAAGACCGCCACGGAAAAGCGGTTAATACAATTGAGCGATCTTGACGAGATCCGCCTTGAAGCATATGAGAACTCTAAGATCTACAAAGAGAGAACCAAGGCATTTCACGACAAGAGAATCCTTCCGAGAGACTTCAAGGTAGATGATCTTGTGTTGCTGTTTAACTCCCGGTTGAAACTCTTTCCCGGAAAACTCAAATCAAGATGGTCGGGACCATTTAAGATCAAGGAAGTGAGACCCTACGGAGCCTTCGTATTGTGGAACAAGAATGGAGGGGAATTTGTTGTGAATGGCCAACGTTTGAAACCATACATAGCAACTGATCAAATCGGAGAAGAAACTATGGTTTCTCTCTCGGAACCACAAACCGCCTAATCGGCAACCAAAAAGTCAAGCTATAGACTTTAAACAAGCGCTTTGTGGGAGGCAACCCACCAGGTATTTCTGTATATACTTGTGTGCTTTCATGATTTTTATGTTTTTCTTTGATGAGTTTTGGTTTTATACTTGAGATGTGTGTTAATGAATTGTATTTCCCCTGATCAGATCGATCGATCCTTATGTGGATCGATCGATCCATAGTTTTAACCTTTGGTTTTGATTTCTGATAGGCAGCTCAACGGATCGACCGATCCAGCGTGGATCGATCGATCCGGTTCCCAGGTAAGTCCCAGAATCACGATTTTGAGACTAAAAACCGGTTAGTTTCACTTAAATCAAACCGAAAAACACGGTTAAGTTATCAAAACCTGATTTTTAAGATCAAACAACATTTCTCACATTCTCTCTTTCTCATCCGCGATTTTAAGAGAGAATTTCAAAAAAAAATTGATTTCAACATAACTCTCTCATTTGTGAATCGATTTGAACGATTTTTGGGTCCATCTCAATCGGATTTTGCTCCTCTTTCTGATTCCGGCAACCTCTCTCTCGATCTGCAAAGGTACGCCTCCCTAAATTGAAGAAATCGAATCGACATTCATGGGAAAAATGGAGGAATTCGATGTCATATTGGCCTGTTTAGATGATTTAGTTGCTTGATATGTTCCTTTAGTGTGATTTTAGACTGGAATCAAGCCTTAATTTCGTTCATTTGAGAAATTGAATTTTGGAAATTGGGTTTATGCCTTCTCATTGATTTTGCTTGTGGATTATGAGCAATTGTTGATTTAAACTACTAGGCCATTGATTGAATTCAGCTTGTTATTGAGAGACATTGTCCTTATGTTGTCAATGTCATTGCTCCACTTTTGAGAGAGATTGTCCAAATCATGCTAATGTTGTTTGTGGGAAATTTTCGTCAATTGAATTGTGGTTTCATTTTGTAGGAAATGGGCAAGCCGGGCAACACTAGGAGAAACCCACCACGAGCTAATGCTAACACTGGAAAGCGAGAAAAAGCCCCACCTACAAAACCCTCTCGCAAGGAAAAAGGAAAAGGACTAGCTTCATCTTCAAATGCCAATGTAGATGAAGACACTGAATATACAACTGCTCCATGGCCTCGCCCCGATGATACACCTTCTACTTCCAGGATAGAGGGTTATCTACTCCCAGACACATCTTTCAGAGAGCTGCAATCCGAGACTGGATACTATGCACGCAGACCCGGCCATGCATGGGATCGCTTCAACAGCATCTTCTACAATGGTCTGTTACAAGTCTCCATGACCCCTACCAAGTTTATCTGTGAGAAGACTTTGAGAAAAATGGGCATAGATGAGGATGTCAAGGAAATGTGGACTAGAATGGGACTTGGCACACTTGGGTATACGACATATCCTCTTTATCCCGAGCTGGTGCGCCAATTCCTAGCCTCTGCTGAGCTTCGGTTCGAAGATATCGCCATCCACACAGCTAGTGAGGGGACTCTTTCCTACCTTTGCAGAGGTATGCTCTATGAGATCTCAATACCAGACTTGTGTGATATTTATGGTTTTGAGAGAACAATAGAGAGCTGTAGATTCCCTGAGTTTCCCGAAGCTGCTATGTTGTGGGGATTGATTGGTGCAGGACCATTTTGCTCAGCCAATACTCGGGAAGCCAAGTTGAGTTTGATTCGCAACCCTGTGATTAGAGTATTGGCGAAGATCCTGGGGGACACTTTTTCTGGGAAGGAAGAGACAGGTTCTCTACGGATTGATGAGTTACTGATGATTGACCATGGGCTTTCTGAAGCCGTCTGGGAGACTTACCATGAGGAGGTGCCATTATGGCCTGCCACGAACTTGGGGGCAGTCTTTGCTGCCATGCTAGTACAGAAGAAAACATGTGGCCTTAGAGCTGAAGAGAGGATCGAGTACTTCAATGAGAGGTTCTTCAAGTATGCTCAGATACTTGAGGGGGATCGCAAGTATCTATTTTATGATAGAGCAGGCATCACGAGACGTTGCCTACTACCTCTCCCTGCTTTCACACCTCCCACCTCTAGGGAGAACTTGGAGTTCAGCCTGGATCCTCAGTATCTTCTCCCTGACCCAGCACCCACAGCTGCCAGACGCCGAACTCACACCCAGCGAGCACGTTCTTATGGACCACCAGATGAGTCTACTCAGCACACGACTCAGCATTCCATCCCATACAGCTCATGCACCTGACGCATTTGAGCCTGTTCTTCCCGCATATCCCAGTGAGTATAACCTTCCCCCACTTTCTCCCAATGCATCTGACTCCGAACGCTTGGCTTGGATAGTGGAGTCTCAGAGGACGCAGCACATGATGTTGCAGAGGATGTGGAGTGCGATTGCTAGACTTAGTTGCCCGCGTCCACCTTCTTGCTTCCGCGCCAGCACCACAGAGACTCGAGGCGCGACTTATGACGCTACAGCAGGTCCTAGTGCTGCTGAACACAGGCCTGCAGATGAGGATGATAGAGCTGATGCTACTGTTGCTGGACAGAGGATTTTAGACGAGGATGCTGCCCCTGTACCGCCACGCCCACCTAGACGTCGTCGAGTACTTGGAGAGAGCCAGAGTACTAGCTCGGAGGACTTTTGATTGCCGTATCCAGTTCGAGAGAACACCTCCATGCTTCCATCTACATCACTGTAAAACACTCCACTTTTCCTTTGTCTTTTATCATTTCATATCATGGACTACTTTTCTGGTACTAGTCTTCACACTGGGACGATGTGCTGCAAGTCCGGAGGAGGATATCCTTTTGGTACTGATATCGTTTGCACTTTTGGATTTTATGTTTAATTATGTTTTGAGTCTTTTATCGAGTCTGTCATTGGTGTTGTATTTGAGAACTAAGTTTTTCTGTTGGAATTTCACCATGCCATCGTTCCTTTGCCTCATGACCATTTTACATCGTTTAAGAAAGATCTGGAATCACAGAAAAATCCATGATTAGATCATTACATTAATATCTCTGTCACTTGAACTTAACTTTAATCACTTGAACTTAACTTGAACTTAATCATATCTCACTTAGGGGGTTGAAAATCATGTAATGGATCATACATTTGGAGTTTTCTTTGCATCTTTGATATCACTCTTTGCTAACTCCAAATGGCTAGACTCATTTTTAGTCTAGTACCATACCTCTCACCCAATCTATGACTCAAACCACATTCATTCTTATATCATCATCATCATGTGCATTCATGTGCAAAAACTACGGAGTATATAGACCGACATAGCTTTCCTTTCGTTAGGATTGCGGGTTGTAGTCTTTGCGGGAAGTTATTATGTTTTGATAATGGAGCATATGGGGCTAGGTGGTTGAATTCATGAGTTTTATCCGAAGTTACAAGTTTAAACATATTTGATGCAGTTCTAAATATCGAAAAACCGGTTGTTTTCATTCCATCTAAAATACAAAACCATAACGAAAATGCTAAAAAAAAAAAAAAAAAAACATAAAAAACAAATGAAAAACAAAATGAAAAACATTTCGTTATGGTTAACAAAAGGAATGGAATCCGAAAAAAGGTTTAGACGATGTTAGTCTTCTTTTATATGCATCAAGAAAATTTGTAGTATTATTTGGGAATCGAGTTGGTTAGATGATCCACGCGAAAAGGAAGTTATGTACCTCCTAATTGGTCTATGTCTCACTGTGATTTTGCATAATGATTTGCATCCGTTTGCATTGTTGGAAACCCGAAACACTGTGAGTCACCATAGATTGCCTTCATACCTAGACCATAACGTGTTCGATATCCCCTTTGTGAGAGCACACGCATTATTAATGAATGTTGAAAAGTTAAGTTCTATGTCTCTTATAGAGCATTGTGATTTAGAGATTTGATAGTTGGTGTTCTAATCATGGCGAAGTACATTGTAGTACGATTTGATCTAAACATTCATATTAAGTGGTTAATAAGCATATGGTTCTTGGCATCATCCCGAAAAACTTGTGTTAGTTCTCATGTTTTTTATAAATTACGTTTTTCAAACTTCTTTTCTTGGTTTAGATTTTTGTTTTGCTTGAGGACAAGGAAAGATCTAAGTCCGGTGGAGTTGATATGTTGTGCTTTTACACGTTTTTAGTACATTGTTTTCATTTCGTTTTTGTTTCGATAGTCTTGTTTTTGTCCGTATTTGTGTCTTTTTGGTGTGTTTTGAATATTGTACAGGTTACAGAAGCATCCCTTGATGGGAACGTTATAGAGCATGTTCGGGTCTCGTTAAGGAAGATTTGTGCAACACAGCACACTTGGATCGATCGATCCACCTTTGGATCGATCGATCCACAGCCTTGTCAGACCTCAGCAACGAACGGATCGATCGATATACACCGAGACCGATCGATCCGTTCCTCCGAACGTTCACAACAAGGATGGATCGATCGATCCGACCATCTATCCAAACCAAAGAGCTGACCGATCGATCTGCAGCTCTGACGGATAGTGTAAATACGTGCAGATTGATCGATCCTTATGTGTCGATCGATCCACCTATGTCGGCCACACATAGTGTTTTCACTTTATTCAGTTTGTATAATAAAACAATACACTCTCATTTTGTAAAAAATATCTAGATTTTTGTAAGAAACAAGTTTCTCTCTCTCTTTTTCCTCAAGAACACCAAGAACACAATTTTAATAAATTGAAGAAGTTTTCTTATCTTTATCTTTTTCTCTATCTTTTCATTATGAATGTCTCTATGGATTTAGTTTTTGATTTGAGCATGTTTGAGTAGTCCTTTAGAGCTTTTGGGTTTAGGTAGATTAAGGGTGATTAGAGGATTGTTCTTTGATGTTTAAGATAGATACTTCATTATCCTTTCTCAATAGATGTTCTTAATGCTAAATTAGCTTTGATCAATGCTAATTTAGATTATTGGAATTTTCATATCCGGAAGGTTTTTGTGAAAATTCTAGAATCAATCTATTGAGTGCTTTGCTAAATCTTGCCAATAGAAGTTGTTCTAGGTTGTTTAGTAGCCATATTAAACTTGGAATTAATGCATGTTTGTCTTGTGATTGCAAAATGGAAATTTGGTGTTGATCACTTGATTTGCATAGGATTAGTTGCATGGAAGTGCACTAGTTTAACTAAGAGTTCTAAGGCTAAGGACCATCATGGTATTGAACATTAACATCATAGATTAACCAATAGTCACCCTAATCAATTGTCTTAACCCAAGGGTTTGCCTTTATAATCTTGTTTTAAAACCTAATTTATCCTCTTGTATGTTTCTTGTTTCATAAGCAATTACTCTTGTTAGCCTTTATAACTTTGCTTGGGTAGTATTGTTACAAAGAAACCATAACCAAAAACCATAATAATCATGCTTAGATTAAGCGAATATGTGCATTCGTACTGTGATATATCATTGTGCTAAGTGGTTCGATAAATTAATTGGAGTACTCCCAAAAAGACTACATCAGAGCTCTGTGCTCCTTGAAAATCATGCCCACAACATCAATCTTCTGTAGAGCTCCATGTTCCTCGAAAAGCGTGTCCACAGCACCAATTTCCTGTTTCAGCTCCGCGCTCCTAGAAAAACACGTCCACATGCACCGTATTTTCCATAAAGACATCCATGTTTCCCAAAATACGTCTCACCCCCTAGAAAACGCAATGCTACATCATGCTTACATCAGGAACAAACACGTGTCCGATTCAAGAAACATGCTCGTCAAACTTGAGCAGAAGGACTATTGTAGGATATGGGATTGGCTAAGCCCATTACCATTTGTTCCCGAACAGAGGTCTGACAAACTGACGGGCTTTTGTACTCACAAAATCGCCCGGTTAGGTTCAGAATGAGAAATTACAGAAGACCCGGAAAAAACCCATAACTCAACGATTTCTCTATAAATAGAGGAGAAAACTATTGAACAAGGATAAGAAAATTCTCCAGAGGATTTACAGAAAAAAACCTCTCAAAAAAATCGTATAAACGCTCGAATCGTATATAAGTCGGAAAACACGAAACTGTTTTCTACTTCGTACTTTTGCATTTGTTGTTTACTTGGTACTCTTAACTCTCAAATCGACCAATTGCCTGTAGCCGTCGTTTCCGAAGTTAAACTTCTGTAAACATCGATAATCACATCGTTAATAAAAGTGTTCGCTCCGTACGATCTCCAAAAAAACTCTTATTATTTATGTTGCAACTTCGGTACGAACAGTACCGATTGCACCAAGTCACCCAAAGAGAACTTGAGGAACTTAATAGTCTCCTTATAGATTTAAAGAAAACATTGTGGTAGTATTCTTTAGTTTCCGTACGCCTAATTCACCCTCTTGTTTCGGAGTACATACTGTGTTCCAAGCTACCTTCGCTTTGGTTGTGTCGTGTGGGGACCCTGACCAAAGAAATGCCACACACATGTTGTTGATAATATCCAAACATTGTTGAGGAAGCTGAAAAAAAGAGCATCAAAATTTAATGGTGCTTATTGTGACGGACTTTATTAGTTGAAGGCAACCAGCAAAGGACAACGACTTAGATGTTCATGAAAGAAATCGTGTGTGGATTTTGCCAATGAGAGGCTCAAAATCGGTTCTAGTCATGATCTTAGTCGTCAGAGGAAACCCTATGTACCGAATAGGAAGTTGTTTTGTAGTGATACCTACCTTAGTTGCCTCAGTCCTGAACTCATCACTCAATCTGCCAGCCGAGAATAATGAAGACTTGGAAGCGTTCACAAATAATCTTGAACTCTTCGCAAAATCATCCAAGACCCTCATAGTTCCACCTACGAAACTCAAGTGAGTGAAGCTGAGATCGCGACCTATGAATATTTTTCTTATCGGGGGCATAAATTATTATTAATATATATATATATATATGTATTTACTCGTTCAATTCGAAATATTACACTCAAAAAGATAAAGAAAAAGGTTAGGAATGGGATCAGGATTCCAAACTACCCACTGCATATTTTTTCTTTTAAGCTAGCTAGCAATATTCTCTTCGTTTGACTCACCCTTCTTTTCCTTTTTCCTCATATTGGTAAGAGTTTCAAAAAATGTGGTTCGAGACTTTTGTTGTTGGTGAAATTTTAACAAAAACGTTTTGTGTATGTGGTAGGGACGTGTATTACATGCATCCAAAGAAGTTTATGAGAATTAGGCTCCTCGATAATATCTCGATAATATCCCGAACTTGGTAACTCTCTCTCTCTCTCTCTCGATATTTTTCCTCCAAAGTCTTTCAAAGTAAGATACTTACTATATATGTACTAAAGATTACTCGCATTACTATTATGGATTTTATCTTTTTATAAGTAGTAAAGCTCATAATTTTCATTTGATATTTTGTAGAGGGCTTTGTCATATGTTGGCATTGATTGAAGAACACATTAGATGCATTACATAAAAAAATTAGTGTCTACGGATACACTTAATTGTGGTGGTTGGGAAGTTTCGTAGTCGCTTGAAAGAGTTAGATGTAAAAAATACCTCAACATTTTTAGCTCATTCAAGCCACCACTAATTTCCTAACCACCACATTCTTATGTATTTTTTTTATTTTTTTGTATGAATGTAAAAATATATTCAACAAAATCGTAAATACAAATAATGCGTCCTTAGTTTGACTGTTTTTAAAACGAATACTGAATAGACAAAGCGAAAAGAAAAACCGAAAACATTAATGGATAGCTAAACTCGCGTTGCGAACCAAACTTGTAACCCTTGGTTTCTTCGATCTTTTGACGATGGGTGGAGCGAAGATAACCTGTTTCGAACAATACGATCAATGTGCTTGATGAGAAGAGATTGCAAGAGTGGTACCTCTCCGTGCCGTCGTTTATTTCGCTCCCTCCAAATTGTGTGTATAGATACTTGGAAGACATACCTCATCAGAAACCGGTGCGGTCGAGGAAGCCTCTAATCAGAAATGGTTGATAAGATGTTGTCAAAGGTGGTCGTGAATCGGTTGCCAAGAAGCCCTCCCGTGAGCTGATGCTAGACATGAGATGTAAATATAAACGAGAAGAAGATATGATCCCGAGATTCGATATCCAACTGACAGAACGTAGAGTTGATATTTTGAATCAGATTGAGGATAACATGGATATAATGCACCATCATATGATGAGGACATCGAAATCAATTCAACCAAATCCAAAGAAGAGATCATCAATGTGCCCACTATGAAGCAAACTCCAAGAACAAGATCAGGCACGAGAAAATTAAGAGAGGATTCAACAAGTCTGTAGAGAATCTCATCACATTCATAGAGCATGAAGAACTTCAAGTGGATGAGATTAGCAAGATCAACTCAAGACTACAACTCTCTTTACGCCTATTCTTTAAGGAATAAAGGACACTGCTTTGTTCACCATTTCAAAAGAAGATCAAGCCATCCAGTATATCTGATCGGATAAGTTCTATTCTATTTGATCGGATGACATTCTATTCTATTTGATCAAATGATGCTTCTATTCTATCTGATCAGATGAAGTTATGTTATGTTTGATCAGCTGCCATTCTATTCTATTTGATCGGATTTCATTCTATTCTATCTGGTCATCCAGAAACTCTCAAGGTACGTATTTGAATTTTTTGAATAATTAACATGTTTCTTTGAATAAGACCGTTAGAGTTTATTTAAGTCTTTTAATTTTTGAGTCTGTTGCTTTGCACATTTAGTCCTTTTATTATGTAATAATTTCGACCCTAAAAGGTCCCCAGCTGCTGGACTATATATAAAGTCCCTTCTCAGCTTGTAACCTAACAAATTTTATGAAATAAAATGAGAGTTTTCTTCTGAGAAAGAAGCCCCTCTCCTTCTTCTTGTATGTGAATCCTTGAAGATTGAGTGTCTAGACTTATCATAGATCCTTTCACAGATCTGTGTGGCGTCCATAAATCCACCCACTATCCATCTCATTCTCTGGATTCATCAAAGAGAGCCCGTCGGCCAGTTGAAAATTCACCACCACGAAATCCACTTCACTCCACTAGTTGATCCACTTGGATCTCTAGAGAGTGTCCGTCGGCCAGCTATAGATCTCCATCATCCACCACACTTCTGGATCCATCTCTTTGGTTCCTATATCATCTGGTATCAGAGCTTAAACGCTCCTACCCCAGGTTTATATATCCCTTTTGTTTTAAGTTCATCATTTCTCTTCTGTTGCTTCAGTTTGTTTCTATTTATGTTCGTTTTGTTTCAGTTCGTTTCAACTTGTTTTCTTTGTTTGATCCGTGAGGTTTTTTTCTATTTTGTTTGTTCAGCTTTTGAAAAAAAGAAAATCCCATAAAAATCTCGTTTAGATCTGGTCATTTGATTGTCTAAAAACTCTTCATATTCTAGATTTATCTGTTTTGTGTTTTTTTTTTTTTGTCTTTTTAACTTCCCGTGCACTTGATCAATTTGTTGTTGTGAGAGACAGAAAACGAGAACATGGGAGGTCAAGAAAATGTGAACGTTGTTCAGATTCTTGCTGCTATTCAAACCCAACTTCAGACCCTAGGAAACCGTATGACACAGCTTGAACATTCTCCACCAGTACGCAGAGATCTCATTAGGGAAGCGAATGTTCAGAGAGTAAATCAAGACGAAGATGATCTGTCTGACTTAGATGGAGATCCAACAGATCATGAACATGAACCAACGCCAATGAGACAGTATAACTGAAACAGTGGCAGAGAGGAAGATGCGCGACAAGGAAATAGAAATGTGAAGCTTACAGCACCAACGTTTGAAGGAAAGGTTAATCCAGATGCTTACATTGATTGGGAGAGACGTATGGAGTATATCTTTGAGTATAACAACTACTTGGACCAAAGGAAAGTGTCTTTAGCTGCTGCTCAACTTACTGAAAGTGCTCTAGCTTGGTGGGACAGAGATGTGTCTGAAAGAAAAAGGCATAGACATGGACAAATCAGTACTTGGGGAGATATGAGGTTTCAAATGAGGAAAAGATATATCCCTGCATACTACTACAGAGATTTGCAAAAAAAGTTCAGAAAACTTACTAAAGGAACCAAGTCTGTGGAAGAGTATTTTGATGAGTTTGAAAAACTTAAAAACATATTGGAACCGAGGATTCTGAAGAAACCTTGATGGCACAGTTTATTGATGGGCTACATGAGCAGATTGCTAGAAAGGTTGAAAGGCAAAACTTATCATGATTTGGAGGAGTTGTTGCACCTAGCTGTTCAGGCTGAGCAACATATCAAGAGGAAAACTCTCTCAGCAAGCCGTAGCAAGTCTACTTGGAATCAACCTCCTCAAAGGGTTCTAGACAAGGGAAAACCTAGTGGGACAGAATCCAGATTCAATAAACCTCTAGCTGAAACGTCTAAGAACACTAGGTCAGAACAAAGTAAAAATCATATTCAAAGATCTCGTGATATAACTTGTTTTAAATGTCAGAAAAAAGGACATTATGCAAGAGATTGTCCAAACCAGAGGGTTATGATTCTCAAATCAAATGTAGAATATGAATCTCAAGATGAAGAGGAGATTGAACCAGGAGAATCAGAGAAAGATGTTGTGGATTTTCCTGATGTAGGAGAGCTTCTAGTTACACGAAGAACTCTTAGCATTCTCTTTGAACCAGAAACTATCCAAAGAGAGAACATTTTCCATTCTCGGTGCACCATTAACTCGAAGGTATGTAGTTTAATCATTGATGGTGGTTCGTGTACTAATGTGGCTAGCAAGTATTTGGTTGATAAGCTAGGTCTTCAAAAGACAAAGCATCTTCGACCATACAGACTTAAGTGGTTAAATGATGAAACTGAGGTAAAGATTGCTGAACAAGTCACTGTACCATTCAGCATAGGAAAATATACAAATCAAGTCTTGTGTGATGTGGTCCCTATGCAAGCCACACATCTACTTCTAGGTCGTCCATGGCAATTTGACAAAGATACATTACACAATGGCTGAACCAATCACTACACCTTCATACACAACAGTAAGAAACATAGCTTGGCACCTTTAACTCCTCATGAGGTGCATGAGATGCAACTAACTATGTACAAAGGAAACAAGCTAAGTAAAACTAATATCTATGTAACACCTTCTACTGTTTTGAAGTCCCTTGAATCACAAGAATATGTGCTACTAATGATCTTTAAGGAAGCTTTGTTTTCAGGACAAGAAGCACAAGAGTTACCTGCTGCTGTTTTAGAGCTTCTTGACAAATTTAATGATGTTTTTCCAGATGAGATCCCACCTAGATTGCCACCCATCAGAGGAAATGAGTATCAAATTGATCTTGTCCCTGGAGCACCTTTACCAAACCGAGCTACTTATAGAGTGAACCCAGAAGAAGCAAAGGAGCTAAAAAAACAAGTGCAAGACTTGATGTCTAAGGGCTATATCCGAGAAAGCCTAAGCCTGTGGGCTGTTCGTGTTCTTCTAGTGCCCAAGAAGGATGGAACTTGGAGGATGTGCGTTGATTGTAGAGCAATCAACAACATTACTGTCAAATATAGACATCCTATTTCAAGACTTGACGACATTCTAGATTAGCTCAATGGAGCAACTATCTTCTCAAAAATTGATCTAAGGAGTGGATATCATCAGGTAAGAATGAAAGAAGGAGATGAATGGAAAACAGCGTTTAAAACCAAGCAAGGACAATATGAATGGCTGGCCATGCCATTTGGACTCACAAATGCTCCAAGTACATTCATGAGACTCATGAACCACATTTTAAGGGCCTTTATCTGTAAGTTTGTTGTGGTGTATTTTGATGATATTTTGATCTATACCTCTAATCTGGAGGATCACTTCCATCATCTTGAGCAGGTTCTTGAAGCGCTTAAGGCTGAAAATCTTTATATTAATCTTAAGAAATGTATCTTTTACATTGATCAAGTTGTATTCCTAGGATTTGTTGTAAGTTCGCAGGGTTTAAAGGTGGATGAAGAAAAGATTAAAGCTATACAAGAATGGCCGACTCCAACAACAATTGGACATGTGAGGAGTTTCCATGGATTGGCTAGTTTCTATAGGAGATTTGTAAAGGACTTTAGCATTGTTGCCGCACCCCTCACCTTAGTGATTTAAATGGGGTCAAGCACAAGAGGATGCATTCAACAAACTCAAAGGCCACCTTACACATGCACCTGTTTTGGTACTTCATAACTTTGATAGAACTTTTGAAATTGAATGTGATGCTTCTGGAACAGGTATAGGAGCTGTACTAATGTAATGATGTAAATTAGTTGCCTACTTCAGTGAGAAGCTCAGTGGAGCTTCACTTAACTATCCAACATACGACAAAGAGCTTTATGCTTTGGTAAGATCCCTTGAAACTTGGCAACACTATCTATTGTCCAAAGAGTTTGTTATTCATACAGATCATGAGACGCTCAAGCACCTAAGAGGACAAACTAAGCTTAACAAGAG
The DNA here is from genome assembly GCA_900406565.1 of Turritis glabra. NCBI lineage: Eukaryota > Viridiplantae > Streptophyta > Magnoliopsida > Brassicales > Brassicaceae > Turritis > Turritis glabra. The sequence goes on along the minus strand of OVBN01000116.1, from coordinate 225,020 downwards.
GCATGCCAAGTGGCTTGAGTTTGTGGAGGTTTTTCCATACATGATCAAATACAAAAAGGGAAAAGAGAACATTGTAGCTGATGCACTATCCAGGAGACACGCTCTAATCAGTACAATGGAGGCTAAAATCTTAGGATAAACATATCAAGGAGTTGTACGCAATTGATCCAGATTTTCAAGAAGCATTCAAGGAAACCAACAAAGCTGTCTATGGAGCATTCTATCAGCAAAATGTATTCTTATTCAAGGATAAAAGACTTTGCATTCCACAAGGGTCTATGAGAGAGCTAATAATTGGAGAAGCACATGGAGGAGGGCTCATGGGACATTTCGGATGAGACAAGACTTTGAGTGTCCTTATGGAGCATTCCTTATGGAGGGTTCTGTGCCAAGTGCATCACTTGCTTAAAGGCAAAATCCAGGTCACAACCACATGGTTGATATATACCTTTGCCTATTCCTAACCTACCTTGGGTAGTCATCTCTATGGATTTTGTTTTAGTTCTGCCAAAAATCGACCACAAGGATTCCATCTTTGTAATATAGACAGGTTCTCCAAGATGGCTCATTTCATACCGTGTAACAAGACTAATGATGCTACACAAACGGTCGATCTCTTATTCAAAGAAGTAGTACGTCTACATGGAGTGCCTAGGACCATAGTTTCAGATCGAGATACCAAATTTCTAAGTCATTTCTGGAAAACTTTATGGAAAAAGTTGGGGACTAAGCTGCTTTTCTCAACTACTTGTCACCCCTAGACTGATGGTTAAACCGAGGTAGTAAACCAGACTCTTTCAACATTGCTGAGAGCCACGGTTGGTAAAACTCGAGCAGATTTTGTGAAAAAGCTTCATCAAAAGGTCAAGGAGAATCTGGAAAAGAAAACCGCGAAGTATAAGCAACAAGCAGACAAGCACCGTAAGGAGATGACCTTTGAGCCTGGAAATTGGGTTTGGTTACACATGAGACATGAAGGTTCTCAATACATAGAAAATCAAAGCTTGCAGTAAGAGGAGCTGGTCCCTTTCGAGTGCTGGAAAAGATCAATGATAACGCTTATAAGATTGAACTTCCAGGTGATATGAGTATCTCTTCTACTTTTAATGTTACGGATTTATCTCCATTCAATGCAGATGTACCAGTTCTGAGGTCAAAACCTTCTCAAGAGGGAGGAGATGATGAGGACATCAAAATCAGTTCAACCGAATCCAAATAAGAGATCATCAATGTGCCCACTACGAAGCAAACTCCAAGAACAAGATCAGGCACGAGAAACTAAGAGAAGAGTTTAACAAGTTTGTAGAGAATCTCATTACATTCATAGAGCATGAAGAACTTCAAGGATGAGATTAGCAAGGAAATACAAAAAGATGTTCAAGAGTAACTCAAGACTACAACTCTCTTTACGCCTATTCTTCAATGAATTAAGGACACTGTTTTGTTCACCATTTCAAAAGAAGATCAAGCCATCTATTCTATCTGATCGGATAAAGTTCTATTCTATTTGATCGGATGACATTCTATTCTATTTGATCAAATGATGCTTCTATTCTATCTGATCGGATGAAGTTTTATTCTATTTGATCGACTGCCGTTCTATTCTATTTGATCAGATGTCGTTCTATTCTATCTGGTCGTCCAGAAACTCTCAAGGTACGTATTTGAATTTCTTTGAATAATTAACGTGTTTTTTCTCTGTTTTGCAGAAATAAGACCGTTAGAGTTTATTTAAGTCTTTTAATTTTCGAATATGTTGCTTTGCACGTTTAGTCCTTTTATCATGTAATAATTTCGATCCTAGAAGGTCCCTAGCTATTGGACTATATATAAAGTCCCTTCTCAGCTTGTAACCTAACAAGTTTTTATGAAATAAAATGAGAGTTTTCTTCTGAGAAATAAGCAGCCCCTCTCCTTCTTCTTGTGTGTCAATCCTTGAAGATTGAGAGTCTAGACTTATCATAGATCCTTTCACATATCTGTGTGGCGTCCATCAATCCACCCACTATCCATCTCATTCTCTGGATTCTTTAAAGAGAGCCCGTCGGCCAGTTGAAGAGTCACCACCACGAAATCCACTTCACTCCACCAGTTCATCCACTTGGATCTCTAGAGAGTGCTCGTCGGCCAGCTATAGATCTCCATCATCCACCACACTTCTGAATCCATCTCTTTGGTTCCTATATCATCATCTAAGTCATAAGGATGAAGACCGACCCCTATGGAGAAGAAAAAATGGCAGTTTCAAGTGGAAGTTCTCCTCGAATGAAACTTGGCATCAAATAAGAGAGACAAACTTGACATGTGATTAGTATAAAAGAGTTTGGTTTCCTCAAGCAACTCCTAAATACTCGTTCAAAACCTAGATTGCTCTTCACGATCGACTTGCAACAGGAGATAGAATGCTCAACTGGAATGTGGGAGCCAATGTGAGTTGTTTATTATGTCGAGCAGACGTAGAAAGACGAGATCATCTATTTTTCTCATGTAGCTACTCATTTCAAGTCTGTTCATCTCTTAACCGAAGTATCCTTCAAAGCTGATTCACAACAAGTTGGGACACACATCCTACGATTGCTAGTATCTAATCAGCAGCTGTTGTTCACAATCATATTGAGCTATCTTTTCTATCTTACAATAAACATCATTTAGAGGGAAAGAAATGGAAAAAGACATGGAGATGCTCTCCTTCCATCCCCAAAGCTCACTAGTCTTATTGACAAAAGTGCAAGAAACAAGCTCAGCACCATCAGAACTCAAGACGCATAAGAAGGAGGAATCCGATATTGGTTACAAACTCATGGAATCTATAATTCAAGTCTCAAACCCAAATTCAGCTCATGTATGGTTGGGTCTCTCCTCTAATATTCAAAGTGGGACATTTGATATTTAATCAATGTTTTAAGCTTTTTTCTTGTCTAAGCTACCCACTTTGCACCTCCATTGAACTCTGTTTTTGACGTTCCAATACACCACTATATAGTGCTCACAGCGATGAATCTATCGTGCCCAAGAACCGGTCATTCCGATTAACGTCTTCACTGGAAAACCCATCGGAAAATGGTTTACAACCATTTTGTCAAAAATAATTTCCAACATCCTTAACAGTCTTCAAAGTGCGAGGACCTTAAGTGTCTACCCTTATCTCCTTCGGTATATTCGAAGATGAGTCGTGACGATGTGGCAAACCAAATCTATAAGATGTGGCCAAAGATTCTCATTGAATCATCGATTTTGCATCAACCAAACCTATGTTTCTGGATTGATTTAAAGTTGTTTCTCACTAGGACTAACATATAGATTATCTTTCTTTTTTTGGGTAACTTTCTATGTCCACGCTAATTCAGGCACATATCTTCTTCCAAAACTCACAAACACATATGTTCATCTGAAACTCACCACATTTCTCTTACAATGGATATTCAATTCATGAAGAGAGATTATCTAGTCTTCCCGACGTTCTTTTAATTGTGATAATCTCTTTTTGCCGGTTAAGGAACGTGTAACCGCCAGTGATCTCTCCAGGAGGTGGAGTTATCTCTGCCATGAGACCAAAAACATTTATTTAAAGAATCCGAATACATGAGTCTATCCCTGATGAGTTTTCAAGATATTTCGCTTGGGGTTCTTTTTCGTTTTGTGGATGAATGGGTAACTAGAATTCACGATCAAGTCATGGAAAGTTTCGAGAATAGTTTCTCCAATCCGGAGGATTTCGCAAATGCGATCGAGGCTCTAATCGAATTCGCGGGCTCCAAATGAGTGAAAAAGTTAGTACTTGATTTCTCAAATCCTGCGTGGAGAAGCTACGGTGATGTATCATATTCTTTATTTTGTTGTTACATTGCCCGAAAGCATTTACAATCTAACAAACCTCTAGTCACTGAAGATTTACGGATGCGAGTTTGATCCTTCAAGATTCACAAACCATGGGTTTTTAAGAAGCCTCTCTATTGGTTGGATCAGACTTGAAAAGCTTGACTCTTTGCTATCCAAATCTCCTTCCATCTAGAGTCTACATATCAAACAATGCTGAGCCGTTGATATCACGTCAATAGTCGGGCAGTTAAGAGAGCTAGTCCTTGAGATTCTGACTTCAATTACATGCAGTGCTCTTGTGACATGCCTAATATACATAGCTTCAAGTACGCAGGCCAAATTTTTGACTTCTACTTCGACATAATGAATGTGATCATAAAAAGTATACTTGGATTTTTGGGCATATATAGGATGAATATGATGAACCAAGCCAATCAATCCAAATAACCGGTGAAGTGATTTCGGGTTATCTTAACGGTCTTCGAGCAGTCAGGACCTTAACGATATGCCCTTATCATGTTTGCGTCTTTACATTACATTTTTATAGTAAGTTATAAGTTCATTTAAGGGTTATTGGAATATTAATTTTTCGCGATATGGTAGTAGTTATTGTCTGGTGAAAAGAAGATATGTTGAAGATGTAGTTGTTGTAAACTAGATCAAAACAACCATTTTCTCCAATAACATTTTGCGATCTGAATAAAATAATTCCATTACTGTTAATTTAGTCATTTGAACAAAATGTTTTAGAACATACATCTGTTAATTTTCTCACGCCTCCTTCCATCATTTATCTATTTGTAAACATAAAAAGATGTATATTTGAGCGGCTTTGTGTAAAACCTAGATCTGTCAACATAAGTCTTTCACGTCGATGGAGCAATGCAATCTTCATTGCCAAATCCTTCTAGTGCTACCGCAAAATCGTGTCTTTGCGCAACCAGAAGTGCTCTCGACTCGAATGTGATGATTTGAATCTTAAATTTTTGTTAGATAATAGTGTAAAAAAGCAATGGAGCTTTGTTCTTCATCTTCATCTTCTTAACTTTCCAGTTCCCATCTAAAATCCAACTAAACCCATATATCCTCGCAAAACCCATATTTCTCTGTCGTAACACTCTTCTCATTCTCAATTTAGGACAAGATTTATGTAGATGATAGGCTACGGTTTAACCAATATGTGGTGTTGTTGTTTCTCTACCTTACGACTACTAGTTTGCTGTTATAGCGGCTGATCATTTGTAGATATTTGATTTTGTAAATATTTTGTTAAAAATTCAATCTTTTAAGTATCTTATCATTGAGTATTGCTATTGTTCTTTTGCCTTATGGTTACTTGTCCATTAATTGCATGACTAATCAATGTGTAGATTTTAGACGTTTTCCGACAAAAAAATGCATTCTTTAAGTTTTACTCTTAACACTCTATGGTATTGGCTATTGAGTCTTGTTGTTTTATCTTTGGCCAAAAAAATATTCATCACTAACGTTAACTCTTTGCCTTATATCAACACATTCAAGTGGACCTAGGATGCTCTGTTTTGTAAATAACACTATTGGTTAGTTAGCTTTCTTAATTCACTAAACTGTGTTCTCTTTGCTGTCTGTTTGACTCCATGTATGCTCAGTAAGAGTAGCTGTCTCAGTCACTTCTTTCATATTCATGGCTCCATGTCTCTTAAATATTTATTTTGTGTTTTGGATTTTCAGAAGCATACACGTGAAAACTATGAACGATTCATGTCTCATGGAATGCAATAAGCTCCTCCTCGATCAGTTTCCACAAATTCGACCACTGGGTTTCCCGTCGATTTGGATCGTAGATGGAGACAAGACGCAACCATAGATCCATCTATCGGATTTCAAACTTATTTTAGACTTTCATTTTATTTGGCTTGTAAATATAATGTGAATTTGGCTTATAACAAATAATTTGAATTTGGTTTGCAACAAATAATTTGATTTTATACATTATTTGGATTAATATTTAATGTTTTCTATAATTTTTAATTTAATTTTTGAAATTAAAAAAATTATTAAAAGGCCAGGATTGGTAAGAGAGTGGTAGAAAAAATGTTTCCTACCAAAATAAGAGTAATAGAAAAATGGTAGGAGAGGCTTTGTAGGAAACTAGTTGGAGTGATTTCGTAAGAGAATGGGTCGAGATATTTTTTTTGGAAAATGGTAGATAAAGTTTGGAAGGAACATATTACCTACGAATATCTTTGGTACGAAAATGGTCAAAATCTCTCTTCCACTATCTTACGAATGTTTTTACGAAAGTTTTTCGTAGGAAAATTCCTATTAAATTCCTACCAATATCAATTTTATACGAAACATTTACTACAAACTGTTTTCGTAGGAAAATTATAGAAAAGACATCCTTCATACAATTTTCTTAAGTTACCATACGAAAATGAAGTTTTAATAAACAACAATAAATAACCTAGTCTTAAATAAATACGAAAATAAATCACTATTGCTTACCCAAAAAAGGCCGGAAACATGATATGGTCGAATTGTAAATTCTAAAATAGCAACGGTGCCAAAAACATGATATAATTGATAAACTCTAAAAAGAAACTTTATCATAAGTGCATGCTGATGTCATTACTCACTATAATACTTAGTTATCGTTTAAGGGGTTTAATTTGAATATGTTCTTGGTACTCTCGATGGTTGTTTTTCGCTTTCTTAGGTTGTGCTTTGTGCATGTTTTTGTAACAGCACATTTTTGGTCCGAGCCCAATTTAAAACTGAACTCCATCAAGTTCAACTCGAAGTCTATCAAGCTCAATTGCCAACCCTAGGTACCTTCTCTTATTTTTCTATAAAAGCACTCATTCTCCCTTCATTTTCTTCACAACTCTCCCGAGTAATAAAACTTTGCAGAAATTCTGCGCCGGAGAGAGAGCCACCGCCGTCGAACCATCTCCCGAGTCCAGACCGACCAAACCACTGCCGAGCTTAGCCGAAAGTAACTTAAAAAACACGGTTTCATAAACTTTAGTTTCGGTCCGTTTAGTATTTTTAAGATCTCTCCTTAACCGCTTCGAATCTCGCAAAACCAAAGCCACCATCGGATTCGTGATGACGAGATGAAGCCGGAGACACCAAGTGTTGCCGCGCCGTCACCGCGTCGCCGCCGCACCACCATTGCCGCAGGTGACTTTTCCAGTAAGCCGTCGCTGGAATTCTCGCCGTTAACCGGTCGATTTAAATTGAAAGTGATTTCGGTTTAGGTTAACCGATTCGATTTTGAAATTGATTTCTAGTTTAGGTTAACCGGATCGGGTTGACTAGTTTGACCGTTGACCGTTTGCATTGACTTTGACCGTTGACCGTTTGAGTTGACCGTTGACTTTGACCTGTTGATCCGAAAACAATTTTCCATTGTTCGAAGGTCGTTCTGACTCTATTTTTTCGTTCTGGTTTCAGATCCAGAGTCGGTTTAATCATTCGAGGTTCATAAACCCCAGTTATCAACTTACTAAGGTGAGAGCTATTCTGCAAACTTCTGTACTTTGTTCGAAGAATCTAATTTACGAATAGTGTAGTACTAAATGTGATATGTTTCAATGATCAAGTCTAGCTAGTTTGCTTGTTTAAATTGGACATAGGGATATAGATGATTCAACCCATTTGTTGTTCACATACTGTTGATGTTAAGTGTTTGTTATTTATCTATATATATATATTAACATATGGTAGCATGGGTACAAAGACGGACTTATGTATCGCACCGTATTGTGTGAGGGGTGGGTGAGGACAATCCAAGTCGATATGTTGCCCTGCACCCTAAGATCGATAAGAGTCTCCTGGACGATGAGATTGGGCACTATCCCATAGTTGATCTCGTTGGAGGGTGTGATTGGGCACTATCCCATAGTTGACCTCAAAAGTGAGGGTGTGATTGGGCACTATCCCATACTAGGACAATTGTCTGTTGGTTGAGCACTGTAGGTGCTGTGTTTGTTCTTGTTTAGTCTAGACTGTTTTGCGATTAGTTATTTTGACCGAGTCAGTGACATGCGGATTTTAGCATCCTATACCTCACTGAGCGACTCCCCTGTTGCTCACCCCTCTTTATTCCCATTTCAGGTGAGCCAGACGAGTAGTTTCGTACTTGAGGTGTCGGGTGTTGTTTTGGGGTTTGATCAAATATTTTCCGCAGTATTTTATTTAAATAATCGTGTGTTGGATTTATTGTGGTTTATCGGATTTATCGGTATTATGGTTATCGTATTTTAAGGATTTTTGGATAATAAAGCGGTTGTTTATTAAATGGAGTTACTTGTGGTAAATTTTATTTATGGTAACACACTGTTTCCAAGAGAGGGTGAGACGGGTGTTACACGTGACACGCCGTCGCCGAAAGAGGTTGAGACGGGTATTATAGTTTTGATTAGTGATTTAATGTGGCATGTGAGGATAAGCTGTTTATGAACTTTCATATTACTTAAAATTTTAGAAAACTTCATTTCTCATTCTCAACCAATCGAGTGTACAATCATAAAAACCAAGCAATCATAAAAGAATCTTACCGAAATACTATACAAAAACTAAATAAATTATAAATCTAAAACTATGTTAAACGAAAAACATTAATCATCAACGGTTTATTACTTTATATTCGGTTGCAAAAATCTTGTCAAAAACAAACGGATCACAAAAGCAATCCCCTTATTTAGCACACAGAATCCGAATATTCCAAAATATCAAAGAACACACGAGAACAATCCAGACCTAAAGGAAATCATTAAAACCAAAACATATCTTTAACAAATCATTAGTTTACATTCGTTTATAAATTCTTCCCAAAACAATCAAAACATACATTAACATAATATAACTATATTAACTCGATACTCTTTCATAGAAACATGACTAGCTCAAACTCCTATCATACGTAAATAGGTGCCTATATAGGTTTAAATCAAATTATATCGAACTGAAATTATCAACAAAAAAAAATAATTTATGCAAAGCATGGGTTAGAACCTTAGTATTGATATAAAAAGAATTACAGTAAATAATTATATTTTGGTCATTTATTGACATATGGAAAATCGTAAATAAATTAGTTTATTTATCACGAAATAACATGGATTTGAGCATGTGTTTTCTGTAACTCTCCTAACATCAAAATAACGTCGTCTTGATGTTTGTATATTATGTTAGTAAACCGATGTTGTTTCATCCTAGTTAACAACGTCTAACGGTTGAACTAATGGATTTCATGAAAATGTGGACTTCGACCATATTTTATAATTGATGTAATAAATTCAAAATTTTAAAATTAGATCTAGGCATGGCATCTAAATTCGTTTATATAAAATCATTTGGCCCTTATTTCTCTATTGAATTGACCGTTTTCCCTAGTTTTATCACTGAAAGATTTATATTATGAAATATAACAAGTTTTAATTAGTGAGCAAGTAAACTTTAATAACTTGTTCAACATTTATTTAGAAGCTTACAACCACAACGTGCTCTAAGTTTTGTTGAAACATAACATTTGTGTTGCCGAAACTAAACAGTAAATAAAAAGGATTAATATTGGAAGCTGGATGAGAAAAAGATGACTCTTTGTCTATGAATTCTCAAAGTTTTTTAATAATTCGAACCCACAAGATACTTATTGATTGTTGGAAGTTTACTGATCTTTGGTGAAGATAGTCATCAACTCATCCACAATGTGCTGATCATCATGCTTCATCACATACATATCGAGAAACACATCATCGGTACATATCAAGACAGACGACATTGGAGAGCTTTTAGTTTTAAGCAATGTTTTGGACATGAGAGCTTTGATTACATTACCCCTTCGTACAATCCTCTACTCCATGCTGCATCCAAGTACCACAGGGATAAAACCACGCCCTTCCGTAGCGAATTCATTTTCTTCACAAGAAACTCAGTTTTCTTCTTAATTGACTGTGCTGATAAATTAAGATATGGAGTATAGCACTTGACCAAAGCTGAATGGACTGCAAAAACACTTAAGCTTGGGACCAAGGGAATACTCAGCATTTTCTATAAGCAATCGTGGAGCACTCCAAATGATGCTTGAGGTCGAAACTTCTGTGAACTCGTATCTTATTTAGAAAAAACGATTTTTTTAGGGTTTAAGCGCAAAACCCTTATTTCATTTAAAATGAATGTTTTTGGCAGCTTGGAGGAAGCAACAAATCAAAATCAATGAATAAAAAATAATAATTTTCAAATTAAATACGAAGGTAACAAATTAGAAAATTACAAGCCTAAGTGAAAATGCTTTTTCTATTCCTTTTTTTTCCCGATGATAAAATTATATTCGTAACTAGTAGTTACAAACTACTAACTAGTATATATGGAACAAAATCTTTTTGTATAAAAAAACACTTTAATTAACCTATATATAAACATCACGAATCACAAACAAAGCAAACGTAGTATTCCTAAAGCAAAGAAAACAAAATCATCAAACATGAATAATCTGGTTATATTATTCGCTTTCTTGTTCTTAAGCATCAGCACTGTGATAAATGGTGGAATAACAAGCAAATTCGTCCCCCAAGATTTACGTACCATCAATTGAGATGTCTCTCGAGACTTTCCCTTCTCCTGATGGTTACAACACGCCTGAACAGGTTTGATTTTGTCACTCTAATCTCGATTATCCGGTTCATAGATCATAATTTGTTTTTTGTTTATTTTAGAACTTCGATTTAGGAATTTTGCTCCAGCTCCAGCTTGAACCTATACAACAAACTTTCCAGCTTTATAATATGAAGTCACAGACAGAAAAATCTAATGCGTATTGTCTTTGAGAGTCACCTCGATATAGCAGGAACAAGGATCATTCTCCGCAGATAATAAAGCCTCAAGTTCTTTCTCTTTTGAAACCCTTCTCATATCCATCAATGCCTTCAAAGTTTCCTGCAGCAGAAATAATAAATCATGGTTAGCAAAACATGTGTATTAAGTCTGTATCACTATGAAAGCCAGATTGGCAACTCTGAGAATAGTCATTCTAAACTACCAACCTAAACTTTAAGATAAGAAAGTGTTTGTGTTTAGTCTAAGAATACAAACTTTTTTACTAATTCTAGCATAGAAATTATACCTACAAAAACAGAAATAGAAAAGAACACATGCCTAGATTTTTGAGAAATGAGTGGAAACGCCCACCGATTCTAACTCTGAATCGTTCTCCTCTTTAGCGAGTTTTAACATGTCAATGTGTTCAAGCAGTTCTCTTTCAAAAGTCATAACTCCTTTCATTTTCCCCACAAGCGAACCGTGCTCCCGGCTTATCTTACCAGCATGAGTCGGATCGTTCCAAAGATCAGGCTTATTCAGCTCTGCAGATAACACTTTCAACCTCACCAAGAGTTTCTTCCACTAACAAAATCATAACAAAAGAGTAAAAATTATGTAAACCCCAATGGTGTATCTGTAGAATGGCACACACACACACACACACACACACATCTCAAGTAGAATTGAGAATCATAAGAAAAAGTAGTCATACTGATATCATACACACAATTCTATCTATGTATTCCCAAGAAGGTTTGAGTACTCGAACAGTCAGTATCACAGAACAATGGGAAGCTTGTAAATGTAGTTTACCTGTAATCGTCTCTTGATGACTTGAATGGATTGTGCAATTGCTGCAGCGTGACTCTTCCAATCACTCTCGTTCTCATCTAATATCGGCCATTGATTAGCAATGATTCGTTCCACTGTAAGTCCATCACAAGTCGCAGCCACAGCTACAGCTTCTGAGCTCAATGATCGAGTCGTGGAAACGAAATTACTCCCAGAATAAGCGTAATTACCAGATTTGAATCCAAATGAGCTTGACACAGGTGTCGTATTGAAGCTTCTTGTTAATACCGAGGCCAAAACTGAATCTCTCGAATCTGCATCCGAAGGAGAGTTACAAGAAGAGATCATACTTGTGAATTTGATTCCATGGATGAATCTGCTTCGAGATCTTCTGATGATTAACATTTCGAAATTGATCAGAAGTGCAAGATTTTAGATTCTTGTCAATCGTTAGGATTTTTGGTTTATGAGAAACGGCGTCGTATAGACTTCGGTTTTTCGGAATTAGGTTCAATTTACTTGCGGTTCGGATTCTTCGGTTTTACGGGTTTCCGGTTTAAGACCTAATATATAGATGGTTTGGTACTGTTTCTTAGAAACTTCCATTTTAGATTGGTTTTTCTTTTTGGTTTGGTTGGAATTCGGATTCGATTGCTTGGATATAGAAAAAAAAATCCATCCAAACCTTATTTACATTTGGTTTGGTTATCGAATTACGTATTTTAGTTGGGACTGGATTGGTTTATCCGAAAAAAACTGTCCTTATTTTTTATGGGATTTTAGTGAAAAAAATCTCTCAATTATCGATGAATCCATTTTAAACTCATCTACTAAATTATTAATAAAAATCTTAATGAAAAAATCTCTTAATTAGATTATTAAAAACAAAACCTCTCAAATAAATTTTCGTTAATAAAAAATCCCTCCGACTATAATTTCACTTAAACATATGTCTTTGAATTAATAGTCTACATTTTTGTATATTTAAAATTGTCACATAGATATTTTCTTTAGACATAAAACAATGTAGTAATTGTTCAAAAATAATATAAAATTTCAATAATTTCTAATATTTATTTAAAAATCTCAAATTCGTGTAAAATGTAGACCATCATTTGTCTTTGTGATCTTTTTATATTTCAGATACGTTAAATTTAACAATTTTTTATGAATTTGTCAATTTTTATTGTTTTATTTAATTTATAAGATGATATTTTGATTATACTGATTAATTTATAAGATGATATTTTAGTTATACTCGACAGCACAACATGTGTTTCTTGTACGAAATCTGCAGCAACAACTTGTGCTAGCCATATCTTTTGTTGTGACAAATATCAATGAAGAATAAACAAACCAATGGAAACCGGTTAAAGTTTCAATAAACTATTGAAACTATCAAGCCTTTCAATTCCTCGAGATCTTTTGTAGTATTTGATTTAAATCATCTAACAAAGTTTGATCTTGGTTTTAGTACCTACTAATATTATTTGTAGTTGGCATGAATTCTTCTTCCCGGATCCTGAATCTTGTTTCAAGTACACTTAGCTTTAAAAAGTTTAAGTGGAGATGTGACCTAACTAGGAAACAAGATTAAGTCTAATTGAGTAAGTTTCAAGGTCACCGAAACTTTTGAAAGTACTTGAAAAGAGATTCAGGATACGGAAAGAAAAATTCATGCTAACTAGGAATGGTATGAAATAACCATATGTGCGCTAGATCTAGCTATATGCTTGAATGATACAGAAGAATAAGAATATAAAGTAAAAGAGATACAAATATTTGTTAACGGGGTTTGGTTCTTCAACCTACATCCCCGGAACATAGTCCAACAAGAATCCACTAGAATAAGAACGCAAATTACATTTGCCAATGGTATCTAGCACACACTTGTGACTAACACTCTTATCTACTTGGACTAAGACAACTACCACTCTTTATCTTTTTCGACGAATGTAGTTCCACAACAAAAACTATCATCTATGAAAGTTGTATTTTTGGACTTGAAACACTACATGTGAAGTTTTTATCATCTTTTGATTCTTCTTCAGATGAACCACAACATTTTGAAGACGTGAGATGATAAAAACTCGTTTCTAAGAAATGAAAGTCTCCGGATCTACAGAAACTCCCTCTGCAGACACAATATGACCCAAAAATCCAATCTCTCGCTGCCAGAAACTACACTTGCTCAACTTAGCAAACAGTTTATGTTCTCGTACCTTCTCCAAAACAACTCTCAGATGCACCTCATGCTCCTCGGGACTCTTCGAATACACCAAAATGTCATCGATAAAGATGATCACAAACTCATCCAGATACTCCTGGAACACACTGTTCATCAACCGCATGAACGCTGCTGGTGCATTCGTCAACCCGAACAGCATCACCACAAACTCGTAGTGTCCATATCTAGATCTGAAAGCCGTCTTCCGGATATCCTTCTCATCAATCGGAATCTGATGATATCCCGAAGCCAAGTCTATCTTGGAGAACCAAGTAGCCCCTCTCAACTGATCCAACAGCTCATCAATCAGCGGGAGAGGATACTTGTTCTTCACAGTGACTCGGTTAAGCCGCCGATAATCGATATACAATCGGAAACTCCCATCCTTTTTCTTCACAAACAACACCGGCGCTCCCACGGTGAAGTACTCGGTCGGATAAAACCCTTACCCAACAACTCCTTCAGCTGCTTCTTCAGCTCTGCCATCTCTGTTGGAGCCATCCTGTACGGTACCTTCGATATCGGCGTTGTCCCGGGTTCTAACTCAATCGTGAAAGGATCAGACCAAGACGGCGGTAGTCCCTGCAACGACTGAAAAACATCCTGAAAATCCTGAACAACCCGAATATCTCCAACCGCAATCTCTCCAACAGTCTCTGATGTAACAATTGTCACCAGATTCGCCTCGCGACCCATCTCGATCATATTCTCTGCCTGCATGGCCGAGATCACGAGACTCCCAGAAGTCGGTCTCACTCCCTGATAAACCAACCTCCTTTGTTTCCTTTCGAAAACAACACGCCCTCGGTGACAGTCCAGATGCGCTCTGAACTTCCCGAGCCAATCCATGCCCAAAATGACATCATAAATCTCCACCGAGCAAATGACCAAATCCGCTGGCATAGATTCTCCAGCCACCTGCACATCCACGTCAACAACTCGACCGTGAATGGTCAGCAGCTTTGCTCCAGCCACTTTAACAAAACTACACCGCTCCTCGGTTGCTCCCCGTAAATTGCCCTTCTCGGCAATTTCCGTAGTAATGAAGCAATGCGATGCTCCACTATCAAACAAGACATGGGATTCAACACCTCCCATGACCAGGGTCCCTGCATATTTCTCATATGCTCAGAACCCTGACACCCCAACATGGAGACAATAAATTCTACTTCTATAGAATTTAACTCAGAGAAGTTTACAGAAAAAATACCTGTGATCGGCCTGGAACTCGGGCCACCCGTCTCCACGATCGAGTACACTCGCGATGCCACCGTACTCTGGCTGGCTGGCGGCATCCCCGCTACCTCTCTCTGCAGTAACTTAGGACACCTTGGCTTGATATGCTCAGGTTCCTTACAATGGAAACACACCCGCGTATCCACACGCACTCCGCCCTTATGAGGACAACTCGTGACCCTGTGGTCCTTGCTTCCACACCCGAAGCATCCTTGACCACCCTGGTTACCCCACGAAGAATCCTCTGCCTTCTTCTTCTGACCTTGCATTGGCCTACTGCCTCTGCTCGGACCAGACTGCTGCTGAGACCTCCTCGCCGAAAAGTTTGGTCTGGCAAGCACTACCTCAGCTCTCAAACTCTCCTCCACCAAAGCGGCTGTCTCAACCAACTCCGCAACTGTGTCATAAATCCTCACGAGACAACGGTTCTTCAGCTCAGTTCGAAGACCCATCAAGAATCTCCGAACTCGAGCCCACTCATCCTCTGCTGCTCGACCTGCAAACACACAGAGACGGTTAAACTCCACCTCATACTCCCGGACGGTCCTGCTCCTCTGAGTCAGCTCGAGAAACTGACCCTCCAATCTGTCAAGCGCCTCTTGAGGAAAGAATTTGGAGTTAAACTCCGCCACAAAATCCTCCCAAATCATCCCCGCCTGACCCCTCCTGGCTGTAACACCCCTCCACCAGAGATGTGCATCATCCTCCAGATAGTGAACTGCCAGGTCCACCCAGTATCTCTCTGGACACCTAATCAAAAGGAAGTTCCGCTCCAACCTCCTTCTCCACGCATCCGCAGCCTCAGGATTGGCACCTCCCAGGAAGAATCCTGTGCCAATTCTCTGCATCTACTCCATCATCTTAAGGTAAGATGGGAGCTCTTCCGCAACCGCCACTCTCGGCTGCACCTCAACCACTGGTGGCACAACAGGAACCGGAGCTGGTACATTCTCTGGTAACCGCTCCAACAGCAAGGCCATTAATTCCGCAATGTTATCAGCTCGGGCCAGAGCAAAACCCGCTGCTACACCTGCAGCACCCGCTGGAACTCCAGCCACACCGATACTCACACCAGCCACACCCTCCGACCCCTCCTTATATACATACGGATCCGCTATCCGCTCAACCGTAGCACTCAGCGCTACACTCTCTGCCACCACCGGAACACGACCACGGCCTCTACCGTGGCCACGGCCTCTACCGCGGCCACGGCCTCTACCATGCCCTCTAACACCTCTAGCCATCTGAACCAGCAAGAACAGAGGCTAAGATACTAAACAACTTACAGAGTAAAGATAACCTACCGTGGAATCTCGAGGGCTCGAAGAGGATGATTCTAAGACCCCATGCTCAAACAAATTGACTAACTACCACATAATCAATTCTAGTATACCACAAATCAACGGTTCAAACACATCCACCAAGCAACACGAAATCCTATAACCTTCTACGCTCTGATACCAAATTGAAACGACCACACCCATTTTTTTTTCTTAAACAACTAATACGCCCATACATATTAATTATACACAAACGGTTTTAAATACAACAAAACTCGGATTTTTATTAAACGCATAGTAAATTGCTAAACCACAGAAACGCAAACAATCAAATGTAACCAAGTTCACAACACAACAACAACAACAACAACAACACCACAACCAACAACCGAGTCCTAATCATCTCCTCCTCATCGCCTTGATTCCACGATCACACTTTACCTTTACCTGCAACTCACAGAAACACAGAGATGCGTAAGTGTTATCACAAATACTTAGTGAGGCGGTCCTCCCATCTACGAGCTATACACACAAGCAAGTAAGACAATAAATCGCTCAAAACGCAAAAACGCAATAATCATAAAATGATAAGTAACCGGATTGATAGATCCATGCTTGGATCGATCGATCCAACCCCAAAAACAAGCACGGATCAATCGGTCCAAGCCATGGATCGATCGATCCGAACACCCAAACTAAACCAGCAACTTACACACCTTTTGGATCGATCGATCCCACCGCTTCTGCAACACCGATCTTGACTCCAACCACCGCACACGACCAACGACCACCCAACCTCGCTTCCTACAGACAATTAGGCAAAAACACAACCCCAAAACACCAAGGAAACAAGCAACACACCCCAGTGCAACAACAAATCAAAGCCAAACATCACCAAGAACACACAAACTTCTCAATTGCTTAGATAAGCTCAAGTTCACGCACTCACCTTGATTTCAGATGGATTGCGGACTGAGATAGCACTACAACAAGCTGGTGAACTCCTCTCTCCTCCACGCCGCAACAAAAGATCCTCTGCTACCCAAACCACCCCAAGCCTTCTTCCTTCTAAGCAACAAACAAACTTCTCTCTTTGATCTCCCTCCCAACACCCAAACCTTCGAAATCTCTCACTCCTTTTCCTCACACAAGCACCAACAAATGCCCAGGAAGAAGAAGAAAGAAGAAAACGTGAATAATGAGGTAGGTGAGACCATAGAGAACAGAAGAAGAAGCTGTCGACACATGTGCATCGATCGATCCACACATGGATCTATCGGTCCACTCGTCGAGCCACAACTAGATCGCGACAAGGCTTGGATCGATCGGTCCAAGTTTGGATCGATCGATCCCCTCTCTCTTTCGGTCATAAGTTTGACTTTCAACACTCGATCAATCTGCTTTCCGTTTCCGAGAAAACTCCATTCCCGAAACACTCAAGATTGACTCTAAAGAGAGAGATCACATTTTCAACAACCTCATCGAACCACAGGCCTTGATAAGATCCTTCTGTAACGTCCCAACAAAATTCCCTTTTCCGGAACACGGGCATTACAAGACCAGCGATGAAGGCTGTGGAGAATGTTGCAAAGTTGTGGGTTAAATTTGGAATGTTGAAATGTCTACGGAGAAGTACATGGTAGTTGAATTTGAATTAGTCTGCTAAGCATATGGATTTGGTTTGAATGCTCAAAGCAATGGTCTAAGAGAGAGAGAGTTTCGGCGTTTTTCAAACCTTTTTCACAGGTTAAGTTTCTGTTTTGCTTGAGGGCAAGCAAAGGCTAGGTCTGGGGGAGTTGATCTATCATGGTTTTTACGGTTTTAACCATGATATTAGTCTTGTTTTAGATTCTTTTAGTGTCTTTCGAGTCTTTTAGAGTCTTTGCAGGTCTAGGAGCGTTTTGGACTTATTTGGAAATTATGGGACGTTTTGGAGCAAGTCGAGAAGTTACGCTGAAGAAACGAACTCGAAGAGGAAAATTGGTGTGGGTGTCGATCGACACCAGAGGTCAGTGTCGGTCGACACCAATATCTGAAGGCAATTGAATTTCCCATCTTTTTGAAGTTTTGAAGAATTGCAAATTCTGCCCAGAAGTGTTTCCTGTTTACAAATAAAGCACCAATCGTGTTTTAGCCTATTTATAGGATTTTAAGGTCATTGTTTAGACTTATGCTTGATTTTTGAGTAGCCACCTTTTCGGGGATTTTTGGAGAAGATTTCTAAACTCTTTTCTTCTTTCCTTGATTTTCCTTATGCAATTTATTTCATTCATGATTTGTGTTTCATTTATCATGTCTGAGTAATCTCCCTGTTAGGTTTAGGATTTTCAAAGGAATTCATGAATTGTTAGGTTGTTAGATTATTAGGATTGAATCTATAGAGTTCTTCATCTAAATTGTGTTTATTGCTTATTCTATATTAGCTGCCTAGAATCTAATCTTAGGTTGATTAGTTGACACGAAAGTGTAATTGATGGCCTGAACTATCTTAGATGAGCAAAATACCCTATTCGCAAAGAGATTTGGTTTAGGGATTTTGTGAACATATCAAAACTGAACTTTAATGCTTGTCTTAATTGTTGAATTCGCAAAGAAATTTGGAATTCTAGTTTTTAGACATAGATAATCTCTGCAACGAAAGTTGGTTGATTTTACATTCGTGATTTGAGTTCTACAATGGTTCTTAATTACAATCCTGATAATTGTTTTGTTCTGCAATTCTGAATTTTCTAAGAATTTTCCTAAGCTTAGCTTTTCTCCCATTCATCTTACAATCCGATTTTAATTCTCTTGTTATTTTTCATTTACAATTTCTCCTGTTTAGCTATATTTCCAAACTGCTAATCTATTGCGTGAACCTAAGTCCTTGTGGATTCATTCCCTAAGTACTACATCAATCTCTTAATTTGAGAGAGTAACCAAAGGTAAATTTGAGCATATCATACTTCCTGGTGAACTCTCTCTTGAAGTCATCATAGGTCAGCTAAAAACGTCCACGTGGCCCCTTAACAACTGTCTCCCGCCAGGCTAGGGCATCATCTCTCAAATACTGGGTCGCCAAATCCAGACGATATTCGGCTTGGGACCTCATGTAATCAAGGTTGCGCTCTACCTGCCTTCTCCAATTATCAGCAGCGGTGGAATCCATAACCCCTCCAAACTGATCCAGCCCCATACCCTTCATATGCCTCATCAATTCCTAGTATGTAGGTCCTTATCTGATCCTGGCATGTAGTGGTGGCGAAAATCGCTCCCGATCAACTGGCTCGCGAATATCACGGTGTATAACCTCAGTAGCCTGCTCTCCACCCAACTAAACTCTGAAAAACTCGTGGTACCTCCTCAACTCATCCAATAACTCTGCATGATCTGCAGTCTGCTCTGATTCCTGCACAAAAACTGATCGTGCCTGCTGCTGCGCCTGAAAACCAATCTGTTGGGCCACCACCTGAGCTGCAACTCGAGCAGCTTCCTGCGCGGCTATCCATGTTGTTTCCTGGGCAACTTGCCGCACGGCATCTTGAGCAGCATGCCTTGCTGCCTCCTGATCAATCTGTCTAATCGCATCCTGATCCACACTCTGACAGTGGGTCGGTCAACCTCAGCTTGGCTACCCCCGGCGTGGACACTCTCATCTGCCTGCTCACGCAAAACAGGTAATCCTAAACATCTGGCGCTCTGAGAAAGAATAGTCCTCATCTGAAAGGAAACAACTCGGTTAGTTGTGCTAACCAGCAACACACTAATACTCGACAGAAAGGGTGTCATTTATTTTAAAATTCTCTCATCCCACAAAACAACTTTAAAACAAATCCAAATCATAAATATTTCCAACTCTTAACTGCCCCCAGGTCAGAACCGGGTCGGCTAAACCTCTCTCTGATACCAAATTGTAACACCCGTCTCACCCTCTCTCAGGAACGGTGTGCCACGTGTAATACCCGTCTCACCTTTTCTCGGGAACAGCGTGTTACCATAAATAAATTTTACCACAAGTAATTCCAGTTATTAAACATCCGCTTTTAATAAACTTAAATCCGATAAATTTGATAAAATCCGATAAACCACAATAAATCCAGATAATTCCATAACATAATTGTTTTATTAAAAATCACACATAAATACGTAAAACGTCTGAGCAACCCAAAATGACACACCCAACACGTCAAGTACGAAACTACTCGCTAGGCTCTCCTGAAAGGAGAAGAAAGAGGGTGAGCAACAGGAGAGTCACTCAGTGAGGTATGGGATGCTAAAATCTGCATGTCATTGACTCGGTCTAAGAAACTAATCACAAAATAATATAGAACCAAACATGAACAAACACAACACCTATAATGCTCAACCATTAGACAATTGTCCTATTATGGGATAGTGCCCAAGCACACCCTCACCCTTGAGGTAACTATGGGATAGTGCCCAATCACACCCTCCAACGAGGTCAACTATGGGATAGTGCTCAATATCACCCTCCAACGAGGTCAACTATAGGATAGTGTCCAATATCACCGCCCAGGGGACACTTATCGATCTTAGGGTGTAGGGCAACAGATCGACTCAGATTACCTCCACCCATCCCTCACACAATGCGACGCGATACAGAAGTCCGTGTCTGTACCCCCGCTACCATGTAACCATATATATATATATAACAAACACTTAACATAAACATTATGAACAAACAATTGGGTTTAATCATCTATATCCCTATGTCCAATTTAAACAATCAAACTAGTTAGACTCGATCATTAAAACATATCACATTTAGTACTATACTATTCATAAATTAAATTCTTCGAACAAAAAACAGAAGTTTGTGGAATAGCCCTCACCTTTGCAATGTCGAAAACTGCAGTTTCTGGACTTCGAATGATTAAACCGACTTTGGATATGAAATCGGAACAAAAAATCGAGTGAGACAGTCTTCGAACGATGAAAAATGGTTTTCGGGTCAACCAGTCAAAGTCAACGGTCAACTCCGAAAAGTCAACGGTCAACGGTCAACCCAAACCGGTCAACAGTCAACAGACAAACCAAACCAGTCAAACTGGTCCAGTTAAGCTAAACCGAAAATCAATTTCAAAATCGAACCGGTTAACTTAAACCGAGAATCAATTAATTTAAACCGATTGGTTAACTTAAACTAAAATCAAATCAAAATCAATTGAATTAAACCGACCGGTTAACCTAAACCGGTCGGTGGCGAGAATTCTGGCGACGGCTTACTGGAAAAGTCACCGGCGGCGACGACGGCGATGCCGCGGCAGCTTCCCGGCGGCGAACGAACAACAGCTCCGGCGAACAAACGGTGGCGGTTCCCGGCGAAAGGCGGCGGCGCGTGGACGTCACGCGCGGAACCGGCGGTGTTGTGTGGTGGCGCGTGAACCTCACGCGCTTCCTTCAAGCGGTGCGTGGCGGCGCGTCTGGCGGCAGATTTAGCTAAGCTTGGTGTTTCCGGCTTTATCTCGTCCTCATGAATCCGATGGTGGCCTTAGATTTGCGAGATTCGAAGTGGTTAGCGAGAGATCTTAAAAATACTAAACAGCCAGAAACTAAAGCTTACGAAACGTTACAGAAGGATCGTATCAAGGCGTTTTGATTTGATGAGGTTGACGGAAATATGATCTCTCTCTTTGGAGTCAATCTTAAGTGTTTCGGGAATGAAGTTTTCTCTAGAACGGGAAACGGATTGATCGAGGATCAGAAAGTCTACAGTTGACCATAAAAGAGAGAGGATCGATTGATCCATTGGTTGGACCGATCGATCCAGAACTCAGTCGCTGAGTGGCATAAGGGCGTGGATCAATCGATCTAGGATGTGGATCGATCGATCTGCCAAGTTGTCGTTTGATTGGTTAAGGTGTGGACCAATCGATCCGAGGTTGGATCGATCGATCTTGCACAGAGGAGGTGTGGACCGATCGATCCGGAGGTTGGATCGATCGATCCAACACTGTCGGTAGCTTTCTTTTGTTCTCTTTGGGCTCACCTAACTCCGAAAAACTCTGAGTTTTCTTCTTCCTGGGTTGTTGGTGGTTCTTGTGTGCGAAAAAAGGAAGAATTCAGAGGTTTAGGAGATTTGTGAGAGAGCAAAGAGAGAGAGAGCTTGGTTGTGGCTTTAAGGAAGGGTGTGAGCTTGTTGGAGCTTGGTATGGCTTGGGTTGCAGAGGTGTTTTGTCAAAGCGTGGAGGAGTTCTCCGACTTCGTCGTGGTGCTGTTCTTGGGTAGCAGTTCCGTCCCAATCAAGGTGAGTGCGTGACCATGAGTTGATCTAAGCATTTGAAAAGTTTTGTGTGAATCTTTGTTGAGTTGTTAGATCCTGGGGTTGTGTGGCTTGTTTCCATGCTTGGACCGATCGATCCATTTTGCTTAGCTTGGTGTGTTTGTTCGTTTTTGCGTTGTGAGCGGTTTATTGTCTTACGTGCTTCTGTGTATAGCTAGTAGATGGGAGGACCGCCTCACTAAGTATTTTTGGTAAGACTTACGCATCGCTGTGTTTTTGTGAGTTGCAGGTAAAGATAAAGTGTGATCGTGGAATCAAGGCGATAAGGAGGGGATGATTAGGACTCGGTTGTCCTGTTGTTGGTTTGTCGTTGTTGTTGTCGAACTTGTTTATGTTTATGTTTATTTAAACTCGATTATTGTAGTTAAATGCTTCTGAATATTTATTAAGATCGAGTCTTATTATTTTTGTTGACCGTGTTTGTGAATAGTTTTTATTATGAGATTTTAGCTATTGTTTTAAAAAAAAATCGGATGTAGTCGTTTCAATTTGGTATCAGAGCGTAGACGGTTCTAGGATGGTTTAGGATTGCATGTTGTTGTGAACCGTGGTATTGTATGCTAGAATTGATTATGTGGTATTTAGTCAATTTGTTTGAGCATGGGGTCTTAGAATCATCCTCTTTGAGTCTGTGAGATTCCACGGTAAGTTATCTTTACTCTGTGAGTTGTTTAGTATCTTAGTCTCTGTTCTTGGTTGTTCAGATAGATAAAGGTGGTAGAGGTCGTGGTAGAGGTCGTGGCCGCGGTAGAGGTCGTGGTCGTGTTCCAGTGGTGGCAGAGAGTGTAACACGGAGTGCTATGGTTGAGCGAGTAGCGGCTCAGCATGTGTATCAGGAGGGATCTAAGGGTGTAGCCGGTGTGAGTGCCGGTGTGGCTGGAGTTCCAGCGGGTGCTGCGGGTGTTGCAGCGGATTGTGCTCAGGCCCGAGATGATCATATTGCGGGTTTGCTTATTTTGCTGTTGGGGCGGTTACCAGAAAGGGTATCAGTGCAGGCTCCTGTTGTGCCACCAGTGGTTGAAGTGCAGCCAAGGGTTGCAGTTGCTGAGGAAGTCCCATCTTATCTGAAGATAATGGAGCAGTTACAGAGGATTGGCACGGGATTCTTCCTGGGAGGTGCCAAACCTAAGGACGCGGATGCATGGAGGATGAGGATGGAACGGAATTTTCGTTCGAATAGGTGTCCCAAGGGATACCGGGTTGACCTGGCAATCCATTACCTGGAGGGTGATGCACATCTCTAGTGGAGGGGTGTTGCGGCCATGAGAGTTCAGGCGGAGATGGCCTGGGAAGATTTCGTGGAGGAGTTTAACTCCAAGTATTTTCCTCAGGAGCCACTTGACTGGTTGGAGGATCGGTTCCTAGATTTGTCTCAAGGGGACAGGACTGTCCGCGAGTATGAGGCGGAGTTTAACCGTCTCAGTGTGTACGCAGGTCGAGCGTTGGAGGATGAGCGAGCTCGGGGACGAAGAGTCTTGCTGGGTCTTCAGGCTGAGTTGAGGAACCGTTGCCTTGTGCGGGTTTTTGGCACGGTTGCTGAGTTGATGGAGACAGCTGCTCTGCTGGAGGAAGGTCTGAGAGATGAGGTGGTGGTTGGTAGCCCCAACTTTCAGGCGAGGAGGCCGCAGTAGCAGTCTGGTCTTCTAGTGTTCTTCCAGTGTTATGCAGAGCGGTTCGGGATGCTTCAGGTGCGGGAGCAAGGATCACAGGGTTGCGAGTTGCCCTCAGAAGGGCGAGGCGCGTGTGGATACGCGTGTGTGCTATCAATGCAGGGAGACAGGACATATCAAGCCGATATGTCCCAAGTTGCAGAGAGAGGTAACCGTGGCACCGCCAGCGAGTTAGAGTGCAGTGGCGCCCCAAGTTTATTCTATCGTGGAGACGGGAGGCCCAAGTTGTAGGCCGATCACAGGTATTTTTGTTAAACTTACCTGAGTAAAAAATTCTTTTGTTGTTGTTGAATTTATTGTCTCCATGATGGGGTGTCAGGGTTCTGAGCATATGAAAAATGTGCAGGGACCCTGGTTGTGGGAGGTATTGAATCCCATGAGTTGTTTGATACTGTAGCATCGTATTGCTTCATTACTCCAGAATTTTCCGAGAATGGCAAATTACGGGGAGCAACAGAGGAGCGGTTGGGTTTCGTTAAAGTTGCTGGATGTAAGCTACTGACCATTCACGGTCGAGTTGCTGACGTGGAGGTTCAGGTGGCTAGGAAGTCTATGCCAGCGGATATGGTCATTTGCTCGGTGGAGCTTTATGACGTCATTCTAGGCATGGATTGGCTCGGGAAGTTCAGAGCGCATCTGGAATGTCACTGAGGGCGTGTTGTTTTTGAAAAGAAACAAAGGAGGTTGGTTTATCAGGGAGTGAAACCAACTTCTGGGAGTCTCGTGATCTCGGCCATGCAGGCAGAGAGTATGATCGAGAAGGGTCGCGAGGCGTATCTGGTGACGATAGTGACATCAGAGACTGTGGGAGAGGTTGCGGTTGGAGATATTCGGGTTGTTTGGGATTTCCAGGATGTTTTCCAGTCGTTGCAGGGAGTACCACCGTCTCGGTCTGATCCTTTCACGATTGAGTTGGAACCCGGGACAATGCCGATATCTAATGCACCGTATAGGATGGCTCCAGTAGAGATGGCAGAGCTGAAGAAGCAGCTGGAAGAGTTGTTGGGTAAAAGTTTTATCCAACCGAGTACTTCACCATGGGGAGCGCCGGTGTTGTTTGTGAAGAAAAAGGATGGGAGTTTCTGATTGTGTATTGATTATTGGGGACTGAACCGAGTCACTGTGAAAAATAGGTATCCTCTTCCTTGGATTGATGAGTTGTTGTATTAGCTGAGAGGGGCTACTTGGTTCTCCAAGATAGACTTGGCGTCGGGATATCATCAGATTCCGATCGATGAAAAGGATATCCGGAAGACGGCTTTCAGATCCAGATATGGATAATACGAGTTGTGGTGATGCCATTCTGGTTGACGAATGTACAAGCAGCATTCATGAAGTTGATGAACAGCGTGTTCCAAGAGTATCTGGATGAGTTTATGATCATCTTTATCAATGATATTTTGGTGTATTCGAAGAGTCCTGAAGAGCACGAGTTGCATCTGAGAGTTGTTCTCGAGAAGTTGCGAGAACAGAAACTATTTGCTAAGTTGAGCAAGTGTAGTTTCTGGCAGCGAGAGATTGGATTTCTGGGTCATATTGTGTATGCAGAGGGAGTTTCTGTAGATCCAGAAAAGATTCAGGCTATCAGAGAGTGGCCAAGGCCGAGGAATGCTACTGAGATTCGGAGTTTTCTCGGGTTAGCAGGTTATTATCGGAGATTCGTTAAGGGTTTCGCGAGTATGGCTAAGTCTATGACAAAGCTGACAGGGAAGGATGTTCCTTTTGTTTGGTCTCCGGAGTGTGAGGAGAGTTTCGCGAACCTGAAAACGATGTTGACTAGTACGCCTGTATTGGCACTGCCGGGGCTGGATCGATCGATCTTGCATAGAGGAGGTGTGGACCGATCGATCCGGAGGTTGGATCAATCGATCCAACACTGTCGACAGCTTCCTTTTGTTCTCTTTGGGCTCACCTACCTCCGAAAAACTCTGAGTTTTCTTTTTCCTGGGTTGTTGGTGGTTCTTGTGTGCGAAAAAGGGAAGAATTCAGAGGTTTGGGAGATTTGTGAGAGAGCAAAGAGAGAGAGAGCTTGGTTGTGGCTTTAAGGAAGGGTGTGAGCTTGTTGGAGCTTGGTGTGGCTTGGGTTGTAGAGGTGTTTTGTCAAAGCGTGGAGGAGTTCTCCGCCTTCGTCGTGGTGCTATTCTTGGGTAGTAGTTCCGTCCGAATCAAGGTGAGTGCATGACCATGAGTTGATCTAAGCATTTGAGAAGTATTATGTGTTTTGGGTGAATCTTTGTTGAGTTGCTAGATCCTTGGGTTGTGTGGCTTGTTTCCTTGGTGTTTAAGGTTGGATTTATGCTTAATCGTTCGTAGGAAGCAAGGTTGAGGTTCAGGGGGTTCGTTGGTCGTGTGCAGCCGTGGGGGAAGTCGAGATCGGAGTTGCAGAGGGTATTGGATCGACCTATCCAATGGTGGATCGATCGATCCAAGATTATGTCTTGCGGGGACTCGTCTCGATGGAGGCTGGATCGATCGATCCATGCGTCGGATCGATCGATCTGGTGAAGGTAAGGGGGATCGATCGATCCAGGGGTGGGATCGATCGATCCATATTGCTTGATCTTGTTGCTGTTCGTTTGGTGTTTTTGGATCGATCGATCTGTGCTTTGTTATTGGCTGGGATCGATCGATCCATGCTTGGACCGATCGATCCATTTTGCTTAGCTTGCTATGTTTGTTCGTTTTTGCGTTGTGAGCGGTTTATTGTCTTACGTGCTTGTGTGTATAGCTCGTAGATGGGAGGACCGCCTCACTAAATATTTTTGGTAATACTTACGTATCTCTGTGTTTTTGTGAGTTGCAGATAAAGATAAAGTGTGATCGTGGAATCAAGGCGATGAGGAGAGGATGATTAGGACTCGGTTGTCGTGTTGTTGGTTTGTCGTTGTTGTTGTCGAACTTGTTTATGTTTATGTTTATTTAAACTCGATTATTATTGTTAAATGCTTCTGAATGTTTATTAAGATCGAGTCTTATTGTTTTTGTTGACCGCGTTTGTGAATAGCTTTTATTATGGGATATTAGCTATTGTTTAAAACAAAAATCGGATGTAGTCGTTTCAGGTTAGGTGGTGGTTCACTCTCCGGCGGAATTTCTGTAGAGTTTCTCTACTCAGGAGAGTTGTAGAAATTGTGATGGTAAAGAGTTGTATTTATAGAAAAAGATGAGAAGGTACCTAGGGTTATCTTGTGGGTTTGATGAGTTTTGAGTTGGGTTGATGGGCCTTACCCAAAAATTGGGCTGTTACACAATAATAATCAACAAGATCCATATTCATATCATCAAACGAGATTAAAAAATAAGACCTTAAATATCTTTACCAAGAACTAGCGAAAGCACTTGCAAAGAAAGCTTTGCCAGTTTGAAAATATTATTTTCATTAGCAACCAATTCAGACAAGAACTTTAGATTTGTTGGTGTTTTTTTCTAGACATGAAAATGGGAGAGAGAGATAGATTTAAATACATTTCTTTGGTCAAAGATCATAAATATGTTGCCAAAAATATAATTCATGAATTACACCTAGTGAAAAAAATACCACGCATTAATTAGGAGAATATCCATGCATATATATAAAAAATAATACAATCTTTTAGATAAATTAGTGTTACTTATATTAGCACAAATTAACATATAATTTACGGAAATTAAAAATTAAATTTGTTCACATGGCCACTCCAAGTGTAATTGGAAATGTCTTGTACATTATCTCACATTTTGATCAATAAGAGTGCTTCTTACCAAGTATCCATTTTTTACCAAGATCAAACGGGCCAGAAATCTGCGGACTAGACCCAACAAAATCTACCATGAGGCGGGTTTAAACATAAAACTTTAAATTTGTTAAAAAACGAGTTTCGCAGACCTGTTTATTATAGACTGCAGGTTTTCTTGCAGGTTGATGGGTTAGCCCACAAACTATTAAAAAATAAATAAATTCTATATATAAATAAAATGGTCAGATCTAAAATTAAGTTTGAAAAAAATAACCATCCACAACAAGACCCATTTGTTGATAATTGATGGTGGTGGTTCGTAATTTTTTTTTGTAAAATTTAGTCATCTTCATGCTCTGTTCTTTTTCTTCTCTATACAAACTCTTTACTTTTTCTTCATTGTCATAGCTTGAAGATGTTGTTGGCTTAGGATCAGTGGTGGATGTAGAAAAAACTTTTATGAGGGACAAAATATAAGAATTTATTAAATTTTCTATAAATTATATAAAAAAATTAAATATCTTCACGTAAGTTTTACTGTCATCATTTTATTGATTAGTAACAAAAGTCATATATTTATCCAATGAATAAACTTTAACTAAAACAGACCTTCACATAAGTTTTACTGTTGCGAAATATAGTTGAGTCAAAGGCGACTATGAATGTTTCCATGGTTTAACAGAAGTTTGAACATGCTCTTGCATCCAAGTATGAGTGATATGCTTAATAAAAACAGCAAAGGAAAGTTTTGTGTAATGTGAGGTTTTTATCTTAGTTGTGCACTCAAGCAAGGCGAGTTAAAGCCTTGGTGATGTTATGCAATTTTGAGATTAAAGCTAGCAACTTAGTTGAGGGGGAGCAAGAATTTCTCTACATCATCTTGGAGTCATGATCGGTTTATTGTCGTGTTATTTCTTGAATGGTTAATTGCTTGAGTATCTAACTAAGCTAAAAAGAGGGGGATTGAAGATGTTAAATTGTGTGAGCTACAACTTAGCCATCAAGAGGGAGATTGTTAGTTTTTTTTGTGATGCTGCTAAGTTGTATATTTGCTAGAACATGGTATGATACAGCTGGTGCGACATATGAAACATAGTCACTGCGTTAGAATCATCACATATGTGTTGACAGCTTAGAGAGAGATCTTGAGTTCAAAGTGCAAACAAACAAGGTGAGCTTGAGTTCTAAAACTCAGTTACAAAGGGGGAGATTGAAAGTATATTTGTAATTGGTTGTTAAATTCAAGATATGTTTATACAGACTGCAACAGAAGAAGTGTGTGTGTGACATAAGAGTTGATACAGACTACAACAGAGGCGAGTATGTGTGTGACACAAACGTCTGTTGTGATGCAAGAACTGTTGTGATGCAAGAACTGTTGTTGAACAGATGATACATAAAGAAGATCCAATAAGAAAGAAAAGTGTCATGTGGGCTTTGAGATCATTAGAGAAGTCATGTGGGCCTTGTTTCATATAGAATTCCAAGGTTGAGGAGCTTAGGGTTCTTGCTCTTGAGGATTATATAAATAGAACGCAGCCGTGAATGAAAAAGGTTGCGCATCTAGGGTTTATTTGAGAGAAGCACACATGTGTGTGTGACGTTGCCCCACCAGACATAATAGAGAGATCTGTTGGTGGTTTAGTTGTGAAGATACACACGTCGGAAAATACAATGAGTAGTAGTCTTCTTTCATTGTAATTCTAGAAAAGAGTGGTGGCTGCCATATAGCAATTGTAGGTTGTGGCCTTTTTTAGTGAATAGTTTCTGAATTTGGTCCCGGGAACATAGGTTAACCGAACCCCATTAACAAATCTCTTGTATTTTATTTACTTTATGTACATACCAACTCGTTACACACTCTCTCATCATATAAACGTATAGATCTAGCACACATAGTTATTACATATCGTTGGTATCCTTCACCGTTTGTTGTCTTTGGATGCAGATAGATGCAGCCAACAAGAGAGTGATGAGAAGGGAGAGTAATGGAAATGATGACATGATTGTGATTAGTGGTTTTTCTTTTTGGTTTGAATGAGTTGAGTTGTGGAGAGCAAAAACATTTTGTATCGGTATTTATTGAAATCCCTAGCGGTTAAAACCGTGCCAGTAAACTGAGAAAACACTCCCAGTATTTATTGACGTTTTGCACACGTCACAGTTTGATCCTTGGTATAGACTTTATGGTAATCAAATCAAACTTTGATTTCCAGTACGAGAATCATGCATGTTGTGGCCCATGTTAACTAACATGTAAATCTGAAAAAGGACGATCAATAAATGGGAGAAGACAAAGATTCAATTGCCCTTTATTTTAAATTAATGATAGTTAAAATAAATTTAAGAGATGTATTCAACTGCATTATGATTAAATTTTTATTTTATTTTAATAATTATTTTATTTAATAGTAAAAAATATAATCACCATTAGTAATCTATTCCATTCACTCTCTCCTATTTTTTTTTTTTTGTCTCTTGTTTTATTCATTTTTCATTAAAAAATTATATTTCTCATCTAGAGTAGTGGTAACCAGTCAAAGACAAAGCAAAAACGTATTTATATTATTTATCTAGTAGTAACCAATTAAAGCCAAAATTTTATGAGGGCATGGGAGAGAAAATTTTATAAATTTTGTAATTTAAAAAAAAAAAAATCAATGTTAAGTTGTACTACTCTTAATTTAAATTTTGATATCAATTTTTTTTTAGTAATATTAGAAGAGAGAAGAGAGAAGAGAGAATAATAAAAAAGAAAGATTGTCCTTCTTTAACTAAAATTATTCTTATTTTGATAACATGTTGAAAATCCTATAACAAATATTTCTTTTTTTATAGCATGTCTATTGACAAGGCCGTTCATTGACATAATAAGAACATGCGTGCGGGTATTATATCAAACCATTAATTTGGCAAAAGACTAGTTGACTAGTAGAACGCGAACATCCTTAGACCTAACTTCTCAATTCGAGGAGTAGTAGCATCACCATGCTTTAGGAATTTGACGAATAAGAACTAGTTGTGGTGCACCAAACTAATGCCCTGGGATGGTTCCAACGCTTCTGGAAGCAGGGGCGGATCTAGAAATTTTTTCAAACGGGACACAAATAGTATACGAAAAAATATTAAACAAAATACTGAAAACATAATGTCATACTAAAAAAAAAAATCTACAAATGTATTCTACAATTTTTATCATATATTTAAAGAAATAATTTTATAACACAATTTGTTTATCATAAAAATATGTAAAAACCAGTTTTTAATTTTTTTTTAAACATATAAATGTTCCTTCTTGTTTTATTTTCTTCTAACACTATATTCATTACTTTTCTTACACTTAAATATGTAGCAAACAAGTACAATCATTAATAGATAAATGTCTCTAAAGTTCTTTAATATATATGTTTATATTATATTACTTAATCTTAATGCATAAAAGTTGGAGGTATGTGAGACAATGTTTAAAAGTTAGTATACATTAAAAAAAGTTATTGTATAGCAAACGAAATATAATGTTTTTTGTGGAGAAAACAAAAAAAAAGTGGACATAACATTAGTTAAATATGGATAAAGGAAAGTATCATCAATGCAAAACACATATATAAATATATTTAATTTGAGGATTTGCGGAGGTAAATGAGAAAATACAAAAGGAAATATATATTTAAATTAAAGAAAACTAAAAATTATTGTACAAAGAAAAACAGGAAACAAAGAATTAAAGGAACAAATATAGAATGAGTGGGGGCAACGTGGATAGAGTTAATGGGTGCAATAAAAGGAATTTTCATATAAAATCTTCAATATTCACAATTTTACATTACAAAATTAAAATTTAAGAAATTAAGTGGAGGCAAGTGCACCCACACCTTCCTTACTAGATCCGCCCCTGTCCGGAAGAGGTGGTCAACTCGTAGGTGTTTGCTCCGGCTTCCTTAATCTGAAAACAGCTATTTGTTTCCATCGGAATACCACCGATAAGAATGGTAGAATCTGATTCATTGACTTCCAAGAACTTTGACAACTCATTGCAGACCGGCCAGGGGTTAGACTTGAACTTGATGGTTGCGTCGGAACAGAGCCGTGCTTGCTTTAGATTAAAAAGGGAAAGTGCCCTAGGCCACTTATATATTTTAGTTTTAGGAGGCCACATTTGAATTTCAACTTAGTCTACTTGGTAAAATTTTGTCATAAGTTAAACTAGTATTTAACCTGCGATACAATTTGTTTTTTACATAATCATAATTTAATCAACTTAATTGATTTGTCTAATATTGATGGTGTTAACAAAATAATGGAATGATGATTTACCTGTGTTGTAGCACCGAGTTAATTATATTTTAAATTTATATCAATATCGATCCAAACTCGTCCGCCATATAACCACGTCCCATGATATTTTTAAATTTTTATAAGTGTAAATGTTCATAATATTTTAAACTTTTAAAATTTTAAAAATTTATAATATCTGGTATAATTCAACGGTTCGACTAAAGAACCAAATTAAATTGGATACAAACTTTTAAATTTGGATGCTTGTTAAGTTAAACTTCCTGTTCATTCAGATTTAGATTCATTTTAGTCTTATTTATAATATGACTGTGAACCATTGTCAAAAAATTTCAATCGATGTAGGACGTTGAACACACAAAGTTTCTTCATTGCTTGAGTAATACACGTCCATTTTTAAAAATTGGAATCACGACAAATGCAGAATAAAAATCTAGAGTTTTATTAATTTTATATATTATATGATGATTCAAAACAACTAAACAAAATATCAAACAAAGATGATAGGAGAATTATAATTTTAAATCTTAACAAAATTTTTTAAATATTTATACTATTAATTGTAGAACATTATATGAATATTTCAGATTTTATAATTAAAATTAAAATTTTTAATTGTGTTTGGTTATATGGATAGTAGAGAATTAATTGTAAAGATCGTTTGGATACATATATATAAGTATTTTTATATTTCATATTTACTCTTAATAAATTTTTTAATTTATTCTTTAAATCAAATGCATTTTATGTAATATCTTACAAAATTAAAGTTATGTTAATATATATTCTCAAGGATCGAGCACAATTCACTATCATTTCTTCTTTTTTTTGGGCATGTGGGCCGTAACTTTATTCCATATTTTCTATATTATTTTGCCTTTTGTGTTTTACTTATTTACGAGATCTCCATTTTTGTTTATTATACTACTTTTTGTAGATTCAAATATTTTCACATTATTTCTATAGCTCGTTGTTTCATTTTTTTTAATTATGTTTCATAGTTGTATATTAAAATTATTTTCTGGTTGATCAATGAATTTTTTAGATCACGAATAAATTTAATTAAAAACATGTTTAATAGAGCTGGATTTTAGTTAAATTAAAAAGCCACAGTTAAATTTTGTCATAAGCCTCTACAATCGGCAGGGCACTGCGTCGGTCGGAATATGTATCGTCGTTTTTTTCTGCTCTGTGTGTTAGTTAACATGGACTATTCTGCATGCTCCTCGTGTTGATTGTACATAAGATGAATTAAAATTAACAAAACAACAATTCCTTCAGTGATCGATTGGAGGATGGAAAATAAATAACCTTCCAACAACAACAAAAAAAGGAGTCCCAGTCTCATCATATTGTCCATGGTCATCAGATTCATCACATCTTGTCTGCGAAGAAGCAAATTAGTGAAGTTCAATCTCCCTCTCTCTCTACAAAAATTTGAATTTAGGAGTTCGCAAAGGACCATATGCCTAAGATTTGATGTACAAAACATGATTACTTACCAAGGAAATCAGAGTTAATTTAACTGTAAAACGCGATCCATTTGTAACAAACAACTATATGTAAAATAATATACGAATAGAATAGTTACTAATTCGGTTTTTTATTTAATCTCAAGCATAGTGGCCATAGACGAGTCTCAGGCTTTACATTACATGACTTTGACTAGGGTATTATCCCAACCCATTATTTTCCAGTGACGGTATACTTATTCCATAGCCAACCTTAGACCTAGCTTTCCAACCCGAGAAGTAGAAGTAGTAGCCGTAGTAGCATCATCATCAGCCTTGTGGAATTTGACGAGTAAGGTCTTAGACGTATCATTGGTGAGAACTAGTTCTGACAAACTAAACCAACCCCCTGGGTTGACGCCAACGGTTCCGATAGATGTGCTCAACTCGTAAGTGTTTGCTTGGACTTCGTTAATCTTAAACCAGCAATTTGTTCTCTTCGGTTTACCACCGATGAGAATCTTAGGCGCTGATGAGGATTCCTCGTATTCCCAGAACTTGGAAAAGTGGCTGCATAACGGCCAGTGATCGGGCTTGAACTCGATGGTTACATCGGAATATGTATCCACGATGGTTTGATTGGTCCCAGACCATATAAATGCGAAGCTAACAGGTGGACCGCCTAGGAACTCAGGTTTTAGGGTGATGCGCAGTGGACAAATGGAAAAGAAATGAACTGGGTCAAGGGGGTATGGGATAAGACTACCACCGGAGTTACTAAGCGACTGGATGAAGTATTTTTTACCGACCTCGACTGGATTATTGTTGGTGTCCTTCACCGTTTGTTGTCCTTGGATGCACACAGATGCAGCTAACAAGAGAGTGGTGAGAAAAGAGAGCAATGGAAATGATGACATGATTGTGATTAGTGTTTTTTGTTTTTGGTTTAAGTGAGTTGAGTTGTGGAGAGGAAACACATTTTGTATCGGTATTTATAGAAATCCTCTGCGGTTATAACCGTGCATGCAAGTAAATTGAGAAAACACTAAATTTATCAGCTATAAATGTTTATTGGCGTTTTCCAGTACAAGAATCATGCATGATGGTCACATGTTAACCAACATATAAAGCTGAAATAAGGACGATCAATAAATGGAAGGCAAGGATCCAAAAGCAGAGAGGTGGGTGAACCAACGTATGAAATTATTCTCAACTTCTTTTTCTGGCCACAATTTTTTTTATCTTTTATTAAAGAGCTTTAAAAACAAGAACCAAAAATGAAACCAAATTATTTCCACCACGTTTTGCGAGAAGACAAATGATTGACAACAATTTAAATTCACTATACTAATTATAATCCAGTTTTATAAGACAAGTAACAATTAAGCGACAAGATCAAGACGAGGGAGAAATGGGCTAAGTAAAACTTGTCAGTGAATTGTACAGAAGACGTAAAATTGTTAGCGAATTATTGAGGAAAAAGTGAAGAAAACAAAGAAGAACGTAGATCAATCAGGTTTGACCAGATATTTTCTACCACGTTTTGAAAGACAACAAATGAGTGACAACAATTCAAAATCTCAACAATAATAATAATAATCCAGTTTTTAAAGACAAGTAACCATAAAGCGACAAGAATCGAGAAGAGGAAGAGATGGGCTTAGTAAACTTGTCTCAGAAAATTATTCAGAAGAAGGGAGGAAAATGCAGAAACACTTTGCATAAGTTATAGTATTAATGGATCAGATCCTATAACCTCAATTAACACACATACATCTGAAGATGCAGATCTGAACAGCCAGCTGATGTCATCAGGAGTCTGTATCTGCATCAGGAGTCTGTATGCTGACGTGGACACGTAAGCTGACGTGGCGAAACTAGAGACGATGGCGTGACGAGCCAAGGAAGTGGTAGCTGACTTGGCAAAGAGATAAAGACGTGAGTTGTGTAGAGATTCACTAAATATTCTCTAGCATAATTTAAGGAAATGATAAACTTGAGGAGCAAGTTTATTCCTTTTGTGTAGATTTGGCTAGATTCTCCACCCAAGGGATTGGGAGTTTCATTTTAATAGCTTAGAGAGACCATATGTCGTGGTTAACACTCTAAAGCTATTATTGTGAGGTTGTAAACTTCAAAGCTAAAGAATAAAGCGGAGAAGGTGAGTGTTCAAGTCTCTTTGTGTATCACGGGCGGGTGATTAGAACGCAGAGATCTGCTAATTCTCTTTATGTTTCACGGGTGGGTGAATAGAGTGAAGAGAGTTAGATATATCAACTAGGGTTTTGTTATCTTCGTGCGGGTAGATACATAACTAGGGTTGATTTGTTTTACTCGACTTTGATATCTTTGAGAGGATTGATTCAAAGGAGAGTTAGAGCTTAGGATTTTTTTTAGTCGGGGACAAGTCTATTAGGAAGAATAGATTGTGTAACACCGAAACAAGTAGATCTTTGTATAGATTACATTGTTAATAAAACAAGTTAAAGCGTTGGCTTGGCGCGTTCCAAGTGTAATCAGTGTGTTGTTTACCCTCTATACCTTTACAATTGGTATCAGAGCGGACACCTGATAAAAGAGTTAGTTTGTCATTTCAACAGGTGAGATCTTGCGACGAGGTATGGAGAATCCACATCAGTACGGTGCTGTGAACAAATCGCTGATGTTTGACGCTGAGCACTATGGTGAGTGGAAAATACAGATCAGACAAATGATTCAGAGTATTGATATGAAAGCTTGGTTCGCTGTGAAATATGGGTGGTCACAACCAACAATTACGAACGAGAAAGGGAAAACTATGAGAAAGCCCATTAAGTTATGGACTGCTGATGAGAAGACAGAGGCAAAACATAACTCACAAACATTTTTTGTTATTCTCAGCTCTTTATCATTGGATCAATTCACAAAGGTGCAAGATTGTAAGTCTGCAAAAGAAGCTTGGAATATTATGGAGGCCTTTGTAGAAGAAACCAACAGTGTGAGGCAGACCAGATCTGAAATATTGTCGTCTGAGGTTGACAACTTGACCATGGGAGATGGTGAGCCTATTGATGTATTCAGCAATCAGCTGAGTTCTCTTCGTTAGGAAGCTGAAGTGCCTGGGAAGATGTACAAGGATAAGAAACTGGTCAAGATGTTTCACAGGAGTCTGTCACCCAAAGTTCAGTCCCAGAAATCCATTGTTAAAGATGCTTTGAATTCTGATCAGGTCGTGGGAATAATGCAGGCGGATGAGTTGCAGCTGAAGAAAAGAAAAATTTCAGGAAAAGAAACCACTGTGGTAGCTAATACTCTAAAGGCTCCGAGTGTAATGATATGCTCAAATTTACCCTAGAGCTACTCTCTCAAATTAAGAGATCACTGTAGTATTTAGGAATCGAATCCACAGGGACTAATGTTCACACAATAGATTAAAAGTTTGAAAATTTAGCTAAACAGAAGAAACTGTAAAAATTAAAATAGCAAGAGAATAAAAAATCAAAGGGACAACTTTTGCTGTGAAATCACCTGAAGGAAATAAATCTTCTGGACAAAATCAGAATATTGTACCTGCAGGAGTTGGAGTTAGTATAATCAGAGGTATGCATGCTCACAACTGGAGGAGATTAGAACATCAGGTTACTCACAATCATCTAAGAAGTAGAAGAACAGAATGTTGGTATTGTGGAAGCCCTAATCATTACAAGGCTGACTGTTACAGCTTTCTGAGTCATGTAAATCAGCTCATGCGACTGAAAAGTACCACAGAGATGGTCGACAGCACAGTCTAGTCTACATCAAGAAGAAAGATCTGTATTGATGGTTTGAAGGCTAATCTTATCAGTGTTAGTCAACTGTGTGATGATGAATTAGATGTAACCTTCACCAAAGATGGCTGCAAGGCTGTTGACAAACAGGGTTGTGTTAGACTTCAAGGTCAGCGATCTGGTCATAACTGCTACATGTGGAAATTATCTAATTCACTAGAGTCAAATCAGAAAGATGCTAAAGTTTCAGAATGTGTGCTGAGCCAATGCAACCTACAGCAGTCTGGAAACGGTGAGAATCACTTCCAACAAGAAGTTGTAGAAAGGATTTAGGAGGGCAAAGTTACCAGGTCTGCTGATGTTCTTGATGAGTTGAAGATATTCAACAACAGTGTATCCATTTAACAGGAGGGTGTACAAAGGATTCAAGAGGACATAGTTATCAAGTCCGTTGATGTCGTTGATGGGTTGCAGGAGATAATCAAGGTGGGTCTTGATGATGTGTATATTTAACGATTGACTGTTCATGAACCAGTTGAGTATAGAGACAAGGTACCTAATGCTGCTAAGTTATCAGGTCAAGATACTGTGTTTTATAGAGAGCAGGGAAGTAGAATTACTAGAGAGTAGTTCGATCAACAATTTGTTGATGAATATCGGATAGCTGGTATGCAAGATGAACTGGAACAGTTTGTGAAGACAGTGACTCAGGCGTTTGAAATGAGATCATTGGATGATCGAAGCACAAGTCGTTGTCAACTGTAGAGGTTGAGTACATTGCACTTGGGAGCTGTTGTACACAACTCATATGAGTGAAACTGATGGCTGCAGACTATGTTGTACCATGTGGATGGATGTCTGTACAAAGTTCTGATTAGTAAATTCAAGTGGTTCATTATAAGTAGACCAAACATCAGTTATGCAGTTAGAAGCTGTGGTCGATTCAGTGAGAACCCTAAAATGTTACATATGAGAGCTGGTGAAAGGGTCATCAGATATATCAAGGGCACAAAGGATATGAGTTTACTGTACTCCAAGGGAACCGACAGAAACCTGAAAGCATACTGCTCCCTGAACAACAATGAAAGATCAAGTGGTGGCTATTTTATTCTGGGAACGAATATGATCTTCAGTTACGTTCAGAAGCTTGATAAAGTACCTCAATCGATTGTTAAATCTGAGATTAATACCTTGGGAATCTGTTTCAATCACCTGATGAGGATGAAATGAACGGGAACTGCGTACAGTACCTTCTTGAACCCTGTTTCAACTGTGTGTGATAATCAAGTTTTTGCTAATATTTTTGCAGCAAAAGTATCACAATTTGAAACTGATAATCAAGATCCTAGATATCAGTTTATTCATAGGTTAGTGGAGGAGAAACTGATAGTAGCAGAACTTCTAAGCACTAAATTGAAAATTGTTGAATTGGTTACAAAATCTTTGGACTTTGATCGGTTTATAATTCTGAGAAAAGTCATTTGGAGTTTGTGAGATCTAATTTGTTTTGTGAGTTGTGCTGATCAGAAACAGGGACATGCATCAGAACAGGCCATAGAAATTCCTAAGGATGTATAAAGGATCAACATTCTGTTTCAATCAAGAATCTATGGGAAATAGCTGCCTATCATGCCAATCTTTGTGATCACCTCGTAAAATGTTACCATGAAGAAGGAGGTCAAAGAGCTGAGGAGAGGCATTTGTGTGCATTCCAATCAAAAGAGTACCAGATGGTTGAGAAAACAAGTGATATGTCTGGTACGTCTGCAACAGAGCCATGAGGAAAATCAATAACAAAAGAATGCACAAATATCAGCGGTTGAGAAGTCAAGTGATATTGATGATACAAATCAGGAGGTTCAACAGAAAATCATTCATGTCTGTTGGATCTAAGCTCCAAGGAAGTGTATCATGAAAAAGTCAAAAAAAAAAAAAAGGAAAAAAAAAATGTTGACTTGGTACACTCCTGATCTTGACCTCTCCAAAGGAAATTCCAGCTGCCAGCTTCATGTTGATAGTAAACATTTGGATCAAAGGCATGACAGTGTGAAAGACTAACCACTGATCACAGAGATGATTCCTTGAAAATTCAAAAAGGTTGTGGTAGTTTCTGATGAAGTCCTCGACAAGTGGTTGGCACACATCGCAGACAGATCTCAAGGTATGAAATTTCTGGTTTAAAAATAAAAAGAGTGTTTTTGATGGTCTGGTGCTTTTCTGGTTCCCTCACTTCCTGTGTTTAACTATGTTTGGGAGTCTGAGATTATGTGTGAAAGGCTGAAAAAGAAAAGAAAATATGCTAAAGAAATCAACATCTTGTAGAAGAAATCAAATGGTTGATTGTTGAAACACGAGTCTGATTTTGTTTAAAACATTGTTGATGAGAAAAAATCATATATGTTTTCTACAAGTGTGCATTAATTTGTTTGTTAAGTGTTTCAGGATTAAGTTCATTTCTTTCAGCTCACTGTGGTAGCCTTGAATCTCTAAGCTGTGAATCCTAAAAGGAAAAGTGAATCAAGGAGTTGATATATTAAACATGGGATTGATCAAGGCAGTAGAATCGAAAAGGTATCAAACGACTGATGCTGGTGTGGATTCAGAAATGGCTATGATATTGTTTCATGATGTGAAGAAGTTGAGATACTTGTATCGAAAGCTGAGGACACGTCGCCAGAAGTGTCTAAATCGACAGCGAAGGAAGAAACATCATAGGATTCTGAACCGGCTCTTGATCTGAACTCTGCAATGGTTCTGTTCACTGATCGTCCTTTGTCGCATCGGATAGATCTGGTTCGTTTGGAATATGCAATCAGGATGAACAAGGGGCAGCGGTGTCAAAACCTCCTGTGATCATCGAGCTGATGGATGAGGATGATTCTGAGGATTCGCTGGCTCATGAATCTGAAGCACTGGGCAAATCTGAGTCACAGAATTAAGGAGATGAGGAACTGGAGCCAATCCACGCTTTGAAACCTCAGGCGGTACATATTGCAGATGTGTCCGAATCAACGCCTGTGATTTCATCAACTGGTCCGTCAGTGTCCTCCTGGCTGAGCAAACGAAAAAGCTGAGAGGTCTGAGAAAATCAAGCGTCCGAAAACTGATAAGGAGAAGCAGGTGGTTGAGCCGGATAAAGCAGCACAGGAGTTTGAGCGCATCAGGTTTGTCTTAGCAACTGCTAAACAGAGGGTTGAGGGTTTTTCTCTAGGGAAGAATAGGCTCATTCTCGAAAAGGTAGTCATGTTTGGGGATGAGGATCTGGTTATGGATGTGATAGTGGATTCCAGGATGATGCGTAATGTCTCTGATATTGAGGATTTTGTTCCTGAGATGGTTTGGGAGTTTTGGAGAAATTTTCCTAAGATCAAGGCTCAAGCGGGTAAAGTGGATGTTTTTGTTCAGGACTGGGTGTATGAATTCTCTGTTCCAGGAATCAATCGGCTATTTGAACTTCCTGAGATTGATGAGAAAACTCATCGGGTGAATATGACAAGTGTGTCAGATGAGGAACTGGCTGTATTCATTTCAGCTGCAGCAGCGAGTGCCTAGTCAGACGTTATTTATTCTCAGTTCTCTGTTGAACATAACACTCTGTTTAAGATCTGTTGCAACAACTGGCTGTCTACCTCCAACGAGGGTTATGCTCAGAAGGCCCAGGCTAAAATTATCTACATGTTTTTAGCAAAAGACTATGGTTCACCAGCTGTTGACATGTCCATCTTGTTTGAATAATCAGTTGTTGTTCATCAAGTCCCATCTCTGGTCAATCTATTAAAGGACTGACTGATGTGAAGAACTGACATCTTAAGTTGGATCATCTTACTCAACAAGAGAGTGAGTTTCACAAGTTATTGACGTGTGTTCACATCTGTAACACGGGTGTCTGTTCATTGAGTATGAAAAGTAAGAGCAGAAGAGTGTTGATGATTTAGTGTCTGGGAGCCAACAGAAGGGTGAAAGGAGATCAGGTCGCCCTCAACGATCTGCAAGCGCAGGAAACTATGAGGTGCTCCAATCAGAGTGGAGGTATGATGTCCACTCTTAGAATCTTGACAATTTAATTCAAGAACAGACAGTTGGGTTTGGCAGCAATGATGGTGTACAGGGATAATTCAAGCTATTGGGCTTCTGAAGACTGTTTTTAAGATTAAGCTTTGTGTACCCGAAGTTGTATGGGAATTTTGGGCTAATCTGCCAACTGTGAGAGTTGCGATCAAGATAGTGGATGTTCTGGTTAGGAACTGGCTATGTGAGTTTTCTCTTACACGGATCAACTCTCTGTTTCTATTGGTGAAGTAGATGACAAGGTTCTGAGACTGAGGATGACTGAGGTAACAAATGATGATCTTGGAGTGTTCCTTACTGATGACTGAATGGAGAAGTGAAACATGATTAGGTCATCTGATTTCTAGAGGGCAACAAAATGGTACATAAGTTTCAGTTTACTCTTGGAAGGCTTGTGTATGTTCACATTCTCAGTATGGTTCGATCTACTCGGTCAAAATCCTACATGCTGTTATCACGTCTCTTCTATCAGTTCTTTATGGCTCAACACCCAGTTGAGGTGAAGCAGAAGAGAAAGGCAATAAGTTTTGTCCTTTAAGTGCTTCAGGATGCACTGTTAGCAGGTAAGTGCTTACTATTGTGATACAGCTATTTGTTTTTAACCTAGTTGTTCACTCAAGCAAGGAGAGATGATTCTGGTTTTTGATATGGTTTTGATAATGCCTATTGTTAGGGGAGTTCTTTGCTTTAGGGAGAGAATCATTATTTATGGGGGAGACTTAACGTTTTCAATTGGTTGAGTTTAGGTTGATAGTGATTAGGAATATGCCAATTGGTTAAATTTAGTTAGAGAACTATTAAGAACTTGGTTTCCGCTGCAACCCGTTGTGGTTTTGACTTTTAGGTTCTTAAACATAATTCTATTTGAACAAGCTGTTACCTGAGAATGCTAGATGATGTTGTTTCTTTGTCTAGATATTGCTTGTTCTATTTTAGGTTGGTTTTTGTTTGAGTGTCTTTTCAGGTTTAACCAGAAGGATGCTTGAATATCAAACTAGGCTAAAAAGGGGG
This sequence comes from Turritis glabra, assembly GCA_900406565.1. Lineage (NCBI taxonomy): Eukaryota > Viridiplantae > Streptophyta > Magnoliopsida > Brassicales > Brassicaceae > Turritis > Turritis glabra. The sequence continues at coordinate 182,621 of OVBN01000116.1, read as the reverse complement.
AGATTGAAGATGCAGATCTGAACAGCCAGCTGATGTCATCAGGAGTCTGTATCTGCATCAGGAGTCTGTATGCTGACATGGACACGTAAGCTGACGTGGCGAAGCTAGAGACGATGGTGTGACGAGCCAAAGAAGTGGTAGCTGACTTGGCAAAGAGATAAAGAAGTGAGTTGTGTAGAGATTCACTAAATATTTTCTAGCACAATTTAAGGAAATGATAAACTTGAGGAGCAAGTTTATTCTTTTTGTGTAGATTTGGCTAGATTCTCCACCCAAGGGGTTGGGAGTTTCATTTTAATAGCTTAGAGAGACCATATGTCGTGGTTAACACTCTAAAGCTATTATTGTGAGGTTGTAAACTTCAAAGCTAAAGAATAAAGCAGAGAAAGTGAGTGTTCAGATCTCTGTGTGTATCACGGGCGGGTAATTAGAACGCAGAGATCTGCTAATTCTCTTTATGTTTCACGGGTGGGTGAATAGAGTGAAGAGAGTTAGATATATCAACTAGGGTTTTGTTATCTTCGTGCGGGTAGATACATAACTAGGGTTGATTTGTTTTACTCGACTTTGATATCTTTGAGAAGATTGATTCAAAGGAGAGTTAGAGCTTAGGATTTGTTTTAGTCGGGGACAAGTCTATTAGGAAGAATAGATTGTGTAACACCGAAACAAGTAGATCTTTGTATAGATTACATTGTTAATAAAACAAGTTAAAGCGTTGGCTTGGCGCGTTCCAAGTGTAATCAGTGTGTTGTTTACCCTCTATACCTTTACAACATCATTTAGATTTATAGTTAGGAGATGAATATGACTCATCTCACCTTTTCTCCCTTTTCTCCCTCAACTTGATATGGTGTCGCTCTTAACAAACTCTGGATCTCTTTGGATTGCTTGGACTCGCGAATACTTACTAAAGCAGCAGTCATTTTGTGAAGTGCAAAATGGTACACTAGGTTCTTGGATATAAAGAAAATTACTAAAATTACAGGATCAAACGGTTTGTTATTTCGATGGAAAGGTCATCAAGGGAGAAGCGTTCACTTCTGATGAGACCACTGGCTGTCTATGGGTCGCCTTCACTCCATTACAGGAGACACTGGCCAGTTGCACTTGATGTAGGCAGGCATAGTTACGTTGCATAGGCAGCAAATGAGCAGCATTGGAAGATCCGGAGATGTCGCAGCCAATTACTCCGTGAAGTTGTTTTTTCGCTTTAAGCTACTTCGGTCCCTCAACGTGAGAATGGTCCCGACGTACCTCTTTGGCAGCATGAATCGGCAGTGTTTAAACCATAATTCTCGGTCCGACACACTTGGAATAAAATTATTGAGTCCTTGCATAAAATTGTATGGTTTCCTCAGATAATATCACACTACTCGTTCATCGCCTGGTAAGCAATCAAGAACAGAATTACAACATGAAATAGAATATGGGCTTGGGGTGTGATACATCCGTGCATTTTATGCTGAAAACCTCATTAGATACGCGATCACCTTTTCTTCACGTGCCCATTCACATTTTAGGATGGTCCAAGTTAACTCATCGGCTCCTTGGTCGGAAGCTTTCTCCAGAGTAGTTAAGTACTCTATTCTCACTTTGAGTTCCTCCTTCGATTGGTTTTCCGAGCTTCTATTTACCACTTATAGAAAGAGTGAAATGGTCATCCACAATCAAAGACACCCGAATAATTTTGTGGTTAAGGCTATAGATAAGGTGATCTGTAAGTGGTGAATGTCACTGAACCAACATGCACAGTCCAAGCCCAATGACATGCTTCTCCGCGGCTAAATCTATGACAAATATGAAGGACTTAGAAGCTGTGTTTTACCTTTTTTGTCCATGTTCGGGCATGTAACATGCTTTTTTTTTTAGATTCGGTTTAATACTCCCAAAAATTTTGTAAATAATCTCCTTTATTTCGTAATAAATATCATATTTAATATATATATATATATATATTTAAATAAATGTGTGTTGGTAATGTGTATTGAAAACTAGAAAATAATAATAAAAAGACTGAAAAATTATTGATATCGACACATTAGTAAACGTGACTTCTAATGTTTCTCTTTTAATATATAGATGATATTGCTTGAATATAAAATTTGAGGAACTTTTACATATTTTATTATAAACACTAAGATAATAAATACATTTTATTGATTTTGAAATAAATTATTTGATCCACCTAAGATTAATATACTAAATGTAGTGAGAAATAAATAATTTAAATGCACTCTGTATCTTAATATCTTATCTCTATGGAGATAAATGATATTTTCATCGGATTGAGAAACAAAAAAAAAGAATGAGAAAACTTACACATCTGTGATCTCTAATACTTCATAATATTGTTTAGATTAAAAACTGAGGAGATTTTGCAAATTTTATTATTAAAATAATTATTAAATTTTATTGATTTTGAAATAAATTGTTTGATCTACCTAAGATTAATTTACTAAATGTAGTGAGAAATAAATAATTAAAATTTACTTTTTATTTTAATATCTTATCCATAAAGGTAATGATCTTTTCATTACTTTTGTACTACAAAATTAGTTCGAATCCAACAGCAATTATGGAAATGTCTTTAAGATATGACAGTATTAACTAAATCCCATGATGTGCATCCACTTATATTATCCCACGAGTAAATTCGTGGACTCATTTGACCCTAAATTTGTTGTTTTATCTAGTGAGCTTCAGCCACGTCATTTCCATGACACACGCAAAACTGACGTGTATATGATTTATTGGTTAACGTGGTTGGAGATATGCAACTTCAGCAAGCCACGAGAGAGTTCACTTTACTTGTAGTTTCTCTTGGTATATATATATTTCAAACTCTTCTATTATATCTTCTGTTTTCAGGGAAGCCTCTTATCTAAATTTTTAGCAATGGCGAAACTAAACTCTAAATTCATCTCTATGATTCTTTTCGCTCTCGTGGTAATCGTCTCTGCGGAAGTTATCTTCGAGGAGCGATTCGATGGTAGCTATCTTTCTTTCTCTCTATTTCTTATCTAGATTCTAAGTGTCAATGCGATCGATATGGATGGCTTTATGAATTCCGTTTGTGATCGCGCTGCGTTTATTCATTTTGATAAGATGATGATATAACTTGTTAATTAATCCATGATATCTTTGTTTCAGTTCAATATAACTTTTTCAAAATGTTTGCTTAAGATTGTTATAGATATATAGAATTTAAGGATTATGGTTATACTTTAATTTATTTTTGATTTGTGGCCTCATTCGTGAAATCACGGGATTACAAATTTTGATGATAGTTAGTATGCATGTGATTGCTTACGTGCTCGAAACTAGTACTATAGTTCTTTTTATTTTTCTACTTTGATTGAATGGTCTAATTATATGATCAAGTCCTTTAGTTTATATCATATGCAATGACAAGTTTTGATCTAGGTATTAGACTGATGATTTATATTATCTTTTTTTTTTTGCTTTTTGGTTGTCTCTATTTCTAAAGATGGATGGGAGAACAGATGGGTAAAATCGGACTGGAAGAAAGATAATAACACTGCTGGGGAATGGAAACACACAGCTGGCAATTGGTCTGGTGACACTAATGATAAAGGTATGTTTCGAGACTAGTGATGATGATTCAATATTGGTTCTCGACCTATTTTATATCTTCATGTTAAAAACCACTCTCTTGCAGGTATCCAAACTAGCGAAGACTATAGATTCTACGCTATATCAGCTGAGTTTCCCGAGTTCAGCAACAAGGCCAGAACCCTAGTCTTCCAATTCTCTGTCAAGCACGAGCAGAAGCTTGACTGTGGTGGTGGCTACATGAAGTTGCTTAGTGGTGATGTTGACCAGAAACAATTCGGAGGAGACACTCCTTACAGGTGCATTATCGGTTTCTTTCACAATCTCTATATCAACATCAAACATTCAAACATCACACTTATCTTCATATTACATGCAGCATTATGTTTGGCCCGGATATATGTGGTGACAAGACTAAGAAAGTACATGCTATTCTTACCTACAATGGAACAAACCACTTGATCAAAAAAGAGGTCCCATGTGAGACTGACCAGCTCACCCATGTGTACACTTTCATCCTCCGCCCAGATGCTACATACAGTATTTTGATTGACAATGTTGAGAAGCAAACTGGTAGCCTCTACTCTGACTGGGATCTCCTTCCAGCGAAGAAGATCAAGGATCCAAGTGCCCGGAAGCCTGAGGACTGGGATGAAAAAAAGTACATTCCTGATCCGGAAGACACTAAGCCAGAGGGATACGATGACATCCCCAAGGAAATTCCAGACACTGATGCAAAGAAGGTTTGAACAATTTTCTTACATTGATGCAAAACCAAATCTAGATCATCACATGTTGGTTTTTATTTGGATCCTTTGCTTTTTAGCCTGAGGACTGGGATGATGAAAAAGATGGTGAGTGGACTGTCCCAACCATTCCCAACCCCGAGTACAAGGGTGTATGGAAGCCCAAGGTTTGTTAGTTTTTCTGTCAAATAGATATATAAGATGGTCAAACAATGTTGCTTTCCTCTCACGTTTGTCGTATTGTAATGTAGAAAATCAAGAACCCCAATTACAAGGGCAAGTGGAAGGCTCCAATGGTCGACAACCCTGGTAATATAATATTCATAATGTCCATAGTACTCATGTAATAAAATGCACCATGGCTATAAAATAGTAGTTCATTTCTTATAACGAAATACAATCTCACACCAACTAAAATAAATTTTTGAGATTTAGTTATGGATTGCAACGGTACTATTCAGTGTAAGATTTTTCATTTTTTATTTTTTTGCATGAGGTAATATCAGATAAGTAAGTATATCAATTTTATGCAGAGTTCAAGGAAGACCCAGAACTCTATGTCTTCCCCAAATTGAAATATGTTGGAGTGGAGTTGTGGCAGGTAATATTAACATCTTGACACTAAAAACTTTTTTGTGTTTATGATGGTATATGTTTGAAACTAAACATATGGTGTTTTTGGTAGGTGAAATCTGGATCTTTGTTCGACAATGTCTTGGTAAGCGATGACCCAGAGTACGCTAAGAAGTTGGCCGAGGAAACATGGGGAAAGCACAAGGATGTATGTTGATCAATCCTTGTTCTTCATTTGGTTTATTGTGGTAAATGAATCATAGCTAATATAATCTAGTCTGGTGTTACAGGCGGAGAACGCAGCATTTGATGAAGCGGAAAAGAAAAGAGAGGAAGAGGTAATACAATCCCTCCATCCATAATATGTTGTCTAATTCCAAATAAGTGGAGTGGTAATCAAGAACTTGTATGTTTCCTTTTTGTTATTACCAGGAATCAAAGGAAGCTCTCGCTGAATCTGACGTAAGATGTCTCGGGCTTCACAATGCATATTAACCTCTTAGTTTCTATCAAGGTTTCTGATAGAAATTTTTTATTACTACAGGATGAGGAAGAACCAGAAAATGATGACAATGAAGGAGATGACTCGGACAACAAATCAAAGTCTAAGGAAACCAAGGAATTTGATGCCGTCCATGTATGTGTCTAACCTGTTTTTCAACATTGATACCAAAACAAATATAAGAAATTGGATAGTGTGACTAACTTTGTGATTATGATTTTACTATAGGACGAGCTCTAAGCGAAGAAGGTGGAAGTTAAAAAAGATTTTAGAGTCTTATTTGTTTGTCACCTTTTCTCAATAAAAAAAACAAAATTGTATCTCTAGTTTGGTTGGAATGTAAAACTTTTTTGCTATTATGGTGAAATGGGTGTGGCAGCTTTGTTTTAAACTTTATATCAATGACATCGCATCAGTATATTTCATTATGTTCCAACTAACAATAATTTTTTGCAAAATTAAAATATAATTCCATGAATCACATTTTATCCCCGAACAACACTCAACATCGAACAACATAAGCTTGTTCCTAGTGGTTCACGGTCTGACACGCATTCTAGTTGTTTAACCAGAATGAGACCTAAATCATTCAAATGATTCTCAATTTAAATAGTAGTTAAACGTAATTCATTCAATTATCCAAGGCAAATCACCATGCAATTACCCTGACCAAAAAATACAATCTCCCACCAAAACGTTTATTTACCCATTTCCATTCTATTTAATCATTTGATAGATTGTGAAACCTTGCTTTCTTTGTGTTCATTTTTATGTTATGCCATAAGAACAATATAAAAATAGAACATGATATTATACGACATGCATATTCATCACTTCGTTCCATATTCATCCACTAAGTAAACATTGTTTTATCAACACCATTTTGTGAAATCATACAATTTTTCTCGTTACTATAGATAAGAGGTTGCTGCTTATTGTAAATTAGAGGTTGCTGCTTATATGTATTTACAAAGAAATTTATGGCACTGCAAACTTGTTTAAAGTATATCAAACGCAAAGATATTGCACATTACCTCACATGCTAATAACAGTACTCTAACTTAGCCAATTTTTAATCTCATTTACGTGATTAAGAGTCTGACTGGTCAATTTATTGAAGAAAATGTTTTACTACCATTTCTTGCTACGGGTCCATCAAAGTGACATGGAGAAGGTTGGAGTAAAATTTTCCTTCTAATATATACTTAAAAAATGAATTATTTGGAACATCAAGAGAATAATTTAACTTTGCATTCCTTTTCAATAGAAATTTGTTGTCATGTATGATGTAAGGAGAGTATCATTACATTAGTGATATGTTGTGTTTTTACACGTTTTTAGTACATTGTTTTCATTCTGTTTTTGTTTCGATAGTTTTGTTTTTATCCGTATTTGTGTCTTTTTGGTGTGTTTTGAATATTGTACAGGTTACAGAAGCATTGATGGACAAGAGCGCTACAGAGCAATTTCGGGTCGCGTTAAGGAGGTTTTGTGCAGAAATGACACATGGATCGATCGATCTACCTTAGGATCGACTGATCCACAATCTCATCCAACCGCAACAACAAGAGATCGATCGATCACCCACCATGATCGATCGATCCAGCTCTCCGTCCATTCGTATCAACAACAGATCGATCGATCCACATATCGGATCGATCGATCCGGTTATTCACTCGATCCGTGTCTGAACGATCGATCCGCAACTCTGACGACCAAGACACAAACGAGCAGATCGATCGATCCACATATGTCGGCCAGACATGTCATTTTCACTTTCTTCTGCAGAAACTTTGTAAAATTATGTTTTAAATACTCTAAGTGGGCAACATATCTATTATTACGTTTTTATTCTGAGTTTTCATATATATTTCTCTCTGTTTTTCTCTTTCGAGAACACCAAGAACATGAAGAACACAAATCTTATATATTGAAGAAGTCTTTATTATTTTTATCTTTTTATCTTTCTCTTATGATTATGAATACTTGTATGGATTCAGTTTTTGATTTAAGCATGTTTGAGTAGTCTTATTGAATTCTTGGGCTATGGTAGATTAGGAGGAATTAGAGGTTGGGTTATGGAGTTTATGACTAGATTTCAATAAATCCTTGCTTATTGGTTGTTTATAAGGCTAAATCAACACACACCATGTTGATTTAGAGTTTAGGGATTTCACTCCCGATTGGTGCTTGATGAAATTCGCGAACCAAAATCTTTAAGTGCTTTACATTCTTTACCATCGAAAGAATATTGACTAGGGTGGATTGTGGTTAGATAGAATTGGATTAATGCTTATTGATCATTTTAATTGCGAACGAAAGTTGATGATGATTGGTGATTAGTAAAGGGTCTAATGGCATGAAAATGTGTTAGTCTTCCTTTGAGTTCTATGGCCTAAGGATCATTCTTTTTAGAAGTTAGTATAAGCTCCTTAACTCATCCTTCGAATTATTCCTATTCGATTACCTTAACCCGGGAATTCGTCTTCTTTAATTAGTACTAAACGTTCATCATTTCCAAGTCTGTTCTTACTTGAAAGTTGTTAGTCTCTTGTCATTTATTTTGTTTTGCTTTATCATATCTCATTTGCTTTGAATCATATCATTAGTCATATTTTAGGAAACCAAACACCAAATATATTTTGCTTAGATTAAGTGAATGTGTGTATTCATGGTGTGTTAGTTCATTGCTCCCTATGATTCGATAAATTAATTGGAGTACTCGAAATTAGACTACATCAATTAGTCCTCCTAAATTGCTAGACTTTAATATAATGCCTCAATGACATGAACTAGGCTAGCCAAGTAGAGCATTTAACTAAACCTAACGATTTTATCTTACTTCATAAAATTTAACGACATATATCATATTAGATTATATATTTGAATTTAATCTAAAATTTAAGCTACTTTTGATTCTCCCATTATTCAACTTTTCGCATATCTGATTTGCCATTGGAGTATTCTAGGGAAAGACACTAGTGAATCAACCATTTTTAACCATTAGTCTATTTTTGCAAATTTATTTTTGAAGATACCTACAACAAATCTGTCGATTTCCAATAGAACTTTGCAAAATATTTTTTCTTGCAACCCGTTGTAAAATCTAAACTTTTGCAATATATATTTTTAAATGTCCAACAATACACTTAGATCAACAATACGCTCAGAGTAATGCCGCCGCGACTCTACAAGAATCTGCTGAAGCTTACCTTGTTGGATTGTTTGAAGATACGAATCTTTGTGCAATTCATGCTAAGAGAGTTACGAATCTTAAGGATTTATCTTTTTGGGCTCATAATGAAGAGAGGAATATCTCCTCAACTTGGTCTTCTCTATTGTCTTTGCGTCTTCTTGCGATTCGTTTCATCAGAGGAGAAGTAGGAGATGGGAGAATTATCAGCTTTTGGTTTGATCATTGGACCCCCTTTGGGCCACTTATGGACTTCCTAGGACCTTCTGGTCCAAGTCAAACAGGTATCCCCATCACGGCCAAAGTATGTGATGCAACCTTTTCTGATGGCTGGTCCCTGCGTCCGGCCCGTTCTCTACAGGCGGAGCAGCTTCATATCCACCTATCTTCGATGTCTTTGCTCTCTTCTGTGAACACTCCCGACAGGTATAGATGGCATATCAACAACAGAGGCTCCTCTGATTTCTCTACGTCGGCCTACTTGGGAGGAGGTTCGGCCTCGGTCACCGCAACTGGCGTGGACGCACTCTACTTGGTTCAAAGGTGCGGTCCCTAAACATGCTTTCAACATGTGGACTGCGTGTCTTGACCGGTTGCCAACTAGATCAAGGCTCGCCAGCTGGGGAATGCTTACCCCTACGGTCTGCTGTCTCTGCAACTCCTCGGATGAATCCAGAGATCACCTACTTCTGCGCTGCGGGTTCAGTGGACGAGTTTGGGACCGAGCTCTTGATAGATTGGGCTTTCAGCCGTTTGGTTTCCATACTTGGACTGCGTTTATTGCTTGGCTTGGAGACCCTCCCAATGGTGACCTTCCTCACACGCTTCTTCTTAGGAGGTTGGTTTCTCAGGCAGTTATTTACCACCTCTGGTTGGAAAGGAACCAGAGAATTCACACCGGCGTTGCGAGCTCACCGGATCAGATCTTCAACACCGTTGATCGTCTCATCCGTGACCTCATTCTCGGGAAGCAAAAGAGACCCAAATTTAAAATGCTTATGCAGTTTTGGCTCTCTCGTGCTCTGTAACTCTTATGCTTATTCTCTGCTATTTTAGGCTCTAACCTGTTTTTTTTATCTTTTTTTTAAGATAGGGGTGCCTCATGGCTTGTCTGGCTCTCTTTGTTTGTATTTACAACCGCAATCATCTAATGATATTTACAGTATTTTCAAAAAAAAGAGTTACGATTATGTTTAAAGATATTCAACTTGCGAGAAGACTTAGGGGTGAGAACGAGCTTAGATCTTAAATCATAAAATAATTTTGTACTGTTTTGGTGTTTTAGAGACCTTAATGGAATGAAATGGAAGAATGTAATTTTCTTGACAAATTCAATGACTTTTTCATTTATTATAATCATCTTAATTAATAGGTTCAAAATAGAATCTCGTACTAAATAAACTTACAGATTCAGAAGCATGTAATCACATCAAAGAAAGTAAATTTAAGAACATTCGTATGATTAATTGCGAAAGCGACGTGGCAAAATTGTGCTGGTAATTGGGTTTCCAAAGGTGATAACTGTCAGGAAAAAAAAATTGGCTTTGTATGGCGAGAAGGAATACCCGAATTCACAACTCCGGTCACCATCACTACCAACAACTGACCATGCTGATCGAGAAAGAAGTGACGGACCACATCCAGAGTCTCAATTACCAGCCACCAAGCAAATACAGCTACCTCTTGGCTCGATGGTCTTCCCTTCGAAGAAGCTCACGTCCGTGATATTGGTTTACTATGCTTTCTCTGTTTTAAGGTTTTACAGTTACATTGTTCGCTTTTGATTATGGTCCCAAACATGCCTTAATTAACCAAACTCTCCCAAACCATTGTAATTATTTTTCTTTTTCTTGATTAATCAATCTAACATTTCAACCATAAAGCAAAAAAAAATATATTCAATTTTTTGAAAGGAAACAAAGACAATCTTAAGCTCTATGACTAAATAAAAAGATTTAACGGAAGCGTAGTTTTATGTTTAAACATCGACATAGCAACGATTGTGCTGAAATGCTGATCAGCCGCCCAAGATCATTAACTAGAGCAGTGTATATGCTTTTGAGGCCTTGTGGGGGAAAATAAACTAATAAAGTGTGGCCAAATTTAGTCAATTAAATAATTAAATAATTAATAAAAAAATTTGGTTCATTTCAAAATATATACTTATATTCATTAATATTCTAAAAACTATTTACAATTCGCCTTTGTTAAAAATCTTCAATTTTATCTATTACTAAAAATCAATCTAAAGTACAACTATCATAGTGCCAAAACAAAGTAATACACAATTATCATTTTAATAAATGTAAAATTAAGAGTATAGAAGTTGGTGTGGAGATTATGTTAGAAAGTACAATAAAAACAAAGTTTGCTTTTTCTATTAATAACCATGAAGTTTGAGGTTGAAACTCATTCATCTCTAAGGGTTGGCACTGGATTAGGTACAATACCGTGATGGCATTAATAATCCCTCTAAAGGGGATCGAATAAAGGGGATCGAATTAGGGAGAAAATGAAACTAACTCCAAGTGCTAACCACAAGGCCACTACATTTTTAGTATAAATTTTTTATTTAAAAAAAACTTGAAAAAAGGAAATAAAACTAGAAAATGTCAAAAAACCTCAATTTTCAAATTTTGTTAAACAATCTCAACTTTGCATTCGATAAAATACATAACCAACTTTTGTTAAGTTCTCAGTTTTATAGTTAACTTTTGTTAAATTTTCCAAATTAGTTACATCATTGAGTTGCCTACGGTTCCGTTAAACCACTTAACGACGAGACTAATTTGGTTCACTTAACAAAAGTTGGTGACTAAAATAGAAGTAAAGTTGATAGTTGTAGGATATGGGTCATGCCCTTAATATGTTATCTGACCCAAACATGGACCATGTCTTCAATATGGGCTTTCTGCTCACAAATTCAGCCTGTTAGGTTTGGAGGACAAAACTGGAAATTCGCAGAAGACACAGAAGAGAGTTTAGGCAAAACACTTCTCTATAATTAGCAGAAAAACCATTGACAAAGAATCCGGATCCAGAAGTTATTATCCATAGAATAACAGAAAGAATCGCTGCCTAGCCTTAGCTCGTTTTTCTCTTGTGTTTTTCCTATTTGCTTCGTACGTTAAGTTCTCGACTCGACGGATTGTCTGTAATCGCCGCTCCGGAAGTTAACACTCTGTAACCACCGATCTCGTTCATCGTTAATAAAAGTGCTCGCTCTGTTCTCCCAAAAAATCCTAGGTTATTTATTGTTGCAACTTCGATACAAACAATTGGCGCCTACCGAGGGGCCGATAGAGCATTATTCTTTCTATTAACGATCATAATTGATGATCCAAGTTTTTCCAAAGAATCGTAACGACATGACGGATACCTCAAGTGAAGGAGGAACCGACGTGTCCGACTAGCCGGCTCGCCTGCCCGCGCTGCCTCCTGCCGCAACTGTCGCAGTCAAAGTCAATGTCGCAAACGAAGGAGCAGTGCCCAACGGTGTCGAGCCCGCTGAAGCAGCCACCAGAGGCACTCACCTCGATGAACTCGTGTAGACCATCTTCGATAGATTCGATTGGCAGGACGCAAGGACGACTGAACGGTTCAATGCCCGTAACCGCGCAAACTGCTTCCCAGAACCAGATCAACCGACTTTGGCAATGAAAGCACAATGTCCAGTCGAACGGCGACGAAGACTCGATGCCGCCCCAGCAAACTCGTGTCGGAGAGCGCTCAAAGAATCAGAGACGCATGCCGACGGCCGTCATCATGGGATCCATCGACGAGCACGTCCGCGAGTGGCTAGAACCTGCCGCGTGGCTAGAAACCGCCAAGTCGATCTGTCGATGACACAAATCGCACCCTCGACTTGGAGCTCGAACAAATAAACGCCTTACTAAAGGATATGTCGTCCAAAATGCATCAAGGGACCAGCTCAGCACCCGAACTAGAGAAGGTATTGGAGGAGACGCAACGCTCCGCCTTCACGGCACGCATCTCGGAAGTACTCGTCCAGCACGTCAACAAGGTCAAGCTGATTTCCTATAACAGTCTAACTTCCCAAAGTCTTTCCTAAAATCCATCAGCATCACAATTAACTGCTCACATTTCTCCGCCGACGAACGCGACGCTGGCAGCTGCAACTATTTATGGAAAATTTGGCTGAGGATGTTCTAAATTGGTTTTCTCGGCTCGAGGCCAATTCAATCGATAGCTTCCACCAGCTCATGTCTGCTTTCTTGCAGCATCACTCGATATTCATGATCAAATGTGCTTCTAATTCTGACATGTGTACCATGTCTCAGAAGGAAGATGAGTCACTAAGAATGTTCATCGAACGATTTAAGAAAGTCATCTCCAACATCGGTATAACCGACAACGCTGCAATCGCCACCTTGCGAAATGCAGTCTCCTACAGGTCATGATTCAGAAAAGACCTCATGATTACCTAGCCGGTAACCTTGGATGATGCGTTACATCGCGCTAACTGATTTATCGAAATCGAGGAAGAGAAGGCCGCCATGGTGCGGCGACAACCAAAGACATCAAGTTCGACGCGCCAACACTACGATAAGGAGAACGCAACACTACGAGCCTCGCCAACAATACGAAAAGGAGTATGCAAAGGGTGAAAAAGGCAAGATAGCATCAACGTATGCCATCAATGGCTTGGAAGCACAACCTTCCAAACTTTAGAACGAGTACTACAACGAATCAGATGCAAAATGCAACAAGTCGTACTATGAGTTTCATAAGCTCTCCGGCCATTGATATGCTCAAATTATCACTAGAGCTACTCTCTCAAATTAAGAGATCAATGTAGTACTTAGGGGTCGAATCCACAAGGACTAAGATTCACGCAATAAATTGACAGTTTGGAAATATAGCTAAATGATTAAAAGATAAAATGTAAAACTAACAAAGTAAAAAGGAAAAGTTGTAAATTCAATGAGGAACAAAACTAGACTTAGGGAAATTCTTCGGGAATTCAGAATTGCAAATCAGATAAACAGAACAGGGTTTAGTTAAGAACCGTTCTTGAATTCAAAGCACAAAATTCAAATCAATCAACTTTTGTTGCAGAGATTATCTATGTCTAAAACCTAGAATTCAAATTTTTTTTGGAAATTCAACAGTTCATGCATGCATTAAATTCAGGTTTGATATGTTCACAAAGTCCCTAAATCAAATTTTTTTGCAGATAGGTATTTTGCTCATCAAGGTTTAATTCAAGGAATTGATAACACTTTCGTGTCTACCAGATATCCTATGATATAAATTTCAGGTGATCAATCTAGAACTAGCATTAATCTCAACTTAGATGAAGAACCATATGATTACCCTAACAAATCTATCCAATTCAACAATTCATTCTTACCGTAGAAAAATCCTAAAATCTAACAGGAGGATTACTCAGACCTGATCAATGAAACACAAATCAACAACTGAACAAATTGCATTAAGATAAGTAAAATAAGAGACATGGAAGTTCAAAATCTTCTCTCTACAATGAGTTCTGATCTGTCTCTCCCCAAAACCTCTCTCAAAACTAGAATGAATAATAATGAAAAAGGTCCCCAACAAAAATTCTAAAAACAACTAATTATACTCCAAAAATACGTCAAAGACTCGTCTTGCAGTTAGGAAAAACTTGTGGGCAAATATGCAATTCTTCAAAACTCGTGTACAATACGCGGTCGTGACACTAACGTCTGGTGTCGATCGACACCAACACCCATTACGGTCTCCGAGTTGCTCTTCTCAGCTACAGAACGCCAACTGCTCCAAAATCTCCCAAAATGTTCCAACTGAGTCCAAAACGTACATGAACCTGCAATGACTCTAAAAGACTCAAAAGACACTAAAAACTCTAAAACAAGACTAATATCATGATTAAAAACCGTAAAACCCATGATATATTAGCCATTCGACCGATGAGTGTTGGCAACTCCAGCTCCTACATCTCTCAAAATTCAAGAAAGGCATAACTTGTACCACCCAGCTCACACAGACGATTGTGGCAGGCGAAATGATAGGCAGCTGACAGAAGAGCCTTAACCGACCAAAGGCGCTCGCAACAAAGATCAGTTACCAGATCCCCCTACACTAGCTCACGACGCACCACGGCATGACGGCAATGCGCCTGTCCTGCGATGCCAAGTTAACATGATAATGGGTGGCATAACATCATCTTGTGATTCTGTCAGGTCGATCAAAAGTTATCATCGTCAGAAAGAGATACAACGCCTGGATTGCGAACATCACACCAACCTTCGCTAATACTGAACTAATCACTTTCACCGAAGCCGACGCGATTGGTCTAACAGGCCCGCATAAGGACCCGCTAGTCGTCAAACTAATGATCGGCAAGAGTATTGCCATCAAAATCCTAATCGACATAGACAGTTCGGTCAACGTCATCTTCCAAAACGTACTCCTACAAATGGAGGTGGACATGCGTTTGGCCCAACACGGTGTCCAACCATTGATGGGATTTGATATAGACACGATAATGACAGTCGGGACAGTCATGCCACATATATATATGTCGGCGGAACCATGCAAATATTCAACTTCGCTGTTGTCGACAAGCTGATTGTTTACAAGCCGTTGCATCGACTTACCATCAATACGTCAAATACTCAACCTTAAATAGAGTCTACACGTTGCACGGTGACCTGCTGGTAGTGCGCACATTCATCATTGAATGCCAACTCCGTAACGCCAACATCGACGTGGCTGATCCTACACAATGCATCGGTATCGGCGCCAACCTGCTGCAACAACTAAGAGACGATCTCGTGCAATTCCTCCGTCAGCACGCTACGACCTTCGCATAGTCAATAGAGGACATAACAAGAGTCACCCCAGAGATCACCTGTCACGAGCTCAATGTCGACTCCACCTACAAACCGGTCAAACAGAAGCGATGAAAGCTCGGTCTTGATCGTACCAACGCGGTTAATGAAGAAGGTAAGAAACTATTCGATACAAGATCTATGATGGAAGTCCGATATCCGAATTAGTTAAGCAACCATGTAGTCGTCAAGAAAAAGAATGGAAAGTGATCTCAACAAAGCTTTTCCTAAGGATAACTTTTCTCTCCCTCGTATTGACCAACTTGTCGAGGTACTCTCATTCATAGAAGCTTTCTCCGGTTATAATCAAATACTTATGCACAAAAATAATCGAGAAAAGATGGCGTTTATTATAGATCAATGGACATTTTGTTATAAGGTGATGTCGTTTATTATAGACGGCGTGTATGTTAGCTAATCAGATCGGTTGTACTATAAAAATATAAATTGATGACATGCTCGTCAAATACGCCCGTGCCGAGGAAGTGTACATTCGGTGTAACTTCCAGAGAGTTCTTGGGATACCTCATCACTCAGCAAGGGATATAAGCCAATCCGAAGCAAATATCCGCACTCATCAACTTACCATCTCCGAAAAACACTCGCGAAGTACAACGATTTCCTGGACGCATCGCCGCGCTGAACTGATTTATATCTCGATCAATTGACATGTGTCTCCCCTTTTACCAACTCCTCTGAAGTAATAAACGATTCGAGTGGGATGATAAGTGCGATGACGCTTTCAAACAACTGAAAAATTATCTCTCAACTCCGCCGATTTTGGCCAAACCCGACTAAGGAGAAATCTTGTATTTATACATCTCTGTCTCAAGCTCTGCGGTCAGCAGAGTACTCATCAAAGAGGATTGCGGAGAACAGTGTCCCATCTTCTACGTCAGTAAGACACTAGATGGTGCCAAACTCCGCTATCCTACCCTCGAGAAACTCTCATTTGCGGTAGTCATCTCAGCGTTAAAGCTACGGCCGAACTTCCAGTCACACATTGTTGCAGTCCTGACGAATCAGCCTCTGCGAACAATTCTGCACAGCCCAAGCCAGTCCGGCCGACTATCTAAATGGGCTATCGAGTTAAACGAGTATGACATCGAATATAAAAATCGAACATGTGATAATAGGATTTTTGCTATCAATTACCCTAGTGCATTATCATGTCCTTGTAATACAGAAGGTTATCAATCCAATCAGGTGTGATGCTAGCAGATAGGATGCAATAGATCAATTTAAGTCAAGCCAAGCAATTAGGTTTTTATATGTAACAACCTAAGTGAACAGAAAGCATTAACATAAACTAAAACCAGAACATAAACTAAAACAAGCCATTGTGACTAACAGAAGCTGATAGAAGCTACAGAAGCTTATAAACAGAGAATAACAATAGAACAATCAGATGAACAAGAAGCTCCTAAGGATGGGAGTAATGGACTAGTGAATCCTCCTTAATCAACCTAGGTGTTTAACAAAACTCAAGCAATGAGGTAATCCCTAAACAACAGACTCAAAAGTTGACTGATCCACTCTTATATCATGACAGAAATCATCAAGCTAAGCTAGTTCCAGACCTAATTCTCATTAGCAAAATCTAACCTAACAGGCATTAAGATTCAGTCTATTAAAGCCAATAAACACTCTAGACAACTAATCCCTTAGGCTAGATATGTAAATCTCTGGAATTAGTTGGTTCAGACATTTCAACAAACACTTGGTGGGTGTGAAAATGTCTGGGTTCTAATTCCAATTGATTAAAGAGAAATTAGCATTAAGAACACTAATACAGAAGTGATTCATAGAAATCTAAGCTTAAACGACCTAGGAGACTAAGGATTCCTCACTAATCTATCCCATCCTCAAGAACCCTGGAAACTACTCAAACCCAGAAATCATGCTCAAGAACACAAACCCAAAAATCTTTAAAACTTGCATAATCAGAAAGATAAGGATGAAAGGAGTAAGAAGTTTCAAAAAATCAACAACAAAAACTTAATAGATTGAGAGAAATCTGGATTACAAAATAAACTATTTTTGGTGGCTACAGAGAAAACCCTCAGGAAAAAAACGTAATCTCCTTAGTAAATGACTTAAGGAGTCTATTTATAGTGAGGGTTACAAACCCTAGCACAGAAACAGACAAAATAGCATTCGGTGGTTAGACTCGATCACGCACTCGAGTTGGTAATCGAGTGGCCGGTCAAGTCCATAGTCGAGTGGTTGAGTTCTGTTGCCTTTGTGGTCGACTCTATCCGTGCACTCTGTCATGCAATCGAGTGGTCGATCGAGTGCATGATCGAGTGGCTTTTTTGGTGCCTTTGTGGTTGACTCTATCGTGCACTCTATCATGCAATCGAGTGGTCGATCGAGTGCATGATCGAGTGGCTTCTCTGGTGCCTTCTCCTATGTTTTATATGCTCCTCGATCCAACTTTGTGCATGTTTTCATTTCCATTCCTTCCTTAGATCTTAGAAGCTCCAAATCACCTATTTCAACCCCTTATGCAAAACATGTATGCAATGCCGATGGAAGAGTGCCTAAGTATGCAAAACAGAAGCAAGTGACTCTAAATGGTGCGAATGAAGGATGAAACAATGCTAAATGGGTTATCAATGTATGCTTAAAACAGGTAAAATACAGAGATATCAACATGCGCTAAGTCACAAGTACTCGCCGACTTCTTAATCGGGTTCCCGTCCGAACTTGTCACATGCGTCCCTTCAGCTGAAAAATGGATCATGCAAGTAGACAGGGGCTCATCGTGGCACGGCTCTAGGGTCAGCGTATGCCTCGAGTCACCAACAGGAGTGATATTCGAACAATCTTTCCGTCTCGCCTTCTCCGCATCATATAAGGAAGCTGAATACGAAGCATTGATCGCTGGTCTTCGCCTCTCCCATGGAATCAGAGTAAAAAGGATACAAGTATACTGTGACTCTCAACTCATCGCCAATAGTTCAGTGGTGCTTACGAAGCTAAGAACGGATGCCTACCTCCAAATTGTCTGCGACCTGTCTCGTAATTTTGAACTCTTCAAGCTCAACAAGATCTCTCGTAGCAATAACGCGTTTGTCGACGCCTTAGCGATGCTAGTTTCTACATCCGATCCTAACTTACACCGTGTCATACCCGTTAAGTGCATGGAAATTCCAAGTATCAAACTGCCGAACGAGAAGCCAACCAACGAACCGGTCATCGGACCGACTGGCGATCTGATCGCCATGCAGTCTGGGACACCGTGTATTGTACTGCTCGTTGCACCACCCGCACCCGATCACCAAGTAAACCTTGGAGACGTTGACAATGCGATGGGCAATGGACATCGCTCGTCCTCTTCCTGCGTCTCGGCAAAAGAAATATGTTTTGATCATGACAGATTATTTCACTAGGTAGGTCGAGACCGAATCATACGCCAATAGAATTTCGTCTGGAAAAACATAATATGCCGACACGAGCTCCCATACGAGATCGTCACCGACAACGGCACCAAGTTCACCTAACTTCAATTCAAAGAATTTTGCGCTAAGTGGAGAATCTGACTAAGTAAATGTACGTCTCGGTACCCACAAGACAACAGACAAGCCGAAGCAACGAACAAAACGATCCTTGACGGACTGAAGAAGCGTCTCGAGGAAAAGAAAGGCGCCAGGGAAGATGAATTCGATAGTGTCTAGTGGCCACACCGCACCTCTCCACGTCGATCAATAGGCCGAACGCCGTTCTCTCTTGCTAATGGAATGGAAGCTATAGCTCCCTAAGAAGTCGGCATTTCCACAATTCGGCACTCTATAATTGTTCGCAACCCCACTCTTAACGACAAGATACTTCTCGACAAGCTCGACACCCTTGAAGAAGAACGCAATAAGGCACTTCTCCGCGTCGAAAATTACCAATAGGCAGCTGCCAAGTTCTACAACAAAAATGTTAAGTTACGATACTTTTCCGAATGCGACCTCGTCCTTTGCAAGGTCTTCGAAAACACAGTGGAGGTGAACGCATACAAGATCGGCGCTCATTGGGAAGGCCTACCTTTTCTCTAAAGTCGTCAAACCTGGCGTTTACGAACTCGTGACCATGGACGGAACCCCGATTCCCCGCTCGTGTAACTCCGTCAACCTCAAACCTTATAATTACTAGCGCTGCTTGGCCTTTAAAAAACAAAAACAAAATACAATGCTTTGTCGAGCTCATCCTTTGTAATATGAACTACGATTGGTTTGACCCCTTTCACGAGGCACAACTACAAAAAAAAGCAACAAAAGTATGCGTTCGCAAGAACATACTTATCTTCGACGACCTCTTTCAGACGAGTCCGTCTCGCTGATTGACCAGCTCCAACATCGTCTCCCTGGCTAGGTTTACGATTTAAACACGTTTCACATGGATGTAGTGGCGAGATAATCCACATCTTTATTTAGGTAAAGATTAGAAGTCGAGCTAGTCTCCCACTAGCTAATAGGCAGCCGAATCATAATAAGCCAAGCTCCGGCTCGCTTGATTGCTCGAGTAATAATCCGATACACTTAATCGCAAGTTAGTATATACGGGATCGATCCACAAGAACAAATGGTACACTAAAGATTTGCGAGAGTCGTTCTTAGCTAAAGCGACAAAATGTATATTTGGTTTTCAGACTTGTAAATAAAAATACAAAATGAATAAACGATTAAACTTATATGATTAAAAACATTGGACCATAGGGTATTTCAAAGATTAATGGATATTGGAAACATGAAACGAGGAATTCAACAATTAAGCACCGTTCTTGAACATGAACACAAGAATTGACGAACCCTCTTTCAAGGCATTAGCCACTAAATTTTGACTACCCAATTACTAAACTTTCATTTGTAATCTCCTAGTCAAATTTGCATTATCAAACAAGTTTATTAAGTTCACAATGCGTTCCAACTTCAACTTTCTTTGGCTAGAAATACATTGCTCAATTCACATTTGTTCAACCATTCTATCAAACCACTTTTGATGCGTAGAAAAACCTAAGATCTAAGACAGGGTGATCAATCTTATTTTAGCATTAAGAGGATGTGAATCAAAGAACCTAAGAATAAAGAACTCCTAACTACAATCAATTTATCAACCCATTGAATCCCCTATTTAGAACCCTAAAACCCTATTGAAAAACTACTCACACATATCAAAAGAGAAAATACAAAGATATATATATATATATATTATCAATAAACATTATTTTTATTTTTATTTTAAGGATTTAAAAAGATGAAATTTAGTTATGTTCCTCATCAATTTCAGAGAAAAATATATGTGTTCTATCGTTCGTAATTTGATGAGGAATGCAAATGAATGATGTGGAAATATAATTACTCTTAAATGGCCAAAATTTCTAAAAATAAAGAGGAACAACATATTCCTGCTTATTTTTGTTTCCTAAAACATATTTACCAATTAAAGCTTAAGATGTTTATATATTTTTGTAATATATAGTAGATGGTTATAAAGTAATATGGTTATTAGATGATCTAACAATTAAGATATTTGAAAAGTTAAAAAAAATACGAGATGAAAAGATTCTCATTTATTTTTTAAGTTCCATTAAAAACTATTATGTATTACTTAATAAAGTTGTATTTAGGTGTTAACCATGGAATGACTCTCTTGAGCTATTAATATCGTTTTATGTAGAAGTTAAATTGTTCTTATTTTGTTGCATTAAAAATAAATTATCTTCATTAATCCATACATTTTGCTCATATAAGAGAATTATGAGTAAAGATGTAAGATTGCAATTAAAACTTTTATAGATATTTGGAATATAGTAGATAGTGGATAAATAAGATTTGTGGCTAGTGGATAAGCTAAAAAGGATAAAAAGATATTGAAAAATAAACAAAAAAAATATGTAGGTTAAAAGATAATATTAATGTTGTTGATCACTATATTCTGTTACTAACTGTGATATCTGATTAGCAAAGTAGAAAGACATTTGAATCATTTAATATGAATCTATAATTCCCTTGAATAATACAACTGTAAAGTCCCGTAACAACTAACAACTCTTTCAAAGATTATTTACTTTTCGTAGAACCTGACTAAGAAATAAATCTTGTATTTTCAACTTTTCTAATGTTTAAAATTTCATCCCACGCTATTTCAAAATACATATAATTTTTCAAGATATTTGACAGCTACTTCTACCACTTCGCAATTCGTGGAAACCCAATTTCCTGATGAATTATGCAAGCCGATAATTCTATTGTTAGCTTTTCTTTGTTTCATTTTTACGTATGAAAAAAAATTATGATCATTTTTTTGGTTTTGACTAATTTGGCCCACTTAAAAAAGTTGGAGATTAAAAGGCGAAGCAATAAGAGTTGATGATTTTTTTTACCATCAGAAAATTTTTATTTTTTCAACTGAAAATTTGGAATATTTTTCATATTTTTCATATTATTTTTTTGAAATAAAATTTATTACTAAAAAAATTAGGAGAATGAATCAAAGGTTTAAAAATTTGGCAAAATATTTTTTAAAAAAAAGGAAAGATTGGGGATTAGCCAATTTCTTTCATGAGAAACCATTATTTGTTCGATTATATATATAGTGGAGAAAAGAAATACAATTACAAATCATCAAATTTTTTTATCAATACTATCAAGTTTTACTACAAAATATGGTATCCCATGAAGAAATAGTAATTAACCTTGAAATTTGTTTATCAATACTATCAAACTTTCGATCAAAACAAACTATCAAGAAGAAAATAAAAAAATGGCCGACAACAAAAAACAAGATGACTAAACCCTAAAATCAAGGCAGCTAGCTTTGAGAAAAAACGATTTCCGAGAAACCAGGGATGAAGATAACCCAAGATACAAAGAAAATGACCGACAAGGAGAAAACGAGAAGGACTTACCAAGAAGGAGTTGTAGCAGAGAGGGGGGGAAACTACGGTGCGCGGAATCAAGAATCGAGCTTACCTTAAACTTGAAAATCGAAATTGATGAATCGATTAGGTTGCAGCGAGAGAGAGATGAAGATTTTGCGATTTTGTCAATAGAAGAGATGGAGATTTTTGTGATTTTGTGTATAGAAGAGATGAATATTTATTTATTTTAATAAATTAGATATCTTCTTTATATTAATTTTTGTGCTAATTTTGGAACATTTGAAAGTTTATGCTAATTTTGGAAAAAAAACATAAATTGATGTCATTTCTGAGAATTGTCCTAATAGATAAGTTAGGCATACGCATAATATATGAAACTAAAAGAACAAAACCAAAACCGACCTGTTAAAGAGATACTGAAACGAATCCCAAACCAACAAAATATCCGAACATATCCTAAATTTTTATACTCAAAAAACCGGAATCGAATATAAGCTGAATCGAAAACCGAATAGATTTCTAAATTGTCCTCAATATAATTTATATAATTGAAATATTAGTTATATTTAAACTTAATATAACTCTACTATCTAAAATTATAATTATAAATCCAAAAATATCATTTATATATATATCAAAATAACCAAAATATTCAAAATTTAACCAAATTGTATTTATTTTTTTTTATAATATTTCCGAAACAAACCTGGAAGAGGATATTAGTTTATTTTTAAAAAAATGTAAAAGGAAAAAAAAAAATCACAGCCGCTGATTAATAAACTAATAGATCTGTTGGTCCAGGTTGGCTTCAATGACATCAACCATAACGATACCTTCCACTCACAATACGCCACGTCACTAAAACAGCTCGAATCATCAGCCACGTCTGTTTCCAAATTTATTTTATTATAATTCTTCTTCTGAGCAATCACATTCGCGTTTCGAAGATCGAGATCAGTGAGGAAGACGAAATCACGAAACCATGTTCTTGTTCGATTGGTTCTATGGAATCTTAGCCTCGTTAGGGTTATGGCAAAAAGAAGCGAAGATCTTGTTTCTCGGACTCGATAATGCTGGTAAAACCACGTTACTTCACATGCTCAAAGACGAGGTTTGATTTTTTTCTTCGATTTTGAATTGTTCGGTTTCAATTTTTTTGGTAGATCTGTGGAGTCATGTCTTCGTTTCATGGCTTGTGATGAGAATTACTTAAAATATAGGGTATTTTATGTATTCGTAGTGGCTTCAATCTTTAAGGGTAATTGATTTGTGTATTGGTGAGATGTTAAAAATTGAGATCTGAGATTTTGTGTGTTTGTGTGAATTTGGTGGTGTACAGAGATTAGTTCAGCATCAGCCAACTCAACATCCAACGTCTGAAGAACTTAGCATTGGCAAAATCAAGTTCAAGGCTTTTGATTTGGGTGGTCATCAGATTGCTCGTAGGGTTTGGAAAGATTACTATGCCAAGGTTAATCTCTTTCTATCTTCTCTTCCAATCCCTTTGGAAGATGCATATCGAACAGAGTTATGTTTTATCCGATTCAAGATGTTGGTAGTTGACATGCTAATAGAAGCTTAGATGGCAGTTTCTTTATTACATTATAATCCAATTAAACATATATCTGCTTCAAGATGTTTTGGCATAAAGATTATCTTAGGGATGTACTTCGTTGTTAATTAGTTTCTCTTGTTACATTAGGATGTAAGATACGTGTCGTGTATCTGATATGAGTGTAGATATTGTAAATATGCAACGACATTGAGCCAGTGTATATAGTACTGAGTTTTTACCATCAGCCTAGAGGTTCTGGTGTTATCAGTGATCTATTTGTTTTGTTAGCATATTTGGATTTAATAATTCTTTAATCAAATGTAGAAAAACACAGTATTCTCTTTGCTTTGCTGATAGAAACTCTTTTTTGGTTACATAAAGGTTGATGCTGTTGTCTACCTTGTGGATGCCTATGACAAAGAGAGATTTGCAGAGTCAAAAAGAGAGCTTGACGCTCTTCTTTCAGATGAAGCCCTTGCAACTGTTCCCTTTCTGATTCTTGGAAACAAGATTGATATCCCTTATGCAGCCTCAGAAGATGAATTGAGGTATCACTTGGGTCTCACTAACTTCACCACCGGTAAGGGAAAAGTGACGCTCGGAGACTCTGGTGTTCGCCCACTCGAGGTTTTCATGTGCAGCATCGTCCGTAAAATGGGTTATGGCGAGGGATTCAAATGGCTATCTCAGTACATCAACTAAGGACAGACATTATGTCTTTTTCATATTTCAAACCAAACCCAAGAAGATTTGCCGTACAATTTGTCTATTTCGAGCTAAAAGATTTGTGATTGATGATATCACATACTTCCCCTAGAAGACTTGAACACTCTTTTCTCCTATTTGTTTTTTTGTTGTTTTCTGTGTTAAACATAAGTTTGGTGGCTTGCATTTCCAAACTTATATATGTCTCTGGTCCACATTTTTGTCAACTGCTTATGTTTCATTGAACCTTATTCCCAAGTTAGACCACCAACCTATTTGAACATACTATCACTTTATATAACGTGCGCCCTACCTCACCCTAAATTAAATCGATTCAGCAATCAATCTCTGTCTCTCTCTCTCTCTTTCTCTTTCTTTGCCATGAATGTTCCAAAGGCGTTAAGACTATGGCTACTCTATGCAGTGTTGCTCTTTGAAAGTCAGAGATATTCAGGTGCATTGTGGTCTTTCAACTCTTTAGATTCTCTTTGTTCAAACACTCGTTTAAGTTAATTTTGTTTGAGATTGTTGATGCAGTCTATGCGCAGGCTGGTGGTGTAATCGGAGGCGCAGGGATTTTGGTTCAGAGAGCCGCGTTCTGTTTTAACAATAACCTGGTAAGTATGATCTATGGTAAAACCCCGTAAAAGGAAATCACTTCTTGACAATAGTTTTTTCTCCATTTTATTGCAGCTCTACAGAGGGTGCAATGAGGCGTTCAGACTAAACGCAGGAGGTGAATTCAAGGTTCCACCTGAGGAAACAAACAGGTTCTGCAACGGTCCTTGTGCCGCAGAGACAGAACTTGTGCTTACATGCATTAATAGCGTCATGTCTGATTTCGTGTTTTACAATCGGGCTACCCCGAGAGATATCAGGAACACCCTCCGTGGTGGCTGCAGCTCATCTTTCACACGAGGTTTTAACCATGAAATACCCCTAACTTTTCATCCTACACAACCATGAAACATGAACTTGACTTGAGTTTGGATATACAGGGAACTTCAATGTCGGAGACTATGCTCAGGGACTCTATTTTGGCAAGGCCAGGAAAAAGCTGCCTGGATTCTTCATTGGACTAGTTCTCGGGTTTGTACTGTTGATCCTGTGAAGCTACTTTCGCAAACCATACAAGATTATGTATGTAAATGATATGCTCCCCGTTTAAGATTTCCTTTTTTTGTTACTCTGAAACAAGATTTCTTCTTTCTTTTTTTTCTTAAATGCAAATCCTACATAGAAAAGCTACGGTTAAATGTATCTTTTAGAGTTTGAACGAATATTTACACACTTTCTCCTTTCTTTTCAATTGTCTGATGGCTTGTTAAATGTCGAAGCTGATGTTTGCATGGAATGGTTCTTCTTCCACTTCTTCGGATTATCCATGTGGGAGACCTGCAAAAATTTATGCTCATGTTAGATTTTCCTGATTCATGCTTTACACACCAAAGGCCATTTAAATCACATATCACCCAACGAAACTATATCTTCAAGTTTAAGATATCATTAAACTCATATTTTCTAAGTAAGGCTTGAAACCTGATGATTTTGACTAAGAAAATCGGCTTAAACTATGTGATGAAAGATAAGGGCTTCTATATGAGAGCTACTTACAATGTGAGATTTCCACTGGACTGTCTCTAAACTACTGTCATGTGGAGGATGATCGCGGACATGGCGAAATATGTGAATCAGCACCGCAGCATCAAGAGCAGCATACTCTAGCTGCACAATACACTTAATATCAGATTCGACAACTATGCTTTCACCCTCTCTCTCTCACTCATAACTCGGTCAAGTTTTAGGCAGACTCTAACTATATAACAATTGTGGTCCTTCATAATCATGACAACGAATATATGGAAACATTCTCCAGCAGTTTTTCTCGTGTCAGTCAGGTTCTAGCTATACAGATAATGGATAAGATTATATACCTGATTCTGGGTCAAAGGCCTTTGTTCCCAGTCGCTATTGCGTCTTGTTTTGTTCAAAGACACTCCCAATATTTTCTGATACAGAACAAAGAGATCAAACGAAAAACGATGTTAAGATATTCCTTTCGAAATGGTGACGCGGATGTAATATCAAAGGATTTTGTGAATTAGGAGCTAGATAACAAAAAGACAAAAGCTCACCTTCGTTAGTCCTGCTAAACCACCACATGTTTCTTTGAAAACATTTTGAATGTCTAGCAACATGTCATAGCGCTTGAAACATTCCAGATCCCCATATGAAAGGGCCAACTGCTTGATGTCACATTGAAAATTGTAACCTAAAGATAATTCATGATCAGGGTGTTACTCAGTGAGAGAATATCTTTATAAAGTAGGCAAAAAGAGAAGAAGATAGATTTCATCTATACCGAGCTTTAATATACTATACGATTGCAAAATTTGACTAAGGCAGTTGTCCAGAATTTCAGAGGCGTCATTGTAAAGCTTTATCAAGTCCAATATGAAAATTTTGCTATCAGATCCAATTTGCATGATTGAAACCTGAAAACAAGAACAAACGATAAGAATATTACAGCATGTTAGAAATGGGAAGAGACTACTAGTAATTTACCTTGTTCGATTTACTGCCTTTGATATAATTGGGTTTCCATTCACAGTCAATACCCACAACTCTACATCCTTCAAGAAAAGACGTTGCTTTTCTCAACTCATTGACTTCATCAATCCAAACTACATCTTCCACAGCTAGATCATTGAGACGCAGAAAGCTTTTTTCAAGAAAACCAACCTCAGCCTCTGAATAACATAAAGAATACCATTGTAAGCGTCTTATAGTTTTGAAAACACTAGGCGAGGTTCCGTGCAGCAATATATACCTTGTGCTTTTGGCAGACCTTCAAGTGAATATCGATCACACAGTTCATCAACCTTCTCCAAGTACCCAGCTTCCATTGCCAAGTAGACCTAAAAACTCCAAGCCACCAACACTTCAGTAAAACAGATGATGATACAGAACTTTGGGTAACAAACCTCCCTATGAAAATGAACAACAAGTGCTTACCAGATATTCAAGCAGCTTTCTATCACCTTTTACCTTCCTTTCAGCAACATCCCAGCATGCTTTTTCTGCTAGATCCTTCAGTGCACTGCCAATTAATTGGAAAAAAGGTCATCTTTTAGTGATAATTCTGTAAACGTATTCTCCTTATATGGTGCAAAATAGACAAGATCCAAAACAGGTAAAAGATAAAGCTGTATACTGTTTATAAGTAAGAGGCAAAAGAGACTGCGACAACCTTTCTTTACACTTGTAACACAATTCGGGAAAATCGTGCTGGAGATAGTTCTTCTTTATAACATTATACGCCTGCTTTAGCATATTCCTTGATTCATATTCTTGAACGAGAATGCATAAACTGGGCCTTCCCATGAAGGTAGCCCATTTCTCTGCAGCTTGAAAGTCTCTATCCTCAACCATTTGTTGAAGAAAGGTTTCTCCAGGGAAACGGAAAGAGAAATGCTCTAATAGAGACACAGCCGTCATGAAAGATTTCGACTTGATCAAGTCGGAAATGTAATGTTCCAGAAACACATTTCCACAAGCAAATCTATGTCCATGCCAAACGTCCGAGATAGACAAGGCTTCATCGATGCTGGTTAACCCCACATCAAACACTCTAAGAGTATGCACCATCACCTTCTCATCATAAGCTACAGATCCTCCAACAGTAGCAAGGAATAATTGAGCAGCTAGCTTTCTCGCAGAACAAATATCCTCTTCACTTGTTGGTGCAGATGCTGTTTTAAAGAAGCGACGAAGTGCCGATATTACCAAATGACTAAACCCTTCACCATACACCCCAAACATAGGAAGCACAGTGAGGCACTTAACAATGAAAGTGGCAGGCCCTGGTTGAGGTTTATTAGCAAGAACTTGATGAACTCGATACTGCAAAGCTTGGAACTTTTTTGTTGCTTTCAAGCTACCTGAAATACCCATTAGCTTACTTAACCTAGAAAACAAATAAACACGATTGGGGACTTCAAAAAAGCAGTAAAGCTAGCTAGGACTTACCATGTTTATAACATTCTTTGAGAAGATATAAGAACACAAGTGGAGACACATAGGTTAAATCTGAAAACGCATGTAAACACACAGTTCCTGCTTCATCTTCCTCATCTCTTACCTCCAAATCAGCTTCTTCAGAACCAAAACCCATTTGAATCCTCCCAGTCCAAAATCCTGATGTTTCCTGCAAAGATGAACATGTCAAAGCAAGAAAATGACGATATTTCACCAAATCAAGCAGTTAGATGATTTATGTAAAGAAAAAACGAAACTTTGAACCAAATTCAGATTTTTTATAAAAAAAAAAAAAAAGAGTGAAGGAGATATGAAAACCCAAATTCCAGAGTTGTTTGTTGCGATAAAGCAGTAACTAAAACACGCTATTGTATGGCACAAAGACGATTCTCTTTATACATTTCGGGAAATTTCATCAGTTTCTCACCGGAGATTTGACTTACCGGTGAGGAAGGCCGGAGGAACGAGAAATTGTAGGAAAGAGAGAAGTTGAAGAGTTGTGTGAATAAATAAAGTGGACTGTATCTTTCCTCTAACGGCAAATCTCCGTTCGTTGACTCCGTTTATGTAGGTTTCAAATCAAAATTGATCTAAACTCTGAGGGTGTTTTCGTCTTTTACTGTATTAAAGATGCCATTACCGGTAGGCCTGGGATAAACATCCGGGATCCGGCAAAAAACATCGGATATCCAAATAGTCAGATCCGAATCCGGATAATGAATTTACGGATCCGAATACGACTCCGGATATTAAGAATTTTTTGTACCGGATATCCGAATCTGTGTATATATACACTTTACACAATACATATTTATATATCTTGGGCAATGAGTTTATTAAACATGAAACATTAAGTTGAAATATTTTAAAACCCAACAAATAAATATCTAGCCCAGCCCATTATAACAAACGGACAAAGTGGACCATTACTTGTCTATGTCCCAAAATGGCGAAGTCTCACGCCGTAGAGATTAATTATTAGGGTTTCGTGATTTGGACCACTGCTTGTCTGGAGCTACCTATTCGCCACAATTCTCTCATATGTTCTTCTTCTTCGCTCACCTCCGACAATAATGGAAGAATACCGCTCCAGTGTCTCTGATTTCACATCTTTGTTGGCCATGGAGATCTGCAACTGGCGGTCTCGCCAATCCACCGTAGGGATCTCATCAACGCGTTTGCTGATGATGTAGCGGAATCAGGTTCTCCGTTTCTGTTTTCCGGCGTCAGCTTCGAAGAATTTCTTCTTTACCGCCGGATTGTGGTGTTTGGTCGCAGGTTTGTGACAGCGCAAAAAGAAACGATTGATGAGTATGAAGAAGACGATGAAACGATTTAAAGGACTGAATACCTTCGTTGATATTGTCCTCAATATAAAGCTGGTAGTCGTTATATATTATTATCTCCAATAAAAATTAGAAAAAATATCGGAAAATTTCAAATAGTAATTGTATCTGATCATTTTCTGGATTTGAGATATGATAATATTTTTTAACGGTTAAGAAGATGAGAGATGCTCTCATAACATATAAAAAATGTATTTTTAGGGTAACAAAGGTAGAGTTGTGCAGAAATTCAAAATATTGAGAGTAAGCTTAGAAGTTAGAACTAAAACTAAGTAACTTTCTGTTTAATTACTTGAAAATATTATTTTGTTAAAAAAATTTTAAGGAAATCGTGCTCTTTTTTTGTGGATAAGAAATATCAAATATATTTAATGGATTTGTGTTCGCTGATGTGTCACATTTTTATTGTGTAGTGACATATGCTTTATAATATAAATGATATGGTCAAGATGTGATGTACATTATTTATTAATTGACAATGTTGGCACTTGCGAAGCATTTCACTCACAGATCCACTTCCAGTTCCACCTATATGAATAACACTGTTTATATCAGGTATATATATTATTTTTATATTTTTTGTGCACCAAATATATATTACTTCTATTCAATCCATGTTGATTTGACTGATCATCAGAATATTTGCTTTTGTGGTGTTCAATCGATTGACAACGAGGATAATGAGTTCACTGATATGCATGACGCACAACATCTAAACATGAATGAAATATTAAGTTGTATATTTAAACAAAAAAAAAATTATGTGAAGATGAACATAATTAAGAAATTCAAATACCATAAAGAAGCGGTGACTAGTCGTTTTGTCAACATTATTTGAGTTGGACGACGTTCTCCTCATTATCCAGATACATCATGCAATATTCTAAGATTAAACTGAGGATATGTGTGAAAGCGTTTGCGAAAATAACTCCATGAGTAGTCACAATGTGGTCTTTTGCGATCGTAACTTGAACATATCGGCACAACAAAACCATGACTTGACAAAAGTCGTGGTTATGGAAAAAACTAAAGTCTTGATATAGTTAGAGTTTACATACAAAGAGTTAAAAGTCATGAAAATTTTGGTCTTGTATGTTTGGTGGGAGTTAGTTTCTTGATTTGAAATCCGAGGCAGCTCTTACAATATCTCTCTGTTGAGTTGAAAGAAGAAAGGTTTCTTATTAGTTTAACTGAACAAATGAATATTATTATGGCTGCAGTTTGATTGTTATTAACCTATGAATTTTTTTTTTTTTTTTTGCAGGTTAGAATTTTAAGGGATTGACGTTAAGTCAAAGAAAGTTATTGAACTTACAAAGGTTCTAGTGCGGCTACTCCAGTGGACCACAAGGTTGGTCATAATTCCAATCAGGTAAGATGTGAAACCCAGGTTGAAAGAGCATACAAAATACAAAAAACAACATTTCCCTTGGATTCTCAGAATGTAAGGTGTAAAGCCCGTGTTCTGGAAAAGAGAATTTGGTCGGGAAAGTTACAGAAGGATCGTATCAAGGTGTTTTGATACGACTGGGTTGGCGAAAATGTGATATCTTTCTTTGGAGTCAATCTTAACTGTTTCGGGAATGGAGTTTTATCGGGAACGGGAAGCGGATTGATCGAGGGTCGAAAAATCAAGGTTGATCAGAAAAGAGAGGGGATGATCGATCGATCCAGGACCGTTGCAGATCTGGTTGTGGCTGAGGCGTGGATCGATCGATCCAGGGGTGGATCGATCGATCTGCCGAGCTGTTGTGTTGGCAGGTCGGGGACCGATCGATCCAGCCTCGGATCGACCGATCCAGGGTGTGGATCGATCGATTCAGCACTGTCGGCAGTGGTATTAAGTGGTTTTTCTTCCACTTGTATCACGTGTTCTTCTTCCTCCTTCCTTGTTTTCGGGTTGTGGTCGTTCTCTGGAGGCTATGGGAGCTGGGAGAGCTCGAGAGAGTGGAAAAAAGGAGAGAAGGGAGGAAGAGAGGAGTTGGGCTTGGTCCTTGGGGGTTAAGGTGGATGCAAGGAGCGTGAACTCCGGAAGAGATGGAGATCGGTTTGCAGAGGTGAGGAGAGAGAGAGGGAGTTCGTCCCTGAGCTTGTGGAGCTGTTCTTCGCCTGAATCGATCCGAATTTAAGGTGAGTGCATGACCATGAGTTAATCTAAGTTTTGAGGTGGTTGTGTGTGTTTTGTGTTGTTTGAGTTGGATTCTTCGGGAATCCATGAGTTGTGTTGCTTGTTTGCCTTGTGTTTTGGGTTGGGTATGAGCCTAATCGTTTGTAGGAAGCAAGGTGGAGGCCCTGAGTGGTCGTTGGTCATGTGCGGCCATGGAGGAAGTCGAGATCGGAGTTGCAGGAGGTGTTGGATCGATCGATCCGGGGGTTAGACCGATCGATCCATGTCCTGTAAGTTACGGGTCTCGTGAGCGGTGGATCGATCGATCCATGCTTTGGATCGATCGATCTGGTCGTGAGTTCGGATCAATCGATCGGGGGTTAGACCGATCGATCCGGAGCAGTGTGGTTGGATCGATCGATCCTTGCGTGGATCGATCGATCTAGTGTTGAGCTGTTGGATCGATCGATCCGTGACTTGGATCGATCGATCCATGTGTTTAGCATTGGGTTGCTTGTTGTTTGTCTTGCGGTTGTGAGCGGTTTGTGATCTCGTACTTGTGTGTATAGCTCGTAGATGAGTTGACCGTCTCACTAAGTATTTGTGATAATACTAACGCATCTCTGTGTTTTTGTGAGTTGCAGGTAAATGTAAAGTGTAAACGTGGAATTAAGGCGATGAGGAGGAGGATGATTTAGGACTCGGTATTGTGTGTTGGTCGCATTTATTTATGTTAATATTTGCGAGTTCATATTGATGTTTTATGTGGAGTTAAAGCGTGTGTTTGAATATGTGTTTAGGACTCGTGTTGTATAATTAATATTATGGGGTATTAATTATGTTTTGCTTAATTAAAGTGGGTCGGGTCATCTCAATTTGGTATCAGAGCTTAGACGGTTCTAGGCTGGTTTAGAAAATTAATTGGAGTTGAATTAATTTTCGTGATGCTTGTTGCATGTGTTTGAACCGTTGAATTGTTGTGTGCTAGAAATCAATTTGGTTGAGCATGGAGTTTTAGAATCATCCTCTTCGAGCCTGTGAGATTCCACGGTAAGTTATATTTGCCTTGTTGAGTTGTTTCGTGTCTTTAGTCTCTGTTCTTGGGGGTTCAGCTGGTTAGGGGTGCTAGTGGCTGTGGTGGTGGCCAAGGTTGTGGCCAAGGGTGTGGCCAAGGTTGTGGTCACGGGTGTGGCCGAGGTAGTGGCCGTGTTGGTGGCTAAGGTTGTGGCCGAGGTTGTGGCCGTGTTGGTGGCCAAGGTTGTGGCTGTGGTAGAGGTCGTAGTTGTGTTCCAGTGGTGGCGGAGAGTGTAGCACGGGTGTTATGGTTGAGCGAGTAGCGGATTCGCATGTGTATCAGGAGGGGTCTGAGGGTGTGGTCGGTGTGGCTGGAGTTCCAGCGGGTGTTGCAGCAGAGTTTTGCTCAGGCCTGAGATGATCGCATGGCGGGTTGCTGGCTCTCCTGTTGAGGCGGTTACCAGTGAGGGTACCAGTTCAGGCTCCTGTTGTGTCACCAGTGGTTCAAGTGCAGCTGAGTGTTGCGGTTGTCGAGAAGCTCCCATCTTATCTTAAGATGATGGGCAGTTGCAGAGGATTGGCACGGGATTCTTCCCGGGAGTTGCCAAAACTGAGCACGCTGATGCGTGGAAGATGAGGTTAGAGCGGATGTTTCCATTCGGTTAGGTGTCCAGAGGGATACCGGGTTAACCTGGCAGTCCATTACCTGGAGGGTGATGCACATCTCTTGTGGAGGGGTGTTGCTGCCAGAAGAGTTCAGGCGGAGTTGGCCTGGGAGGCTTTTGTGGAGGCGTTTTTCCACATGAGGCTCTTGACCGGTTAGAAGGTCGAGCGTTGGAGGGTGAGCGGAACCAAGTTCGGAGATTCTTGATGGGTCTTCGGGCTGAGTTGAGAAACCGTTGCCTTGTGCGGGTTTGTGGCACGGTTTCGGAGTTGGTGGAGACAGCTGCTTTGGTGGAGGAGAGTTTGAAAGTTGAGGTGGTGGTTGCTAGCCCCAACTTTCAGGCGAGTAGGCCGCAACAGCAGTTTGGTCAGAACAGGTAAGATGTGAAACCCAGGTTAAAGAGCATGCAAAATACAAAAACAACATTTCCCTTGGATTCTCAGCATGTAAGGTGTAAAGCCCGTGTTCCGAAAAAGGGAATTTGGTCGGGAAAGTTACAGAAGGATTGTATCAAGGTGTTTTGATACGATTGGGTTGGCAGAAATGTGATCTCTCTCTATGGAGTCAATCCTAAGTTTTTCGGGAATGGAGTTTTCTCGGGAACCGAAAGCGGATTGATCGAAGGTCAAAAAGTCAAGGTTGATCAGAAAAGAGAGGAGATCAATCGATCCAGGACCGTTGCCGATCTAGTTGTGGCAGAGGTGTGGATCGATCGATCTGCCGAGCTGTAGTGTTGGCAGGTCGGGGACCGATCGATCCGGTGCTGTGGAGGTGTGGATCGACCGATCTAGGGTGTGGATCGATCGATCCAGCACTGTCAGCAGTGGTATTAAGTGGTTTTTCTTTCACTTGTATCACGTGTTCTTCTTCCTCCTTCCTTGTTTTCGGGTTGTGGTCGTTCTCTAGAGGTTATGGGAGCTGGGAGAGCTCGAGAGAGTGGAAAAAAGGAGAGAAGGGAGGAAGAGAGGAGTTGGGCTTGGTCCTTGGGGGTTAAGGTGGATGCAAGGAGCGTGAGCTCCGGAAGAGATGGAGGTCGGTTTGCAGAGGCGAGGAGAGAGAGAGGGAGTTCGTCCCTGAGCTTGTGGAGCTGTTCTTCGCCTGAATCGATCCGAATCTAAGGTGAGTTCGTGACCATGAGTTAATCTAAACTTTGAGGTGGTTGTGTGTGTTTTGTGTTGTTTGAGTTGGATTCTTCGGGAATCCATGAGTTGTGTTACTTGTTTTACTTGTGTTTTAGGTTGGGTATGAGCCTAATCGTTTGTAGGAAGCAAGGTGGAGGCCCTGAGTGGTCGTTGGTCGTGTGCAGCCGTGGAGGAAGTCGAGATCGGAGTTGCAGGAGGTGTTGGACCGATCGATCCATATCATGTAAGTTACGGGTCTCATGAGCGGTGGATCGATCGATCCATGCTTTGGATCGATCGATCTGGTCGTGAGTTCGAATCGATCGATCGGGGGTTGGACCGATCGATCCGGAGCAGGTGGTTGGATCGATCGATCTTTGCGTGGATCGATCGATCTAGTGTTGAGCTGTTGGATCGATCGATCCGTGACTTGGATCGATCGATCCATGTGTTTAGCATTGGGTTGCTTGTTATTTGTCTTGCGGTTGTGAGCGGTTTGTGATCTCGTGCTTGTGTGTATAGCTCGTAGATGGGTTGACCGTCTCACTAAGTATTTGTGATAATACTTATGCATCTCTGTGTTTTTGTGAGTTGCAGGTAAATGTAAAGTGTGAACGTGGAATCAAGGCGATGAGGAGGAGGATGATTTAGGACTCAGTATTGTGTGTTGGTCGCATTTATTTATGTTAATATTTACGAGTTCATATTGATGCTTTATGTGGAGTTAAAGCGTGTGTTTGAAGCTGTGTTTAGGACTCGTGTTGTATAATATAGATCATAAACCTAAACAATGAGCTATAATTAATCTAATACAACAACATGAAAATGCTACAACATAATATATTACAACAAATTAAATGAGCTATAACATACATATTACAACAATTTAAATGAGCTATGACAACTTATATCATAGCATCCTATTAATGGTATTATAGAAAAACATATAAAATCACACCCAAAAGCTCTATTGCATGGGGTGACTATTATAGTTGGGGTAGAAATAGCGTTTACAAAAACGCTATTGATTACGTTTTAAAGCATTTATCGTGAGTTAAAAATATGCATTTTTCTTGTAATGTTAGTTTTAACATTCTCCTCTCTATATAAACCTATGTATCGTAACTTTTATAATTATGAAAGTTAATATACTTTTTCTTAAACACTAATGTGTAAATCTCTCATCATTATCTAGTACACCTTATGTATATGTTAAACACTAAAATGTTTGTTCTCTCTAACTTCTACCGAAAAAAATGTAAAGGATCATAAATTATACATAATTCCATAGGAAAGAAAAAGAAGTAAAGACTTTAATCTAATTTTGCAATACTTATAATGATCTGGTGATTTTTAAAACCAAGTAACTCACAGAGGAGACTGTTTACCTCCACGACAAAGTATGTAACTAACTACAAAATTTGTTTTTATAATTACTAGACTATCATGTCGGCCCGTAACAATCAATCACTATACGCCATATTTGTCGACCACGAACTTGGTGAAGAGACTCAATTAGGTATCTCAACAATAAAATACTAATATTTCTAATATTATTTAGTTATGTTTTTAAATTTTGTTTTTTTTAAACCAAATTGATCATTAAAAACATGACATGTATTATTGTGGTTTCTCATAGGATTTTTAGAATCTCTTCGAGAAACCGTTTTCTCACAATTTTCTCCTTCTCTCCTACTTTTTGACTTTTTATTATTTTTTTGTTTTAGAAATTTTGGGAAGAAACTTCCAATGAAGGTGGTCTTAGTTTTGGAACTCAGAAAAGTGGATTTACTTGCCTTGAGGAACTTGTAGAGTGGTGCTGCGTTTTGACCGTTTACGCCTACCTAATCCCACATTCACAGTTGGTCATATACACATAATCAACTCGTAAGTGTTGAATCACATATGGATTTCTGATTACACTTCGATCTAAACATACCAATTACCACAATCAAGTCATAGCTACCTAACATAATAAGTAACTCATTCCAAGCGTCATGATCACTAGAAGAAAGAAAGAGGATTATCTTATAGCCCTTACCTTCCTTTTGGAAAACAGGGTATTCGGCCTGAAACCGTGTACAAGCAAATTCATGAGCCTCTTGACTCGTGTCGGGCTATGTCTCACGACATTCTAAACACAACTCACGTACGAGATTCACTTATATCTCTCTTTGTCACATCTTGTCCCGTTCAGAATCATAACAACTTAATAACGCTTTCATACACTTTTGATCTTAGATCTTTGTAAGCTCTGGGAGACATATCTCTAACTCTGTTTGCTTAGATTATGCAATTTATTGTAGGAGCGCAATAATCGAATTGAGAAAAAAATGCGAATTTTATTATAACGATAACAGTAACAAATTACAATGATAATATTTAAATTGTATAAAGTAAATCACGGAGGCAAGATATGATATGTTTTTCCTTAATTCAATAAATCGGCCGTAAGTGCTTTCAGACTATCACGATTTATGAATCCCAGGATACAACCGATCACGAACTAATACTCGAGCACACGAGTAGTAGACTCAAGCGAACTTGATCTACGATATACTCTCGAAATTAAACTAAAGAACTTACTTGGAAGAAGCAAGAGAGAGGCGAGATTTAGAACTGCAGGGTTTAGTGAGCGTTTTTTGAGCGTATCAAATAATGAAGGCGAGCGTTTCATTATATAGTGGAAGGAGATAGAGTTTCGAGAGAATATTTTTAGAGTATTCCGCAAGTTTTGAATTAGGAAAAGATTTGGAGTAATCTCCCAAGTCTATCCTGGAAACTTTTGGAAACTTCTAGAATATTTAGCTCGCAAAAAATTGGGCCTTACAATGGTCCAAAAAATACTCGGCGAGACGAGAATTCCCAAGAGCCCAACAGCCACGGTCCACGCACATATGAATGTACCATCTTGTAGTACTCGTTACCAGTTTTCCAAAGCACTATTAACCTGACAATTCCGTTCAGCCGTTTGGCCGGAATCTAGCCTGAAAATTGTCGGAAAACAATTTTCAAAAACCTGCAATTTTCAAAAATATTTTCTGAAAAAAAATCAGTTCCAACATTTATTTCATACACTTTAGATCTTTGTAAGCTCCGGGAGGCATAGGATGCAACGAACTCGAGAGAAAAAAAAAACGACATCGTTGTTTATGGTTATTAATGGTATATACTAAACACACATGAAAATCGTCTGTTTTCTACAATATTTTATTAAGGTCAAATTTATATCCGCCAATGTCACTCTCATTCTTTTAACTAGTTCAAAAGTACCTTAACAAAAAACTTCGTGGGTACTTTGATAGATCCAAATTCTCCAATCTCTAGAATTAAAAAAAAAAAAATCGAGTGCAACTAATTTTCGAAGGAGCCAGAAATTAATCTGATTGGGCTTAGATGGGCCTTAAAAAGGCTTACATAGCCCACTAACAATAAATCAAACGAACACGTGACATGTAATATCACAAAATATCTTATAATTAAAAAAAAAATATCAAACCCTCTCTCGAAGTTTCCTTCTCCAACTTCTCCTCTCTCTCATACAAAGATATTTTATGGTGTTTGTTTCATTCTCTTCTCCATCCACAAAAACTCAAAAAGCTATTGCTTCTCAACTCTCAGATTTTTCCAATGCTTTGACAGTGAAATTAACGTCTGAGAACAAAGAGAGATACATAACATAACATAACATAACAATCTTTGAAAACGCAGCAGCTGTGAGACGGAGACGGAGGAGAGCAGTTTTCGAATATGGCGTGTGAAGGTGGAGGATCAAACAACAGATCTAGCTACTACAACGTCCTCGGGATTCGTAAAGACTCCTCCGTTTCCGATATCCGCACTGCTTATCGCAAACTCGCCATGGTATACAAATTTTGCTCTGAACATTTTTGATCGGAGATTTTTTGGGTAAATTTTTGCATTTTATTGACATGCTTTTGTGGGTGAAGAAATGGCATCCGGATAGATACGCTCGGAATCCTGGAGTCGCCGGAGAAGCTAAACGTCAGTTTCAGCAAATCCAGGAAGCCTATTCTGGTAACTTCACGGTTTTTTTCAAAAAAATATCTTCTTAACGTCCGTTATAACGTCCGTCACACGTTACAAAGTAACTTTTTTTTTTTTTTTTTTTGGGAACAGTTCTGAACGATGAGAATAAAAGGTCAATGTATGATGCTGGGCTATACGATCCTCATGATGATGATGACGATGTATGTTCGTTTTATATTTCTTTAACTCTTGTCTTTGATTTTGCCTTAGGACAACTTGAAAACGACGTCGTTTTCTTGATGTTTTTTCCTCGTACTTGTCTTCGTGGGACTTTTGATGAACCAATGATTTGCAAAACTTGGCGATATTTACGATTTATTTATTAATTGTTCAGTTTTGTTTACAAATCTACCATTTTCACCCCAGATTTAAAGTTTCTAAATTTGACACAAATGTTGTTGTGATTTAGGACTTCTGCGATTTCATGCAAGAGATGATCTCAATGATGAACAATGTCAAAGACGAGGTATGCCCCTGTTCTATTTCGATTAGAATTCTCGGTTTAGTGTATCACCCCCTGTTTAGGCCTGGGATCCGTATCCGAACCGCATCCGAACCAAAAAAATTGATTTCGGATAAAAATCAAATCCGAGGAAATAACCGAACGTATTTTAGATTCTATATCTGATAAAAACCGAATCCGAATCGAATCCGAATGAATATCCGAATTACACGAAATATAATAATATATCTAAAATAGTAATTATTTTTTAGGTCTGATATAATCTAATTATCCAAAATAACAATTATAAATCCGAAAATATTAGTTATTTTAAGATCAAAATAACTAAATTTCTAAAATATATAAAATCTATGAAAATTTATAGTTATCTTTGTCAAAATTTAACCAATTTTTTCAAATTTAACTATATTTTTTTCCGATTTTTCGGATATCGGAAATCAAACCGAATCCAAGTATAATCGAACCAAAGCCGAACCGAAATTCTAAAATACCCGAATGGATATTATAATCAATATCCAAAATATCCGAAAATCGAAATATTCGAACCGAATCCGATCCAAATCCGAACATCTAGGCTTACCCTGGTTTAACAACTCTTATAACTGGTTTATAAAATGGTTAATAGACCGAACAGAATGTTTCGTCAATTTGTATATATAATTTTGGGTTTAGACCGGTTAGATTCTTTGGTAAATTCAATTTTGGCGTCCTCGATTAGTTGAAGAAAGTTCTGGTCAGCAATAACCAATCGCAGGCTGACTTTGAAATTTAATAATTGTATTAGAGAGAGTTTCTTTAAGTAAGCTTTTTAATGTGCCTTCTACACATAAACCAGAAATTAAGATAAACCAGGAAACAAACTTCTGGTTATGTACATTTGATAGATTAGTTTTAAGATTTTTCGGTTTGAAGTAGAAATTAGTTTTAAACGAACCGGTTTGGTTGGTTTTGATGAATAGGGAGACAGCTTGGAGGACTTGCAACGAATGTTCACGGATATGGTTGGTGGAGATGGCGTGAGCTTTGACTGTAACAACAATCCAAAGGGCAGCAAAAGACCACGTGTCAATGTCTCGAGGAGTAGTGCTGCGATGGGTTAACGCTTACTTCTTTTTTTGTGTATCGAGTGTGTCGTGTTGTATCAAAATTTCAATTTTATTTTCAATTGTCTAGACTAAGACCCAAGGCTATAAAATAAAATATCTCAAGAACTAGTTAGAATCTTTTGAAGTTCTTTTTGACGCGTGTTGGTTAAGTTGCTTTTGCTTCCTACATGCACCAATCATACAAATGTATCTCTCTTGATTTGGTTAGGATCACATTAAATATTCCAAAAAAATCGTTTATTAACGTGAATGTTACAAATCATGTTTACTTGTTTAGTTCATGTGAAAAGATTGGACCGGACAAAACCAACGGCAAGTGAAATCCATTTTATTCAGACTAAACCGGGTAGAACCAAGATTAAATCCCGGTACGAAATCTCGCTCTCTCTCTCTCACAAAAGTTGAAGAGCAATAAGATTCGTCACTTCGTCAGTAATGATTACAGAGAGATATTGAGAAATGGGATGAGTGATATTAAATTAGATGATGCAATTGGTTTGTTCAGTGAGATGGTACAGTCTCGTCCACGCCTTTCCATTGTTGATTTCAGTAAACTGTTGGGTGCTATTGCTAAGATGAAGAAATTTGATGTTGTCATCTCTCTGGGCGAGCAAATGCAAAAATTTGGAATTTCACATGATCTCTATACTTAACAGTATTTTGATAGTTTGTTTTTGCCGCTGCTCTCAACTCTCTCTTGCTTTAGTTATTCTTGGGAAGATGATGAAAACTTGGTTATGTATGAGCCCAACATTGTCACGCTTAACTCACTTCTCGAATAGGATTTCGGAGGCTGTCGCTCTGGTTGATCAAATGGTTGAAATGGGATATAAAGTTGATACATGGACTTTTAACACTCTAATCCATGGTTACGTATGGCGCGGTTGTAAATGGAGTATGTAAGAGAGGTGATATTGATTTGGCTTTAAATCTGTTCCTAGTTATCTCCAAATTCCAGTGGTGTTGCGTGATAAAATGACATTAACTAGTGAGCAAGATGAGATGAAATGTGTTCTTGATCCCGTTCGATTCGGACTAATTCATATTGTTTTTTTTTCCTTTGGTTATTTCTTTTCTTAGACTCACTCTTTTGAGACTCGATATCCATCCATAAAACCTCTAATAAACATTTTCATATTTGTTAAAGCGGTCCTTTTGAATTTTAATTACTTGTTCTTCTAACACGGATTAGTGACACTTGATTATAAAACCAAACCGTACCAGATAACACAGAGTGAACCCGTCGGTTATTGAAATAATTACATTCAGAGAATTTCTGTTTCTGTCTGAATCTTTCTTATTCGCTGTCTCCTCTTCATTCTCTCTTTGTGTGTGTGTGTGTCATCCTTGCCACTCGTGGACTTCCGATGAAGAGCTAGCCATATCTCCACAATCTTGTTTTTCCTCTATTGAATCGTGCTTTTATCTTCGGTTGTTGACATACCTTTGGTTTTTCTTTTGGTGTTTCTTCTTGCAGTGATGTTCACATGGCGAAAAAACCATTGTACATATGAGCAATTTGTTGCATTCCTCACTGTGTTGCTTTTGTCTACAGTTTGTGCAGCCACAAGCTGAGCAGATGATCCGCAAAGAGATCTCCATATTCTGGGGACCAGAACTATTACGGAAAGCTGACTTGACTGGTTTCTCTCAGTTTTCGGGTGCTAGAAGTCGATTCGGATCTTACTTAAGTGTGAGATCAAGAAGGAATTGTCTGAAGTCTCTGAAGAAAGCATGGTGTTGTTAACAGGGGCGGATCTAGAAATTTTTTAAAACGGGGACACAAATAGTATACTAAAAAATATTAAATAAAATACTGAAAACATAATATCATACTAAAAAAAAAAAATCTACAAATGCATTCTACGTTATTTCATTGCTTGAAATCGGTTCATCACTGTTTCATTTGTAACATCTTCAAGCAACTCCTTTTCAACATAGCAAACTAAGTAATCACTTAGAAAATCATTCCCATTCGGTTGCGTAAACTTGTCTTCACTAACTTCATCGCTGAAAACATCTTTCAACACTTGCAGTAGCAACCGGCAAAGTCAAAACTAACTTCAAAAGCCTATAAACCAAAGGATGTGCTATATGCTTCTGTGTTTCAACCATCAAACGTCCAAGATATCCAAGATTCTTCGAACCTTTAAATCTCTTATCTTGTCGTACATTATCAATGTAAATTTCAAGTTGTTGCTCTAGAGATAAACACTCCATTAAACTAAAGTCATCTGGATAGAACTTAGCCAATCTCACCAATTTTGACTTCTCGAATCGACTGAAAGCATTAGCAGGACTTAAAGAAGCCATACATGTCAGTAGTTCAGTGTTTTACCTCGGTAAAACGATCGTTGAACTTCTGAAGCTGTAAATCCATAACTGTAGTAAAGCAATTGACTTTATAGTGATGTAGATTGGTTATGTTGGTTTTCTTTCTTGGCCTCTGTGAATCGATAAAATCTTCTTCCATTATGAGCATTTCAGCTTTATGCTTCTCACAAAAAGAAGAAACGTTAATCATAAGCAAATCCCATCCATCATCCCTAAGCTTCTGCAATTCTCGCTTAGTAGATTCTACAAGTGACATAGCATTCAGGATATCTTGATCTTTCTGTTGCAAAGCCAGCGACAAATTCTCAGTATATCCCAAGATAAGTAACATTAGCTGCATATATAACACACAATCAAATGTGTGAAAGTACTTGAGAAGACCATGTGCTTGATGTCTCTTTACGTCTTCTATGCCTTCCTTCTCAATGCTCAAGAACTTTAACTACAGCAGAAAACAACCCAACCAAATGCAATAATGTTTTGTAATGAGTACCCCACCGAGTAGTTGCTGGCTTTTGAAAAGAAATTTCTTGATTCTGTCCTATTCCAGTGCTAATGTCCCCACTACTAACTCCATCCTCTATTTTTTGCCAAGAAGTTTCCCGAACTATGTCTTTTCGTTTGCAAGAAGCTGTAACCACATTTAACAATGTTGAAATCATATCAAAGAAATCACCAACATCAAAATATTTTTTCGCTACCGCCACTACAACCAACTGAAGCTGATGAGCAAAGCAATGGACATAATATGCAGAGCTA
Organism: Turritis glabra; assembly: GCA_900406565.1. NCBI lineage: Eukaryota > Viridiplantae > Streptophyta > Magnoliopsida > Brassicales > Brassicaceae > Turritis > Turritis glabra. The sequence goes on along the minus strand of OVBN01000116.1, from coordinate 139,044 downwards.
TTTTCTCTGGAAATCAATGATCGCAACCCATTAAATTCACCCTTCATATTACTAGCTCCATCATAACCTTGTCCTCTCAGCTTCTTCAAGCTTAACCCGTACTTTGCAAATAGTTCATCAATAGCATGTTTCAAAGATAAAAAAGATGTCTCTTTGACATGGACAACTCCAACAAATTTTTCTTTCACTGTTCCACTTTTATCAATAAATCGAAAAATAATAGCCATTTGTTCTTTGTCAGACACATCACCAGATTCATCCACCAGCAGAGCAAACACATCATTATTGATTTCTTCTATAATAGATTTTACTACTGCTTCTGCAAAAAAGTTGACAATATCCTTCTGAATCACCGGAGAAACCATCTGGTTATTTCCTGGAGTATTCTTCAAAACAACTTTGTTTATAACATCATTGTGATCTGCTGTGTATTTCAAAAGTTTTAAAAAATTTCCTTTGTTAGAAGAATGTTCTCCTTCCCTATAACCACGAAATGTTAATCCTTGCCGCAACAAATGTCTTGAAACATCAATCGAAGCATTCAACCGGATACGATATTCATTTTTCATCACACTATCCTTCTTATATAGAGCATGCCTGATGGATTGACCTTGATTCATCAAATCGTCACATTTCTTAACAGCAGTATTGTGGAAGCTATTAGATTCACCTACGTGAAGACTTAATCTTTCTGGCTTATGCCAACTCGAAAATCCTTCCCTCACAAATCCAGCATGATCATCATCTCTAAACAAGTAGTAACACAAACAATACGCTTTTTCTTCTGACACACTATACTCTAACCAATTTCCATATTGATCAAACCAAGCTGGGTTAAATCGCCTCAGTTTACCTCCTATTGGTTTTCTTTGAAAGTTATGACCAAAAGGCTGACACGGACCTCTAAGAAAGTATTTACGTCTTACCTCATCCCTTTGATTTGGATGATAATCTATTATGCTTTTCCTTTTTGCATGATCTGTTGGCAAATGATCTATATTATCAGATGCTGGAATAGATGGTGAAGCAGATTGTGAAACATATTGTCTTTTGAAATACTATTCCATTGATTAATCTGTCAAACTTTAAAATATATAATCAGATAAAATAGTACTAATAAATAATAATAAAAAAAAACACATTCATTGATACCAATTTAGTATAATCGAATCATTGTTAATTAAGTTAAATAATTAAACTTATAGAAACTGTCGTTACCATTGTTTAATAAAATACAAAGTAAATAACTTTTGTTAATTTATCAATCACAAAAACATAACCCTATGTAAAACCAGGGGTGCACGTAGCGTGCTGGACATGGTTACAGTAAAACAAAGCGTGTTGGACATGATTCAGATTTTAATCATCAGATTTTCTAATTTCAAACATTTAAAAACAAATCAAAATATGTAAAACAAATAATATTGAAAAATTACCAGTTTTATGATTTGCAGGAAAAAAAACAGAAGAACACGTTTAGAAGAGGTGGAGAGAATAGAAAACTAAAGTTTTTTTAGAGTTGGAAAAATTGCTAAAATTGATTAGGGTTTTTAATTAAAAAAGTTAAGAATTATTGGGATTTCGAACTAAAACAAAAACTAAAGGGGCGCTCACCCAATATGCCATCAATTGAAAAAAATTAATCAGGCATGCCACTGATTAATCTGTCTGCCACTGAGTAGGTGATATTTCAATTATACCCTTAATAAAACTTATTAATATACTTAATTAAATTACAAAAAAAAAAAATTAGATCGTTGTTTTGTTTTTCTTTTTTCCAACGATCAGCTTGCTCTCTTCAATTTGCTCCGGTCATCTCGCCAGCCGTCATCTTTTCCGGCGCCTCGTCTTCTCCGGCGCCTCGTATTTCCTTGTAATCAATTTCTTCTTCTCTCTCTTCCGCCATTGATGAAACTTAGTGATTTCTTTTTATAGGATTTGGGGATTTCTTAAATTTAGGGATTTGATATGAAATTGCTTGTTTGGGTATTTAAATTTGGTTGGTAATCATGTTTAATGAGACAATTAGGTATTTGCATTGGTAATTTTTTGAATGTAGTGGTTGAATCGTGTTTGATCATGTTGAATCAGTAAAAACGAATTTTCCGATTGCATAAGAACCCAGAAATCTGCAGAGATAGGACAACTGGTACAAATGGTACAACTAAGACATAATAGGACAACTGGTACAAATGATATAACTGAGAGATAATAGGACAACTGGTACAAATAATATTACTGTGACTATTTGTGTAATTCATAATTGTGTTTATTTTATTCAATTTTCAGGAGGCGACGAAGAATAACAACCACACCAACGTACATTTTGACTATAGAAGATACTATTTAGAAGAGCATGAATGAATTTCAAAAAATTATGTATATGTTTTATCGTTTAAGACCTCATCTTTGGAGGAGATAACTTATTCGGTGTTAGTAGATAAGATATACAGGAACATTGCGATAGATGATTTTTAAGACCTCAACACATGATAATTGTGTGTTTGTATTTTTTTGTATTTGTATTTATTGGATTTGTATTATCAGGTTCAACTACGTACAACTAAGTATTTGTCTGTATTTGTACTAATATTCAACAAATATTAAAAAAGATAAATTAAGGTTTATAAGTATTCCAAAAATATCTTGAACTAAGAAACAATTTTAAATCAATAAAACAAGAATTTATCATTTTTCTAATACATATTTGTAAGCGGTCACCCTCTTATGATGCAAAAGAGGTGAAACCTATGATTTCGTGTAATATGTATTATGAAAACCTTATAATTAATAATTAATAGAGAAAAATCATGTAGCCAACTAAAACGTAATAATTTATATCAAGGTCCAACTAAAAATACACAAAAATCCTCAAAGTACAACTATGAGGATGAACGTACAACTATACATATGGAGACAACTATATTTATATCCCGCCTCCAAAGATACACTTTATTAATATCATGCGGCCAAATATCAATTGTACCACACGTGGGATGATTTTTAAAATTTAACATATTAAAATACTAACGTACAACTGTATATATGGGGACAACTATGTTTATATCCCGCCGCCAAAAATACAATTTATTAATATTCTGCTGCCAAATGTCCACTTTTCCACACATGGGATGATTTTGAATTATTTTTAAAAATTTTAAATATTAAAATACTTTTACTCTTTCTCACTTGTTTCATTTTAATTTTCCCCATTTCTTCACTTTCGGTGGAAATTTTTAATCCATTTTTTTATTTTGTAATTTTCTAACACACGTAGTTATACCAAAATTCTTTTTAAATTTTAAAATATTTTAATTTCTAATTTTTCGGTGAAAATTTTTAATCCAATTTTTTAAAAAATGTTTGAAATTCTTTTACACACATAATTGTATCTAAATTCATGAGTTGCACCAAATGTATGATGATCGAGCAATGCGATCGCATTTTTTTAACTCTCCCAAAATTATCAGTAAGAAAGTATTTTTAATGTTTTTAATTGAGTTCATTTTTTTTTATCTTATTTCCATATTTATGTTTGATTCAAATAATTTTTTTTTTGTAATTTTAAATTTCAAATTTAATTCTAAATTTCACATCGATATTTTCTGCTTTCAAAGATATTTTTACAGAACTTTTTTCGTAATTTTAATTTTTATCATAAAAATACCAAAATATATAAGAATTATTCTTATACATCTTGAAATGGGTCATAAATCAATAATAAGAAAAGACGCAAGACCTCTAAAAGTCTCAACATTTATTTTCAAGCTATCAATATTTTAAAATAGAAATGATTTATATAACTACTTTCCATTAATGAAATAAAAAAAATTACAAAAAAAAAAAGAAATTCCATCAATTTTTATTTAATTTTAATAACTTAACTTAAAAGTTTCGAAGAATTAGGCATGGGCATTCGGATATCCGTTCGAGTTTGGTTCGAATTTTTTTGGTTTTTGGGTTTACACTCATAGGTCTCGTTCGGATATTTAATAAAAATGAATACTTCACTTAATTATTATAAAAACAAAATTGTATTTATTATCATATAATAAAAAAATCATGTTGTTAATTTTTTTATATCATGGTATATGAGTTGCATATTTCTATGCATCGACAATTTTTCATTAAGAAAATTTAATTGAAAATTTATCTTTTGGATTCGAGTGTCTAACAACAAATATATGATGATGGAGTAAAACTTTTGCACTTTTTATACTCAGTCAAAATTAAGAGTAAACTTTTTTTTTATTATTTAGATTTATTTTCATCATCAAAATTTAATCAAAACCATTTTTATTTGGATTAGAATGTTTAAAAAATTAAATGTATGATAATTGAGCAATGCGATTGCATTTTTTTAACTCATGCAAAATCAATAGTACGAAAATATTTTTAGTGTTTTTAATTAAATTCATTTTGTTTAGCTAAATTCCATATTTCGGTTGGATTTAGATAGGTTTTATTTTATCTTTTTTGTAATTTTGCATTCCATATTCACATTGATTTTTTTTTTTTTCAAGGATATTTTTACCTAATTTCTTTTTTAATATTAACTTTTATTATCAAAATACAAAAAAAAAATGAAAAATGAAATAGGAGGAAAATTGGTCCCACCAAAAAATAAGAAAGGGAAAATCGGTCCCACCATAAAAAAGAAGGAAAAAACTCGGGTGGGTCGAATCGGATCTTGGGCTGGATGTGGATAGTGTGGTTGGATCATGTTATTTCATCAAAAGCTCAAGGGTTTTTCGTCATTTTATTGGTTTTTTATTTAAAAGAAATTGTAAAAGAAAATGGAAATAAGAAGAGTGGCATAATAGATAAACTTTTGGCTGTCCGTGGCATTTTAGCCATTTATCCAAACTAAAGACAACTAGGCCTTTAAACTTATTTTTTTTGTTTACCTAATTGGGTTTAGTTTAGTTTTGGTTTTGGGCTTTGTCAGATTTTTTAGTGGATGTAAATTTTCAAATTATAGTGGGTGCACATAAAAAAATAAGTAAAAAATACATTTTTTTTAAATGTGGGTGCATGTGCACCCTGTCCTGCTACATCCGCCCCTGGTTGTTAACTTATTGTTAGACTGGTGTGAAATGTGTAATTTTTATGACACCTTCGGAGATCATGGTTACATTGATCTAGGCATTAATTCTAGGATTACAAATTTGGTTTGCGATGAGAAGATAACTCGATGATGCTCTGTTTTCTGTTCGATTTTGATTTTTGGATTACTTTATTTATTTCAATCTCTTTAGCTCTTTTAAACTAAAGATGCATTTATTGTAACTCAGAGTTTTTTGTGAATATAATTTTACTGATTACTTGATCCGGTTCGGTTCTGGTGACTCAAATGTGTTGATATTGTTTTCTTTTCATATTTGCTAAGGCGACAGCTTAGAGAACAGCAACGAATGTTCACGGATATGGTTGGCGGAGATGGCGTGAGCTTTGACTGTAACGACAATCCAAAGGGCGAAGTCAAACATGCTCAATCACAAATGTCTCTCCCATGATTTGGTTAATTATGATCTCACTAAAAAATCCAAAATTGTTTATTAACATCAAGTTTAGTTCATGTGGGGTTTTAGGACTTGGGATATTACATGCTAACGTGGGAACGACCGGACTCGACCTACACGAGACGATCATATCAGACAAGCTAACACAAAACGGTCTTTATCTACTGTCAGTTAAATTGTTAATAATGGAGAATGACCTTCTTTGTCTTTCCAACTTCTTGTATCTTTTATCTGTTAAAGAAAAGAAAAGCCAATGAATAAAGGGAGAATAAATGCAGAATTAATCTACTAAATTGAAACCTCTATGTTCAACTCTTAATGCTTGGGGATATCAACTCTTAATGCTTGGGGATATGTTCAACTATAGATATCATCCTTATCTCAACACATAGGTACACAGTTAAAGACAACAATGTTCAAATAATCCTTCCTTACTTTTGGTATGTGTGCATAGGACTTGGGGAGGTTTAAAGCAATGTCATTCAAGAAATGCCTCAGTTGAAAAGAACTGACATTACCGAGCAAGCCATAGATGTTCTAATCAAGCTGTTTCGTCCAATCAAAGTGTTCCCATTCACGTGCAAAGCTCACAACCGCCTTCTTCTGGCTCTCCACCGACTCATGCCTTCTTCGTCTATACATGTCTTCTTCCGGAAGCTCGAGCATTCCTCTGATTACATTCAGTCCCAGATTGCTATTGAACTGTTGTTCATCATCAATAACGTGAACAAACCCTTTGTCTAGACCAAACTCAACGTGGAAGTAAGGGAAATTCTTGGGTATAGAATTCCTCAGACCCTTCACGCTAGTGTCTATGAGCTTCTTTGCATTGTGCTGACTCCACTCACTCTCCGCTTCATCGATCGCCTTCTTGAAGTAAAGAGGACCTTCTTTTGCTATCTCCTGAGGAATTGGGATACACTCGATCAAACAGTGGCGACGTTGCTGAGACAAACCAATAACTGTCTCCAGAAACACTGCTTCTTTTCCTTCTTTCGCATACATCATTATAAGACACTTCTTAAAATTACGAATCTCATCCCAAACATTGTCGTCAACACTTCTGCTGGCTGCCTCGTGCTGCATTGGCAGGATACAGCAATGGCCTGGGACAAGGGGCTGATGTTGTGGTAACATCAGATAGGTGAAGTTTGCAATGGACACAACTAAGTGTTTCGGCCGTTTTGGGTTCTCAAAACAGAAGAGACAGCGTTCTTGCTGAGTCATAATACGTTTCACACGGTTGTCCTTTTCAGGAATGTTACTGGATGATTCCCGCTTCCGGGACTTTTTGCTTGGAGCGTCTCCATAGTCATACTCATCATCAGCAGCTTGATTAGATGTTTTGTACTGTTTGTTCTGCATTATGCTCTTGGCTAGATGCATATCCGAATTATCATCTTCATTCTTCCTTCTACCCGACATATCTTTGACAGGATATCTAATGAGAAACCGAGGAATTTTAAAATCAGAACGATTTGACAAAAACCCAAAAGCCCTAAACAGCTCAGAAATAAAAGTACACTTACCTCGCTGCGGTTCTGATGGAGTGGTCTTTGGATGAATCGTCTCCAACAGCTTGTTTTGCTTTCAGCCTCTCTGCTTCTTCCTGTGAATATCAAGGGAATCATTTCAGAAGTAAGCAGGAAAAACAGCTGAACTAATCATACTTAGGCAATGAGTTTGAAAAAGGACTCAGGCACAAGGCAAGTGAATCATGTGGAATAACAAACTAATTGTCTCACCATAAGTTTCTGGGCTTCTTCAGGTTTCCCTTTCATACGGAGCTGGAAGGCTTTAGCAGCCAGTTTATTCACACTTAAAGTTTCCATACTGGGAAGCGTCGATTCGCCATCCTTATTGGTCTCTGACGGTAATGCTTTCTGCTCCACATCACTTCTGTGATCTCCACTAGTCTCTATGGGAGACACTGATACATTCTTCTGCTTAGAAAGCATTTCCTTCATGAAATTTCCGTCATTGGAAAACTTATTCAAGTGAGCTGCAGCTTCAGATATCAGCCTCGAGTCTTCGTTTCTATGAGTTTGGCTCTTTCTCTTTCCCCAGGATAATGAAGGGTCAGTTTTAGGGGCTCTCAATACACGATGGCGCAGCGAATCACCTTTCAAATACTCCCGATCATTACCCTTTAAATAAAACACGTCACAAAGTCAGAATATTAGCTGTCATACTTCCCATTCTAAAACAGCACTAACCTTAAAAAACATCAAACCTAACAACATAAACAGTACCTTCTCAGAAATTCTTTCTGGTTTTCTTTCTGTATCTTTCTTTTCATTTTCCCCTCTTCTTCTATTTATGGCATTCAAATGGGCACGAGATGGAGCTGCTCTTTGAGATGCCACAGACTCAACAAGGTTACCAAGAGAACCCCATCGTTCTCCAGCAACCTGCATAACCGTCAAATGATAAGGCAGTACTCAAAGGCCAAAGAGACAATATTAAATCGTAAATATATATAAAACTTACCTCCTCAAGCCTTTGCCCTTCTCTCGCCGCCTGTTCCTTTGCACGCTTGAGTGCTTTTATTCTCCAACTCGCACCCCCATCTCCAACAATCGAAGATGCTAAAAGCTGGTCTTTACCATGTTTTTTCTCAGATTCTTCCTCTGGATAACCAGTTCCATTGTCTTTCAAATAAGGATTTAGTTCCCTTGGGTTAACTTTAGCTACCTGGTCGAGGAAAAAAAAAAGCTTTAACTTAACTATCTCTTATGGACCTGTTAGAATGAATCTCCAAATCAAAATTCGCTCACCTCAGGTGCGCTTTCCTCAAATTTATCCTCTACAACTGAAGCAGGGTTTGGATCAGCCTTTCGGGTTGGCGGCAGCATCCAATCAAGACCAATTTTCTTTCTAACAATATCTCCTTCGAGCAAGTCGTCGTCAGCAGTCTCGCCATCTCCATCCTTGACAATCTTCTTCCCGTCTCTCTTACTTCCTTCTCCCCTACGCTCCTTTCTATCAACGTCCTTGTTCCTTCTTCTTCTATCTTTCCCACCTCTAGATTTCTCTGTTTCTCCTTCCGAACTATCATCAAGCACCTAATACCAAATAACAATACATCAAACTCAAGCCAGTCGTAACACACACAAGAACAAAAATTCAGGATAAGATGAACTAGTAACTTTACTTCATCACGAGGTATGATCTTTATGCCAGAAAACATGTTAACGATATGCGTCGAAGATCCCAATGACTTCTTCCTGTTTAAGAATAATCAAGGCAGCAAATTGGAGAATTTAAGAAACTAGCAAATTGAAACAGAAAGCAATCTTAACCAAAGATATCTCCTTTATCTTCGTTAATGACGAATGAAGAACTACTTCTCAGGAAACTTACCGGAGAAAATAAGAAGAAGACAGCTACGCCGGCGATGTGCTCTGTTCGATGATGATTTAGGGCTCCAGCAATATAAAACAAATCAGAAAAAACAACGAACCGGGATTATAATAAACCGGACGAAAACAAACGAACCGGGATTTGGAAGTTCGATAACCGGTCCATCATGTCTGAGAATCCGATAATAATATAGCCCTCTTTCACAAAGCACTTTCTCTTCCTCGCTCCTCCTACCAAGAAATCATCGTCTTCGTCTTCGTCTTCATCTTCATCTACTAGGATCGATCCGGTTTGAGATTTTTTTGCTGAATCGTCCTTCAATTTGTTCCAAGATTCGTAATTTCGTGGGCAAAGATGGACGCTGATTCCAAGAGATTTCTAGCTACGCTTCGATCCCGATCTGGTGAGAATTACAGTAGCTTATGTCAACTTTGATTTAGAGCTTGTAGCTTAGTTTGATTTTTGAGCCACCAAAAAAATGGAAATTTCAATAAAAATACGAACTTTTTTTTTAAGTTTGATGCAAATATCATGTTTTCTTGATTTTGGCTCAAGATCAAGACTTTAGCAAATGTTTTTGTTAGTTATGTTAGTGAAAGAACAGTTTGATTGATATTTAAGTTTCTGCTCTCTTTCTAGTTAATTCCTGGCTCTAGTTTTGAGCTGTGGAAGAGAAGCTCTTGAACTTGTTGTGTTTATGTAGCTGTAATAGATGTTTTCCTATCTATAACAAGAAGGGTAGGTTCAATTTTCTTCATAGATATTTAGGTATTGGTTTTAAGTTGTTTCATTTGATGGTCATTAACATTTAAGGTTACTTTGTTGCTGAGAAAGTGCAGGAAAATAACCTAAAAGATCATTTTTCTCTCATGATCAAGAGGAATGTTACCTATAAGCTTGTTCTGCATTGGATTTTTGGGAATTATTTTAGTTGTGTTTTTAATTTCTTTTCTACATTCTTAAGTTTAGAGTTTTGATTAGAAAGGGTACCATGATTTCAGAAGGTTGTCTCTTGCAGTCTATTATTGTTTTTCTTTCATATTGTTTGTTTCTTGGCTAGATGAAATTTTTATGTTTTTAATAATGTCACGCTCGTAGTTTATATGATCTTTTATATTTAAAAATGCAGAAATGTTAATGGGCTTTGAAGAAATAGATGGAGATGATGATTTCCAGGAGGAGTTTGCTTGCCCGTTCTGTGCAGAATCGTATGATATCATCGGTTTGTGCTGTCACATAGATGATGAACATACTTTAGAGTCAAAGAACGCGGTATTGCTCTCTCTCTCTCTCTCTCTCTCGATATATTTTTCTGCTCTGCAATACTCTTACACTGATTATGGTTTTAACTATCGAATCAACTTGGAGTTCAAAAGTTTATTAGCAACTGTGTACATTAGTAATTAATATGAGGAAATCCGTTATTTTGCAGGTATGTCCTGTTTGCTCTCTAAAAGTGGGAGTTGATATTGTAGCGCACATAACGCTTCACCATGGGAGTTTATTTAAGATATCCTTTTTTCAATTTCTATGCATATATGTTACAGATTTTATTAATTCTTACCAAGGAATGCTCTGTTGAATTCCTTAATGAGTCTTACTTGCAGCGAAAGAGGAAGTCACAAAAAAGCGGTACAAATTCAACACTTTCACTTATTCGGAAAGAGCTAAGAGAAGGAGATCTACAGAGGTTGTTAGGATTTACTTCTCGTAATGGTTCTGTTGCATCAAGTGGAACTCCCGATCCTCTCCTGTCGTCATTCATATCACCTACACGATCACAGAGTTCTTCTGTGACACGCCAAACCAGAAAAGTATCCGAGGAGAAACAGATGGAACGGTATAGTTTCTATAGCAGCGTCTTTATTAGATATTAGTGTTTGAAGTTTTAGTCTCTGATTAGAATTGAACTTGTTCAGCAAGAGACAAGCGTGCATCTCACCGGTCTCATCAAAAGATCGGGAAGAGAGGAGGCAAAAATCAGAGTTTGTTCAAAGGCTCTTGTCATCAGTCATTTTCGATGAGGTCTGATCAAAGCAAATACAAAGATCGAGAACGCAGAGGAACTGATTCTACAGAATCAGACTTCAGAGAATCTGGTAAATATGAAGCTCTGTTACTTGTGTAGCAGAACCCACACAAACACATTTTCATCGGAATCTTGATTCAACTGTTTGTAGGTTTCGAGAAAAACAGTGGTTGTGATGAGAAGAAGACGGAGAAGAGCGAGATACAGCTATATTATCTATATCTATATCTATATATATATATATATATATATATATGTATTGTGTATGTTTAAGTACAAAACCAGAAGAAGATGCTACTGAATACATTGAGTAGAATTGTGTTTCTAAGTTTATTAAGCCATTGAAAAGTAAGATAGAGGAAGAAGAATAAGTTCTCTCGTCTGTAGCATAATCCAATTAGTTTTCGTATGTTATGTATGTGTCTTATGAAATAATAAAAAGGTTCACTCATGTAAGCTAGTAAAAGTGTATGTGAGAAACCAATGATAGTACCAAAAATGATCATTACAAAATATAGTATTACAAATTAAGTAGCACTGAAATGGGTACGGGAACTAGAAACGGGTACGGAAACGGGGACCAGAAATAGCAAAGTAAAAGTTCATAGATACGGGTATGGCATGGGTACTTCAATAAACATATAAAAAAAGATATTCATACATGTGATTAGAAAAGCTAATGAAAAAAAAAAAGAGGGGAAAAACGTTTACAAAATAGAAAAAACATGAAAATATGAAAATATGCTTATGATAAGAATGCTCGGATTGAAATGAAATGGATGCAAATATCAAAACTTCGAATTTATCTTCTTCCGAAATATCTAAAGACGTTTTTAAATGACACAAATTTGAAATCCAAAACGTTTAGGAAACATTTTCATATACCAACCATTTCGTCCCCGTAACTGTTTGTTGTCCCGTTTTGTTTGTTGTCCCGTTTTGCTGAAAACTTCTTGGAGACGTTTCTTGGATAATACCAACAAAAAAAATAATGATATGATTATTGTTGTTTAAAAAATAATATTTGCATTATATTGCAAGAAAACTTACTAAAGATTCTAAAAACATTTATCGAGATTTACCCGTGATCTAGTGAGTCTATATAATTGGACAGTTGAAGCATTTCTTTTGGCAATTTTCCCCAATCTTACAAAACCATTTATGTATGTATAAAAAGGCCCATGATTTAACTTCAACCGTAGAACCAAACGTCCCACCCACGTTAAAAGCTAAAAGGTTGAGGTTAAGGTTTCTTCTTCGACGAAGCCGCCGAACTTAGGGTTTTCTTGCAACACAGTTCGCTCCAATGGTAATCCCTCCTCTCTCTTACCTATCACTTCGATTAGCCCTCGAAACCATCTCTTATCTTGTTGTGGAACGTTTTGAGTATTTCAGGGAAAAGAAACCAGAACTTTGGGTAAAAGGAAGAGACAGAGGAAGCCCAAATCCGTATCGGCTAATGGCTCAGTTGACTCTATGTATCTTAGGAGATAAGGATGAGGAAAACAGTGGGTCTGCAGAGGATGATGAGATTCAAGGTATGCTTTTCCTTATCATATTGCCAGTTTCTATCCTTTTTTGCATACTCTTCTCTAGTTACTCATCTCGGGCCTTTTAGTTGTATGCTTGCGTACTTGTTGCATTCATTGATTAATCATACTTCTTCTCTTGTATTTATTAAAGGGGCTGGTCAGCAATGTCTCGGAGGTCTTACTAGGAACACAGAGCAGGAGAATAATGATAATCATAATGAGGAAGAAGAAGATTCTGAGGATTGTGAAATGGATGATGAAGAGCATGAGTTGAGTACCAATGGCCAATCTTCATCTACTAGTGCATTTATGTTGAAATCATGAATCCTAGATTAAATCCTCCAAGAAAAAAAGCTTCAGGGACAGAAGGAGATGAATAACAGAGGAAGAAACAACAACAAAGGAAGATGAAGTTGTCGGAGAAGACGCGTTGTTGCCGTGAAGGAGGTCAACCACAAAGAAGGAAAGAAGTTGGGCTTGTGTTTTGTAATAGGGTTGTAATGGACTGTAGATGAATTAAGGCCCAGGTGAAGAAATATTTGTATAGTTAGATAACAACTAAGTGTCAGAGTTGTCTAGAGTCTAAGTTTAGTTGTTATAGTTTGTTGCAGTAGTGTGGCTTGTGTAAGAGAGCCTATGGTGTAAGCGTTAGAAACTAGGAAGTAAGTACAAGTGTGCAAGCGTGTTGCAAATAGAAAAAGTAATATAAGTATGTATGTTGTGGTGTTGTAAAAGATATTCAAGAATATTATCAATTTAATCTTTTAAAGTAAAAACGTTTCTTATGTTTCTCTTTAAATAAGAACTAAAACAAAGAGTGCAACAAAGAGAGAGACATAAAGAAACAGAGAACTAACCTCTGAGAGTGAAACATATGTTAGATGTGAGAAAACAAAACAATTTAGTGAGCACCTTAGTCATATATTATCAAATGAAGAAGTGGAAACTTTACCAAAAGGCAATTGGAAGTTTAAATGGGAAGCACCTGCCATTGGCATGCCAAATTGCACTTGGAAAGGAACAAAACCAAATTTTCTTCATGTATGTCTTCTTATAACATTGTCCAACAAAAAATATTGTTGCAGAGTTTTCCTTTCGTACAAGTAGTCCTAAAAACCCTTTTTTTGCAGGTTGCTCAGAGTGATGCAACTTACAGTCTCAAGCCTAAGTCGTATAAGCACTGGCTTTAATTATACGAGAAATCTGGAAGAAAAGATTTTGGCTCATCTAAATGGAGAAGATTCTTCTCCATTTGTATGTATCGGATTCTGGGAACCACCCTTTTTCTGATTCTTTTGTATTGTATTTTGGTCATGTTCTATATATTGCTAATATTGACTATAGTATTTGATTTTCTAGGCAACAACTATCTGGATATTTTGCATTCTAACAAAAGACCCTTTTACAATGAAGGCCATGGAGAAGACTCAAGCCACATGGACGCATACCTTATGAATTGTGTGTGTGTGTGTGCATACTTGTATTCCTTTTTCTAAGATAATATTTTGAGGTTTCTGTTGATTGCTTTTCATTCCACTTAATTGGCATTTCTCCTAGATTAATTGAAGTCAGTTTTTCTTATGCAGTTGAATCACATTTTTAGAACCAGAGATCTTGTCAAGAAGAATGAAAGTAAAATTTCCAAGCTTTCTGATGATGGATTTCGAGACCAAGGATTTACTCGTCCAAAAATCTTAAATCTGTTGTTACTCGCATTTGACAAATTGGTCTTACATTTATTGTATGTATAATCCAGGTACTGATTCTACTACCATACAAGAGTATTGATTTTCGCACTGTAATGAGGCTCATTCAACTAACTCGAGAATCTCAGAGGGTATACAAATTTATGAAATTTCAGTCATTTGTTTCTTTATTGGCATCTGCTTTGTGGTTGAGTTGTCTTATTCTATGATACTTGACATCTCATAGATGAGTACTAGTTTGATTATTAGCAATGTAGAAAGAATTGTTGTTTTTTTGTTGCCTTTTTTATTCCGGCACACGTGATGAATAATCCTTGATATTGTCTCGGTTACTGATTATGTCTTGAATTGCAGGTTAATGTACAACACTTTGACCGGTTTAATGAGTATTTTGGATGTGATGACGGTGATGTGAACGAAAAATGGGATATCAGAAAAACCTTTTGATTGGCAAGCCCTTATTGGTGAGGGGAACGATGATGGTATCTTTATGAACTTACTAATATTTCTTTCATTTCCATGTGGATAGGTTTTGGTTATCGATTATGCAGATATGTAATGTCTATGCAGAATTGGGCGAACGTTGCTATAGTCGTCAAACAATTAAATAGATTGCCATCAAAACAACAAGGTACCAATGTCATGCGAATCCGACCGTTGTATGTAGTTCTTCTTCTAACTTCAAGTTTTTCAATTCTCTCTAATAAGATATGTTTGTGTCCCACTGCCCAACTATGTCAGAATCTCTCAGTATGTGTCCCACTGCCTCTTTTTTTCACTTATAGCTATATTCCATTTTGTCTTCACTTTTGCTATATTTCCATAACCCTTAATTATGGTTAAGTTTTCAAACTCGTGCTAACCCGGAGAATATTTCTTTTCAGAAATGAATTCTCTGTTCAATCACTATTGCTTGAACTATAAAGGAAAGGTGGGTGTGGGACTACTACTACTGTAATTTGAATTGAACTATTATGTCTTCTCCAAACCAAGATTGCAGGTTTTTGAATTAAAATTGTCCCATCACGCTTTTAGTTGAATCAATGCAGATGAGGCTGGAGAGTGAATACAAAGGTGTTCTTCAGGAAGTGTTGTGCAATGTCATTCAGGTATAATCTCATCAATATACGGTTTACCAATCTAAAATCTAAATATCACATCAATAGTGTTTAACATCAATCATTAAGTTTATGTAATACAACGCGTTGATGGGCTTCAGATCTGGGGCCCATATAAAATAATCAGATTATTTTCTTTTTCTCGTAAACCCACAAAACGGCGTCGTTTGATAGAGATTTGCATTTTTTTCTCATCACTTTCCCTGACTGCGAGAGAGCCCCCGGCGTCAGGTCTTTCTCCGCGCCGGCGTTACTTAAAGTTTCAGATGATCATCGTTTCTGTGTTCTTCAATCGGGTCTGTAGCTGAGGAATTACAATTCGAGTCTGCTCAAAGTCAAGAGAGGATCGAAATCGAGGGTTTTAGGGTTCTACTTGATACCATAGATCGATGTCAAATTCTCAAATGGCACCTGGTGCTCCCATCACTCTACAAGAGTTGTACCCTTCTTCTCCGTTTTACAAGGAAGCTGTTTCACTCAGAGTTACAGGAATGTACGTTTCTGCTTTTTTTCTTTCGGATTTCAATGTACCAATGAAATGAGAATATCTGGATTTTGGTCAGGTTGAGAGGATATTCAGTTGAAAGAGCTATAGGTATTATTGAAGATGGAGGCAAAAGTCTCAAAATCAACACTCAAAACCTAAGGGATGTTAGTTTCAGGGTTGGCTCAATTTACCAATTTATTGGAGAGCTCCACATTGAACAACCCAATAATGAGGTTAGTTGTTTACATAGTGTTTTCATTAGGATTTTTAACTTAAATGTTGTCTGAATTATTACACCCTGCGTTTTAGATAAAGATAAAAAAGATTCTCTTTACTTGTTTGTGTTTTGTAATATGCCAAAAGGTGAACAAGAATAGGTCTTAGGAGCTCAATTTTACCAAATGGCAAATCCTGAAGTTATGAACTCTGTTAAAGAACTTTGTTTTTGTTGAACGTTTTAACCTTTCTTGGATGCACATTGAGAGATCTTTACATAGTTTAGTTATCTTCACTCTGAAAATGATTTATGGTAGTAGAATGTTAGCTTCTCGAACGTTACTAGTATTTAAGCCTTTCGAGTATATCTAACGTATGTGGAACATCATTTCCCAAGAAGATGTAACTTCAGCATCTCAGTTAGACAATTTAAGTATACTATGAAAGTTCTGATATTCATGAGCATCATTAAGAGGTAGGACGGAAAGCTTGTCCATTTAAAAAGTTGTAAATGTTCTTCTATAAGTTTATGTTAGCAGTAGACAGTAGTACCCAGTTCAGGGCTGAACTTTGTGTTTCAAACTGATAATGTCTCCATTTATTATTGCCTTTGGAGTCTAACCAATCTGAAAATTGATCCATATATCTATTTCTTTAGGCGATCTTGCAGGCTCGAACAGGAAGAAATGTGGATGGAATCGATATGAACCTCTACCGGAAAACAATAGAACTCCTAAGACAATTTATAAAAGAAGAAGACAATAGCAATATGGTTGAATGAGGCTAATTAGCAGTTGCCATCCAAGTAACATAACCCACCAACAATTTTTCATTTTGTTCGTTTCTTATCTCTGTGTTCACTTGTAGATGAATCTTAGAATTGGAGGATTTGCTTCGGTCTGCGATTAAATGAGCAATTTTCTAGAAAATAATGTGTTTGAATTGAATTCGGTTAACCGGGAGGGAATCTGATTTGGTAAGTCAGTCGAACCAGTCTGGTTACCATAGTGAATTAGCTTAAGTAATTCTTATACTTTGAAAATAGAGAAATCTTTTTGCCTTTTCTCTCAAGTCGAGGATAATTTTGTTCATGGTTAAAAAAATTGACCAAGGCGGCGGCTCGGCTAGACACTCTCATAGGCAAAGGCGCTCCGATTTTAGAAAAATTGGTGAATTAAATTAGTTTATTGGTTTAGGCGTTCAAAATCAGAATTAATTGGCGTACTTGATTTTTTTTTTTAAATGTTGACATCGTATTGAATAATGAAAAGTTTAAATATATTATTAAAATTATAAATTACTAGGATGTAATCCGTGGTATACCGCGAAACGATTTTTTTTTATATAACTATAATTTAATTAACTTAATTAGATATGTCTAATATTGTAATATTGATGGTGTTAACAAAATAATAAAATGATAATTTACTCGTGTTGTAGCATTAATGATATTTGAAATTTATATTAATGTCGATTTAAACTCGTCTCGCCATATAACCTCATCCCGTGATATTTTAAATTTTTTATAAGTGTAAATGTTCATAATTTTTAAATTTTTTAAAAGTTTAAAATTTATTATATCTGGTATAATTAAACGGTTCGACTAAAGAACGAATTAAACCGGATATAAATTTTTAAATTTGGATGTTTGTTAAGTTAAACTTCTTGTTCATTCAGATTTAGATTTATTTTTGGTCTTATTTATAATATGACTTTCAACCATTGTTTAAAAATTTTAGCCGATGTGACACGTTAAACATACAATTTTCCATCATTGCTTGAGTAATACATGTTCGTTTCAAAATTCAAATCATGACAAATGCAGAAAAAAATTTACAGTTTTATTAATTATATGTATTATATGATGATTGAAAGCAATTTAACAAAAATATCAAACAAATATGATAGGAGAATCAAAATTTTAAATCTTAACAAAATCTTCTAAATATCTATACTATTAATTGTGGAACATTATATAAAAATTTCAAATTTTATAATTAAAATTAAAAATTTTTAATTGTGTTTGATTATATGGATAGTAGAGAATTGATTGAAGAAGTTGTTTGGATACATGTATATAAATATATTCATATTCCATATTTACCCTTAATGAGTTTTCTAATTTGTTTTTTAAATCAATGACATTTTATGTATATTTTACAAAACAAAGATTTATCTTTAAAATGTACTTCAAAAATATTAATATATATGATTTAGATAGCACTAATTTTTTTTTATTGGAACTAAACTAGTTTATTTCTCATATAAACTAGATGTAAATATATATAACATGTTCAAATAAGTAACATTTTTAACATATTATATTTTATATTTTATAGATCATGTTTTATCATAAAAATTATGAAAATAAATAAATAGTTTACTTACGCTTAAGTCTTATTTAGACTCCAATTAATTGATTTAGGGCGTAGACCCCTACTAAATGCCTAATTACCGCCTAGCGACTTTTGAAAATCGATTTTGTTCATATAAATAATATTTTATATAATTCATTCTTTATCATAATATATTTAATTTGGACAAATGAATAATATTTTATATAATTCAATCTTTATCGTAATATATGTAATTTGGACAAATGTTATAACAATCGAAACTACCGAATGTAGGATTTCTTATCAATCAGAACTAAATAATATAAATTGCCAATATGCCCCAACTGTCTAGTTGACAATGAGTTTCGGTGACTAGAGATGTTGGAAAAGTCACCAAATGGTATTAAAAATAAAGTCAATTAGATTGTAAACCATGTTAATGATTAGAGACTTCGAGTCAATTTATAAACTTTAAGCAATAAACAGGATCTTTCAGTGTGAAAGGACTCAATGTTTGGTGTAAAGCTTTATCAACTAAATCAACATCCAAAATTTGACCCAAATCTAGGCATTCCAAACTAAATAACACCAACCCTCTTGGCTCTTTAGCCACAAAGTCTTTAACTAAATTTACTTATTTATCGTAATTCTTCCCGACTGTTTAATGATTTCGAGGTTTGTGATCACGTTGATGGTCTTTATTGGCGGCTTCGAAGGGACTGTTTAGCTTGTTCAAGTTGTGCTTGCTCTTCTAGTCGTTTAGTTTTCCTTGTTCTAGCGCTAGACACCACAATACAAAGGATAAAAAAAATACTAAATTTATTTGTAAGTGCATGAGTTCGATTTAATTTTCTTTATAAATGTTCAAGGAAACTAAACGACTAGAAGAGCAAGCACAACTTGAACAATATATATATATATATATATATATATATATATATTGGTTTGACGTATTTATATGACTTTATTTATAACCAAATGTAATTTACCGGTGTTGTAATTTCTTAATTTCAGAAAGATTATTTTGTTTGTAGTGGAAGTTATTGGTTAATTAGGCAACAAATTTCAAAACTTGTATAAGTTACGATATCAAAATTTTGTTGGCAGTAAAAGATAAACTACTTTGGTAGATGAGGATATAATTAACTAATTAATTGTTTGACATTCATGATTGGTTTTGACTATACTGTAAATATTCTTTATTTATGATCACGTGTAAGTTTGATAAAACTAATCACACTTTCTCTTTGTAATTATCATCAAAATTAAAAGGGAAACACAACAACTTGTGTGAAATGCCAATGGCATGATCTTATAATAATATGTCAACACCGCCGCGTATAAAGTGCTTCTTTTCCCATAGAAATAACGAAGAAAAGCATAAGAAGTAGTCAAATAGGGTGGACTGTTCTATAACTTTAAGGAAATTGCCAATTTACTTGAGGTCCCTCCAACAGGAAATGAATTTCCCAGAAATATTGATGCTGAAGAAGTTAAGAGTAATTAGCAAAAATGGCAATACCTTTATAAGAAATGGAAGATTAGCAATGGTGTGATAACAAATATATTTTTTGATAAACTTTATAAATGATTTAACTTTGCGGGAATGTGTGATTTTTCAATAACATATTAATTTTATGTGGACATCTAATTTTTAAAATATAGTATAATTTTTTTCTATAATATGTTATTTATCTGATAGATTAATTGGATGTAAGTTTTACGAAGTGTGCGATTTTATGTAAACCTCTAATTTATCTCATAGATTAATATTTTCAAAATCTAAGCTTCCAAAAATTTAGTTATCCATATAAAAAATAACATACTACAGAAAGAGATCATGTGTCCTGTAACAATTAAACAGAAAGTAAGACTGTCCAAAAATGTATGTTTCCACATGCTTGCTATATTTCTTAATTATCTTAAAATTATTGTCATTTGGAAAACTAATTCCAAATTAATATGATTACAAAATCTAATAATGTATTGTGTTAGCATATAGAGTATTTTAAAACATAACAAATTTTATATATAATGTATACTTTTATGTTTGTTTTTATTAAAATTTGTAATACTACAAACTAATAAAACAAAATATAATACTGCATTGTGTTAGCATCGAATATTTTAATGTATTTTTAACTCAATATCGTATATTCTTATTATCTTTACATTTTTATCAAAATTTATAGCTTTCTGGAAATAAAATGTAAAATTTATTTGAAAAAACTTGTTTACATCAAGTGCAGCGTTTGTCGTCTAAGCGTTGTTAACATACGTTTATCAAAGAAATATTTAGAAAAGAGCTTTTTTTTTATCTTGATGCAAATCAAACCGCCATACAACATTCGTATCTTTTATCCCCTTGCTCTCGTATGAAAGATAACTTGTTTCGAATTTACTTATCTAGTCATTGCAAAATTTATAATTTATCATATTCAGAGATCCAAGATTGTGACCAGTCCATCTCAATCTTTATGCGGTTTTAAAATTTATTAAAAGCGTTTGAATCTTTTTTTTTGTTATGTAATGATAATCCATATTTATTCTTAGGACAGTTGACAGCTTGCAACTGCAACAATCTTAACTATTTTTCTGTTAGGTTTTCATTTCGAAAAAGTGTCGAATGCGATTGAATAAAACTTTGAAACTAAAACACTAATAAACAGTTGAATCTTTGTTTAAACCATTGGAAATAAAATGTATATCACACTGGATTGTATAAGAGGTTAATCTGTTGAACTTGAGAACATGTGACTTTTCAGAGCAAGCAGTGGGAAAAAGAAATAAGATATGAATAGTACATGGCGATTGAAAATTTGTTATTTATAGTACCGTTCAAATATAATGTCCAGCTCTAGATGTATGAACATGTTGAAATTAATAGTCTCAAATATATATATATATATATATATATATATTATTGTTTTTTTTATAACTTCAGAATATCTAGTTTAGATAATTTAAAGTGTTACACTTTCCACGATTATATTTGCAAATATTGATATGAGATTCAAGTTATTTATAACCAAATGTAATCATCAGTGTTATAACTCATTAACTTCAGAAAATATTTCTTCCTTCCTTTTGGGGCAGTGAAAGTTATTGGTTATTTGGTTAAAGTTGTTGGAAATGGTAAAATAGCTAAGATAATTCATCAGTGTTTTTAAAACTTATGATGTCAAACTTTTGTATCTAGTAAAGGATAAACTAGCTAGATAGATGAGGATAATGTTTGACATTCATGATTTGTTTATTCTTCATTAAATACGTGCCAAACTTGTAATCTTCATGGAAAATAGTCCACTAATCACACTTTCAATTTTTAAAATTTATTATATTATCAAAAGAAAAAGCAAAAACACAACAAAACCACGAGACATTTTTGCTTTCATTTTACCTTTCTATAATTGTAATAGTGATCAGATATGTCCCAAAAAATTAACCTGAAATACCACCTCTAAAACAAGCTTTTTAGTCAAAATAATTATCATTTCTAATAAATTTCATACCTATAATTAGAGATTTTTTTTTATATCAAATATCATTAAATCTATTCAGTTTAAATATCAAGACAAATAGCAAGTTAAAATCAAAATATTTATTTCAAATTTTTAAAAGTATTACATAATACATGACGAGAAATTTGGATAGCGAATCTTGGTTCAAATAATTTAGGTATCTCAAATCTAAATTCAGATTCTCACTAATTCATGTAAGGGTCAAATCTAAGATCAACTATTCAAATAAATTAGGTTAATTTTTTAAGAAACTTTTTGAATATTTTAAATATTTTTAGATAAGTTTGATAATAACTCAAATTTAAATTGTTGATGAGTAATTTGGATACCATGTCCCATATACGAGCCATACATATACCAATTGGAACAAATTAAATTGTTCCAGATATATACTTATATTCAAATCTATGCAAAAATGATATAAACTCTAAATACTATAATTTATTTAAGAAAACTATTATTTTACCCATATTCAAATAAAAAATATTTCTCATTCAAATAAATACATAAATACTATTTTCTCAATAGTTTTGGAATATATGCTTTATAAAAATATATAATTTTTCATTAAAAAATAACTTTTAGGAAGATTGACTAGAATGTTAAAAATTTAGAAAAGATTACTATCAGTTTATGAATGGTTACAAAAAGCTTAGGAAGGGTTCTTCAATATTTATTATTTAGGAAGAATTTCTAAAAAATTAAAAATGATTTGTCAATGATTTTAGTAACACTTACAAAAGTTATAGAAATATTTAACAAATATAAATTTTTTGACTAAACTCTGGTTCGGTCCGGTTCGGTCAATTCGGTTCGGAATTAACTCCCACGCCTACTAGACTCCTAGTGGATGAGATAATCAAAAATAGTCCTTATTCCTTAAGCATTAATTTATGACAATTTTTCTATTCCGCGTTAACTTTCTATTTTGGAAGGCCAATTGTTTTTTATTTAAGCAAATAATAATAATATTGACCAACGGTCCAAACTAGTCAGCAGAAATATGCCAAGCATCACTATATATACTCACCATCTCTATCTCCAAGCATAACACATCTACCACAGTCACAAAAATCAAAGAAAAGTCCATAATCACAGAACGAAATTCTTCAAATTCTGAAAACTCAGTACCTTTCTCTTTCTGATATTAATCATTAAAGATTTATTAACTTTTTACTTTCCAAAGAAGAAAACAGAAGAAGATGATGTTACCAGAAGCATGCGTAGCTAATATTCTTGCCTTCACATCTCCCGCCGATGCATTCTCGTCGTCAGAAGTCTCTTCAGTTTTCCGGTCAGCCGGAGACTCCGATTTCGTATGGGAAAAGTTTCTACCTTCCGATTACAAAAGCCTCATCTCTCAATCTACTGATCATCATCGAAGTTTTTCGTCGAAAAAGGAGATTTATCGATGTTTCTGCGATTCCATTCTCATCGATAATGCTCGAAAGGTTCGATTTTATAAGTTAACTTTGAACAGAAAAATGTAACTCTTTTTAATTTACTGGAACTAATAATATCTTCTTGAATGATGCAATTTCAGCTGTTCAAGATCAATAAATTTTCCGGGAAAGTTTCCTACATTTTATCGGCAAGAGATATTTCCATAACTCAAAGTGACCATGCAGCTTACTGGTCTTGGAGCAATGTATCAGATTCTAGGTCAGTTTTTTTTTTTTTTTTTCTTAAAATAAGTATTTATGCTTTAAATATTTATCGAAAATGTTTCATTTCTAATTAATTTATATTAATAATATATACTTTTAAAATTTCAGATTTTCAGAGTCAGCTGAACTTATAACAACAGATCGACTAGAACTCAAGGGTAAAATTCAAACCGGAGTTTTATCACCAAACACAAGATACGGAGCATATCTCATAATGAAAGTAACTAAAGGCGCTTACGGACTTGACCTAGTTCCGGCGGAGACTTCAGTTAAATCTAAGAATGGTCAAATTAGTAAGAGTGCAACTTATCTATGTTGCTTGGATGAGAAGAAACAACAAATGAAGCGGCTGTTTTACGGTAACCGAGAAGAGCGAATGGCAATGACTGTGGAGGCGGTCGGCGAGGACGGGAGAAGGAGAGAGCCGAAAGGTAGAGATGACGGATGGATGGAGATTGAGTTAGGAGAGTTTGAGACACGAGAAGGAGAAGATGATGAGGTCATTACGAGTCTCACGGAGGTGAAAGGATATCAACTAAAAGGTGGCATTGTGATTGACGGTATTGAAGTGAGGCCTAAGTCCCTGAATTAGGGATCAAGATGAGTTCATTGTTAATTGTTTAAGTATTGAATAGAAATTGAAGATGAAAGGAACTCAGGGGTTGTGTCTTAGTAAGTTGAATTTATTTATTTATTTTGTCTGTTCTTCTAACATATTTTATTTATTCATTATTATTGTGCACGTTCAAAAGAGTAGAATTTTCAAGTTTCCCTCTAAGACTTGAGTCTGTGTCACGAATATGATAAAGATCTAATTAACTATTTGAAAAAAAATTATTATCATCTTCGGTTATATAATAAAAAGCTCGGATCACCCCCAAAAAAAAATATACTTAATCTACGATTATATAATAATATAAGTTGGAGTTACATTTAGGTAGTTAGATGTATGACGCTCATGCCATTTGCCATTATTAGTCTGCTAGAGAAGATTCGGAAGAGAAAAAGTGTGTTCATAATGTCAGTGGATGTTGTCATCACTCATCAGATTGTGAAAGCCTCATGACGTGGATACTCTCGCATCAATATCCAAATCACAAACCTATTATATTAAAACTTAAAATCCATGTCCTATTAGTGTTCTTATTTCTTTCTCAAAAGTACATCCTATATATGTTTATTAATGACATGTTCCAAATTTCTTGCATCGGGAGTACAAATGTTTACATGTATCACGTATGCATGCATAGATTTTGATAACTATCGTGTTTTTTCTTTTTATATAGGAATAACTATCGTGTTATAACAGCCATATTTGTAAGAGTGCGTCCACTACAAGAAATATCTACATTCTCAACGCAGAAAATATGCTATCATACGTATTACATAGCGAATTCATAAATGCTATGACATCGGCAGCTATGGTAGGTGCCACCCCTAAGATAGCATTTTTTCCTCAGCTATGATATGTTTTGATACGATAGCATTAATTGTAAGTAGTTATTGATTTTTTTATAGCGAGTGTATGTCTGTTATAAATTTTAAGATAACTCATATTTCGAGCTACGATAGGTCCTTCTACAATTGCAATTTTATTGAGCTAGCATTTGTTTAGATATAGCGTTATGTAATGTTATAATACCGTATTCAACCGTTCATATGTTATGCTATAGTAGGGGTTAATATTATAGGTAAAAATTATTGCTATACTTGATTAAGTAATAGCAAATTTTCGTTTGCTGTAATATGTGTTCTCAGACAGTTACTTATTGCTATTAATAGAGAATCCTGTTTTGCATAAATGAGAACCATTTCAAATAGAAAATATTCATAACATTAAACAAGTCTAAACTCAATCCAATATTCATAACATAAAACAAGTCTAAACTGAATCCAATACATAAAACAAGTCTAAACTCAATCCAATATTCATAACGACATAAGTCTTAATCCCAAGTACAAAAGAAGAACATCTCATCAGATAATTAGCCTAGTTCTAAACCACTTAAAACTAGCTAATTCGGACCAATGTGTCTTCATTCCCTGCAACAATTGACAAGGACTTACATCAGTTTAGCAATAATAAAAGTAGATGTGAAACCAAAGTACAACCATCACACTATTTACAACACTTACCTCAGCCTCTCTAACTCATATGATTACCAACTTATCTTCTGGCCAAGCAATAGATGTACCTAGTGCATCTCTCATACACTCGATTTCCTCACTTGGCCTCCAAACTGGTGCATCATCAATTTTCACTATATCTACCCACACTCTAGCTGCATTATTCCCTAGGCGAACAAAGTGGACCTTTTGATCTGGGTCGTTTGAATGCCATCTTCCTTCAGCAACAACCCGTTTCATTTTGCCAATGTCCAGCAACTTACATTTCTGATTTGCCTTGACAACTGCATCTCCATTTTTACGCTGCCATGTTTATGATAACATTTATTACATTGAGAATAGTAATAATAAGCAACAACATAATATAGTAAACAACTTACCGGAGACCTTCTAAGAGGGGATTGTGAAGCTAGTTGATTTTTCTTCACATGAGGTTTTGGATCTTTTGCTGGAGCCTTCTCAACAAGACATTTCAAAACTGGTGCCGCAGATTTAGAACCTGTTCCTGTAGAGTCTGAGTTGGAACCGAAGAAAGTGCTGTTGCAGATTTTATACCTGATTTTTGAGAAGTTGATGCAGAATTCTGAGTTGATTTCTGAGCCTTTGATGCGTCCGTCTGATTGTTGAAGACAACTTTTCTGACCGGCCATGCCACATAACTGTTCAGACAGTCCTCAAGGTAACCCTTATCCATTGTTGGCCTCCATATAAACGTATCAGGTTGATTTATCACATCCAAAAACACTTTAACAGTCCTTGGTCCGAGAGAGATTCCATTAACCAATGCTTTTGGTTCCTGTGTCTGCCAACGACCTTCACCAACAACTACATTATCATCAGACAAATCCAATAGTTTGCATTTGTTCAACGAATTTGTTATTGAGCCCTGTCAAACACATTAAGAGGAGATAAATGGTTGTGTCAACTAATCATGATAACTGACTTTGATACTAAGCTAACTTCTAAACCTTAAATGCTTACCATAGGCGCAATGTCTTCTGGTTGGAGCCCATCATGGTATAGGTTAACGCAATGTGAGAGAGGCCATGCAATCATCTGGCCAACGACGTCCCCAATTGTGAAAATCTTAGTCGCAGGTCTCCACAAGAAGGCTTCTGGTAATGTAGCTATCTCAACCAATACTTTAACATCAGTAGGACCTAATCGACTGTCATTGACTATGTCCTCCGGATCGAAAGAAATGATACGACCCTCAGCAACATTTTCATCACCAGCCCAATCAATCAACAGACATTTAGGATGTGTTTTTTTGTTCACACTCTGCATAAATAAGAAGGAAATCAAAATCAAGTTTCAAAGTCTGAGACTCTTGCAGCTGATCTCAAATACTTACTTTTGCAGCAGAATTTTCACCTACTTCAGGTTCCTGTATCTGTAAACTAAAAAAAAAATCAAGTAAAAACTTTTGTAATACATCAGTAAATTACTTGACTACAAATATAGAAATGTCTAACCTGGTTCTTCACTTTGGCAAGTTCATCTTGCAACTCGTTGACCTTCTGCACTAATTGAACATTTCTCTCCACATGCATCACATCTAAGTTATGTCTCACCGGGAGTTCCTAACCAACAGACATACAATAATCAAAGCTAAAGTCAAAGAAGGCTTTAATTGATGAATCCTTACAAATAAATGAATCAAATGACAATAGAATGTACCTCCTAGTAAGGTAACTTGAAAAAAATTGACCTTTTCTTCCATCTTGATAATTCCTCCTCATCTACCTCTACTTCTTCCTCTTTCTCTTCCTCTGATTCAGAGGATACTTCCTCACTATCAGAGCCTAACCTAGGACACTAGTCATTTTTCTCTTCCTTGCTGTTTGTTTGAAATTTCCGAAGTCATTCTTGAAACTTTTCAGTTGTTGGGAAATATCCTTACCAGATAATATTCTACCCTTTCTCCCATTCTCAGCTTTTCCATCAAACCACGCCTTCTTTTTCCTAAAACTATGTGTTGGTGACAGACCTTTTCTGTGGCACATATACACATGTTTTCTGCTAAACTTTAACCACATGCTATCTGTATTTTTCCCATATATAGAACACCCCATGTTTCCCTTTACTTTGCAGCCTGCAAGATTCCCATACGCAGGGTAATCACTAATTGTCCAAAGCAGCATTGCCTTGAGAGTAAATGTAGATTTACTAAAGGCATCATACGTTAACACTCCATTGTTCCACAGATGGTTTAGATCTTCTATGAGGGATTCTAAGTACACATCTATACTATTTCCAGGCTGCTGAGGACCAGGAATCAATAACGAAAGCATGATGTTCTCCTTCTTCATGCATAAGTGAGGAGGCAAGTTGTAGTTTACTAACAGAACAGGCCAGCAACTATACCTGGTGTTTTTCATGTTAAATGGATTGAATCCATCTGTGGAAAGGCCAAGCCGCAAGTTCCTTTCTTCAGCAGCGAATGAAGGATACTTGTAATTCATCTGCTCCCATGTGACAGAATCTACTGGGTGACGAAGTTTTCCATCATTGCTTTTGTTACAATAATGCCACCTTAAGTCCTTGGACATTTCCTCAGACCTGAACATACGCTTCAGTCGTGGGATGATCGGAAAGTATCGTAATACCTTCTGTGGAACACCTTTCTTAACTTTTCCAGTATGCATGTTAGTCTTCCATCTTGAGGCCTTGCATTTTGGACAATTTTCTAGCTTCTTATACTTATTTCTGAATAGGCAGCAGTCATTGACACAGGCATGGATCTTCTGGTAACCCATATCAAAGGTTTTCAAAAATTTCTTCACTTCATAAATTGATGTTTGGAGGACATTGTCGTCTGGTAACATCTCTGGCAATGTCTGCAGCAGATCATTGAAACTTTTGTCAGACCAGCCATTTTGTGTCTTTAGTCTGAACAGCGATACAATCGCCGAAAGCTTGCTATGGTTTACACAACTAGGATATAAAGGCGTCTCAGCATCGGATAGCTTTGCCAGAAACTCATCTTCTTTCTTGTCCAAACCCTCTGCAATCTCAGCCAAGACACCTTTACTAGCAAATTCTTCATCCAAATATTCGGCGGCTTGATATAAACCCAATATCTCATCATTCCACTGACTTAAGTTGCTTTCACCTTCAGGCACAGTGTTCAATTCCCCATGATGATACCAATCAGAACGCATCTTATAGGTCTCATCCATTCCCCTAGTTACTAGATGATCAACTACAACACTGCCTGAATGACGATCTATATTACGGCAGTCAATGCAAGGACAAATTATCATATCATTGTCTCCCAAAGCCTCCTTCACAACCCGTACAAAATTTGTAGCCCCTCTCTCATAAGCAGGATCAGCTCTTCAGTGCAGAACATATTAAAAGGAAAAATAAAATTTGTAAAGTCTACTAAATCCCTCATTCGAACCTAACCTATATAAATAAATTTTGTACCTGCAAAGATGCACCCAAGCCTTGTCCACCATTATATGCTATAATATTAATTAAGACTTTTAATACCTTTAGGACCTATAAACCGATAACTCGATCTCAGATTGTAACACCAGATCAGCACACTATGTCTCACACATTAAAATCACAGTAACAACAATGTCCTACTTAAACCAGTCACAAAAAAACACAACTCAAGACAGCAGACTATGTCACAGGCATTAAAATCACAATAACAACAATATACTACTTAAACCAGTCACAAAAAAACACAACTGAAGACAGCAGACAATGTCACACGCATAAAAATCACAATAACAACAATATACTACTTAAACCAGTCACAAGAAAACACAACTCAAGACATTAACAGCCAGAGTAGTGTAGAAAGATGGGACTAACCTGTCGTGTGTGTAGAACAAAAGAAAAGTTAAAGTTCCCCAATATTGCTGTCAGGACCACTTGCAAAACAAAAACAGGACGAGTATAAGGTTATGACAAAACATATACAACAAAACAAATACTTTCTAAAGCAAAAGTGTTCACTTTACATATCAATGAGTATAAGGCTATGACTAAATCAAATCCCACAAACCCTGATTTGATTAACTATGAACATAGGCATGCAAAAAGAGGAAAACTTCATAGAAACAGATAAAGCCCACAAATCTGGTTTTACTCATGTTTCAGATAAACCCTAAAATCGAATCTATCTAACAATTACAGTAACACAAAAATCGTGTTTAGATTCACGACAGCTCGAAAGAGAGTAAATAAAATCAAAAAAAAATAAATAAAATTGTGTTCTCCAAAACTTGCCTCCGATTTGAGATGACGAAATTAGGGCCGGCGAAGATGAAGGGTTGCAGCGACAATCAACAACGGCGGCGGCGACCTTAGATTGTGGCTGGGTCTGAGATTCGTGTCTGGGATTTGTGGTTTCTCGAATGAGATAGGGAAAAAAAGTGTTTGGAAAGGGGAAAAAGTGTTTAGCTAATTGTTTAATTTGGCGGAACTTTAAGTGTTTAGACTGACTTTGGCTAAAAATTTTGGCTAAGTGTTTGGCGGAATTAGGGATTTTTGTTTCCCGCTTATTGAAATTCTATCATAGCGTTTATTAAATCCTATTATATAGTAACCAAAATTACAAACACATCAATAATAGCAGTTTAGACAACCGTGCTATAACAATCTGCTATCAATGTTAACTTTTGTTGTAGTGGTCACGACATGGTTTTATAACTCACGACACGTTTCAGATTGTCTAGTCGTTCATGTTATCCATCTTGTACTCTCAAAGTTTCTCTCGACCTAATTCTCTACTCATCTGCCTCGATAGGCTGTGGACCACCTGATATTAATCGTACCCAACTTCAGCATATGACCAGCAACCTTTAGATACGACGAGACCAGGAAATTTTTCTTAATAATATATGATAGAATTGATATTAATAAAATATTAAATGTGTGAAAATTTCAAAACAATACTTTATGGAATAAACGAGGGGCCGTAGGGCCTAGATGACAAAAAAATAGTACTATATTATATATAATGTTACTTGAATACAATATACTCACATGTATGGGTTCATGAGAAAGTCAAATAACTGATCAAGTGTTGCTTAGGATAAAATACAAGTTACAAAAGTTATTATTTTCGGTCAAGGAGTCAAACTTCCAAAAGGAGGGGCTATAACCCACCCACCGTTTGCTAATTCGTGGTCAAATGTCAATGGCATATGATTTGTCAACACTGGTTATGTCGTTATTTTCCGAAAATAACCAAGAAAAAATCATAATGATTTGTCATTTGTCAAATAAATAAGGTATATATGATGACTTTACGACAATCGCCAATGTATTTGGCGGCCAACAGGAAATAAAATTTCCTAGAAATGTCAACTCAGATGATACTAAGAAAAAACTACGAATACAAGTAATGAAATGTAATACGTTCATACAAGTAATTACAAGTATTCGTAATTAATGTGTACTGTTTTGTTTATATTTGGACATTTAAATTATTGTGTGCGGCTTCATCCCTCTCTTTTTTCGGTCTGAAATTTTAGATTTTACCAAAAAAACCAAAATTTTAGAAAAAATAGTTGAATCTTCTTGAATATTTTTTGGTTCAATGTAATAATAGTCTTACATTGTTACATAATGATGGTTGATAATAGGGACTCTTGAAAGTATACAACTCCAACACCCTTAATTAGCCTTGCATTTTCTTCTTTGTCGTAGGTTTTCACTTTTTATCGAATGCGATTGAATGAGACTCTGTACATTAAAAACAAAAAAATTTTGAATCTTTATTTCAACCATTGGATAATACTAAGAGGTCATCTGTCATTTTTGAATCTTTATTTCAAAATTTATAATATGATGTAGAAAGTCTTTCCTGTCACGACCCTTTTTTTTGGGACTGTTCGTGACTGTCACGTTACTTATGATAAAAACCTGTGACATTCCGCTAGCTTTCAATCCAACCAAACTTGAATAATACTAAGAGGTTATCTGTCATTTTTCAACACGAGTGGTGCGATAAAAAAAAAAACTAATGGTATATAACAATCAAAATTATATAATTTTTCTATTAAAAAAATAATAACTTATAGTCTCTTACTTCTAAATTTAGTAGTTTTATTTGTATTGCAGTCCAACTCTAAAACATATATTTCAGCAATTTCGACAATTGTTTTCTTTTTTCTGACTTCGAAATTCAGAATAGGGTTCTAATCTGTGGATTCAGAAGCAGTTTTTAGATTTTGACTATCTCTTTTGAGAATATCCATCCTCTGAAATGGACTCGAACTAAGGATCTCTTTATTTACTTTTTTTTCTTTCGAAAAAACCACTTGATAATTTCGACAATTGTTTTAGAACTTTTTTGTTCAAATAAGTTATATGTTATATCTACTGGAGAGAAACCAATGTATGTATGTATATCAACTAAGGACAGAAAATAATGCCTATGAGAACGTAGTAGTCTCAAAATATTTAGTTTTGATAATTGAAGTGTTACATCATACACAATTATATTTGCAAATGTAAGTTTTCAGTCTTGTAGTATCTTAACTTCCGAAATTTTTTTTTTTTTTTTTCGTAGTGGATGTTTTTGGTTAAATTGTTGGTAACAAGTTTTCAAAAAATTTAAGATGTCAATATTTTGTACTTCGTAAAGGATAAACGATCTTTAATAGATATAGATATGATTAATTAATTATTTGACATTCATAATTTGTTTGACTATAATATAATCTTCATTTTATATTTGATCACGTGTCCAACTTGTAAGTTTCACGGAACTAATCATACTTTTTCTATGTACCTAAAAGGGAAAACTCAACAAACACTCGAGGCATCTTTTTGTTCTTACTAATACATGGTCAAATGCCAATGGCATATTGATATGATCTTATAATAATATGTAACACTTGTTGAATTTAACAGTCACCATCGACGCGTTTAAACGTCCTCTTTTCCTTAGGAAATAACGAAGAAAAATCGAAACAATTTGTCGAATATGGTATGGGACTGTCATATAACTTTAAGGCAATCACCAATATATTTGACACTACAAAAAAAACAGAAAATAAACAGACGGAATTACCGACGGTCATAAATCCGTCGATAAAAACCGACGGAAAACCGACCGATTTTTTACAGAAAAGATTCGGGCCGAATCCGTCGATTTTCGTCGGTTTTTACCAACGGATTTATGACCGTCGGTAATTCCGTCTAATTCTCCGACGGAATATCGACAGATTTATATACGTTAATGTAGTCATTTCATTACCGTTTGAAAATTCAAAATAACCGACGAAAAACCGAGAGAGTACCGACAGAAAACCGAGGGAGTACCGACGGAGGAGATTTATTTTCTCTATAAATACCCAAACCCACTCATTCTCATCATCTCACTCACAAAAAATGTCTTCTTATAATTATTTTCAATCGTGGATGGACGAACCTATGCTCGATCCAGAGTTGAACGAACTGAGATATGAGTACGCATGTGGTGTAGGCGAGTTCATGGAATTGGCTTGTCAACAACCGAACGCCAAAAAAACCCGTAAGTTGAAATGTCCATGTTCGATTTGTCAGAATTCTCACAATATTAGGATTGATTTAGTATGGGGTCACCTATATTAATTCCAATGGTTTTACGTCTGGTTAAAAGATTTGGTTTCTCCATGGTGAAAGACTAGAGTATTGTAGAGGTAACGAACCATATATTGTTGATACTCTAGAGGAACCTAGAACGGAAGTAGATTATGGTGTAGGTACTGTTCAGATGGTAAATGATGCATGTAGGGAAAATATGCAGTCGATGTGAAAATGTTGATAGCTTAGAGGAACCTAATGCAGAAGCACAAAAGTTTTTTTCTATGTTGGACGCAGCTAAGCAGCCGCTATACGAAGGATGTAAAGCAGGTCATTCGGCTTTATCATCTGCAAGCAGCATGATGACCATAAAGATAGACTACAATTTGGTTGAGGAATGTGTGGATGCGATAACAGATTTTGTAAAAGACGTTTTGCCTGAAGATAATCATTTTTCGGGTACATATTACGAAATTAAGAAGTTGGTCGCAGATCTTGGTTTGCCGTATCAGATGATAGATGTGTGCGAAGATAATTGCATTAACAGAAAGAAGATGAAAATCGGACAAGATGTCGATTTTGTCGTAAACTGAGATATCAGGAAACATGCGGTAGGGTTCCAGTTCCTTATAAGCGGATGTGGAATTTACCATTAGCAGAAAGGTTGAAGCAGTTATATCAATTTGAGCGTACAACTGGTCCAACGAGATGGCATGCAGAGCATAGATCGGACAAAGAGATTACGCATCCTTCAGATGCGGAAGCATGGAGACATTTATAATCTGTGTATCCGGATTTTGTGTATGAGCGACGGAACGTGTACCTAGGATTATGTACAGATGGTTTCAACCCATTTGGAAAGTATGAAAGACAATATTCGTTGTGGCCAGTAATTGTAACACCTTATAACTTACTGCCATCTTTGTGCATGCGTCGAGAGTTTTTGTGCCTTTATATTATTGTTCCCGGTCCAAATCATGCAAAGAGATCTCTTGATGTGTTCTTCCAGCCATTGGTATATGAGTTGAAAATGTTATGGGATCATGGTGTTAACGCATATGAAAATTCTGCTGGACTATTAATGACTTTCCAGCTTATGGGATGCTATATGGATGGACAACTCATGGAAGGTTATCATGCCTGTACTGTCAAGATAATACAGATACGTTCCAATTGAGGCATGGACGTAAGACGAGTTGATTTGACTGTCATAGAAGATTTTTACATGCTCGTCATTCTTACCGTTCGTACGAGGACAATGTTTAGCAAGAATAAGCAAGTGTTTGATGCACCACCTTCTAAGATCGACGGGCATAGTTTACTGGAACAGTTAAGAGATTTTGGAGCGGAGAGGACTCCTGATTGTTGTGGTAATGGACATGTTGTTGTTTACGGTGCTGGCATCAATCACAACTGGCACAAAAAGAGCATTTTTTGGGATTTGTCCTATTGGAAAGACTTTTTGTTAAGACATAATCTAGATGTCATGCACGTCGAGAAGAACGTCTTCGACAACCTCACGAACACTGTTCTAAATTTCCAAGGAAAGACAAAAGATAATCTGAAGTCTAGATTAGATTTGCCCGATATTTGCAATCGCGATCAGCTTCATGTACTAGAAAATGGTAGATGACCAATCTCGATGTTTCGATTAGACACGCGCAAGAAAGAAGCGTTTTTCAACTGGATTATCCACGATGTTACTTTTCCTGACGGATACGCATCTAATTTACGTAATTGTATTGATATTGATGAAGGGAAGTTTACTGGAGTGAAGAATCATGATTGTCATGTTGTGATGCAGTGCTTTCTTCCATTTGCCTTTGAGCATCTTTTGGCACCAAATGTCCACCAAGCAATTGCAGGTACATTTCTTATATCATCACATTTTTCTTACAATTTTTACGCATATAAGATACCATATTCATATATATTCTTATTTCAATTACAGGGGTTGGTGCATTTTTTTGGGATTTATGCTCGAGGACACTTACAGTTGACAATATTCGTAACTTGGAAAAAAGTATACCAATGATTATATGCAATCTTAAGAAGATATTTCCTCCATCTTTCTTTGATGTTATGGAACATCTCCCAATCCACATTCCGCGAGAAGCTAAACTTGGTGGTCCTGTTCAATACCGATATATGTAACCTTTTGAGCGGTATATGTTCCATTTGAAGAAGAAAGTTAAAAATTTAAGCAAAGTTGAGGGCTCTATTGTGGCACAGAGCGTAAACGAAGAAGCTTTAAACCTCGCAGAATTTTACTTCGCCGCACAAGTTCGTACGAAGAGACGACGTCTTACTCGTCATGATGATGGAGGCGAACGGCCTAGTTGTATACGTACCAAATTTGTTTACACAAGTAGGACGACTTAGTGAAACAAGAAAGAATCGCCAACTATCGCAGCAGGAGTATACGCACTTACATATGTATATTCTCACTAATTGTGAGGATATTATGGAATATGAGAGGTACATCGTAAATTTATTAAATTATTATATATAAAATTTATAAATTTATAAATTCTAATTTTAAATTCCTAACATTATTATCTTTTTGTGTTTATAATATGATTTACATGGCATTAATACGCTCTTACTACCTGACATATACTGAGCCGCAACTTGAGGAGCATAAGCAAGAGGATTTTGCGCTTTGGTTGACATATTATGTAAGTCTATCACTAACATGGTTTAATATAAAATAAATTCATATTTATCAATAATTTTATTTAAACATTTTTTTAGGTTCACGATGAAAGCAAAAAATGTCAAACATTTTCATCATGGCTAGTAGAATTAGTGAACGGGCCAAACTATATTGCAACCTCTTCCCCGGGGTATTGCACGAGGGGATATGCATTTAAGATTCATGAGAAAAGAAGTAGGCAGAGAACAACCGAATCTGGTATATCATCTCATACAAGTGATGTTGTATACTTACGGTGTCCTTAGGAAGATTTTAAAAGTACGCTATCCGGGATGTTGAACATGAGATGCGTTGTATTCCTTTGCGATTGGTACGATCTTTATATTGGTCGTGGTGTCAAAGTTGACCAATTTGGTGTTACGTCAGTTAATAGAGGACGAAAGTTGGTGAAATATGATCCATTCATCCTTGCGCCACAGGCAGGCCAAGTAAGATTACATTATGGTTTAACTTAATAATTTGTTTAGTGAATTTAATTTACATAATTAATAACATTTCTATAACATGTTTGCTACATGCGCTACCTTCGCATATCCAACAGGTCGGATCCCTGGGTTACAGTTACACAATTAAACCCAAGAGGAAGAGTATACGGAGTTGGTGACCACGATCCTTTGCAACCAAGCGGAAATAGCTACATGGCCCCGGTTGAGCACTCCTTTGATGTCGATCTCGTAGTTGACTTCTCCGAATTCATAGATGAGAGAGTGGACTCAGAGTCCGAGGAAACAAATGGAGAATTTTTGAAGTCATGTCAAAACTATCGACTTTATCGGTAAAAGGAGTCACAAACTAAAATAGATCTCGTCCAAATCCGAGAAGAGAATCAAGTGGAAAAAACTAAAAAAAAAATGTTTATATCGCTTCACCAACCACAATAAAGATAGCTGGCGATGCAGATATAGACCAAAGATTTCTGACTATAGAAAAAATATACTCTGCAAAAAACCAAATAAACAAACTTAAAAACTTAAGCCGAACCAACGTCGTGGCTTTAGAAGCCCACAAACGTTGGTCGAAGAAGATGAACTGAAAAAAGGAGTTGCTAGAGAGTAAACTTCTCAAAAAAGAAAGCTTTTTTTATTTAACTTAACCCCAATTTAAAAAAAAAAGTTATGATGTCAAATTTTTGTACCTGGTAAAGGATAAATTAGCTATAGATAAATGGTGAAATCATCAACTTATATTAAAAAGGTGAAATTATCATATTATATTAGCTAGATATATTAAAAAGGTGAAATTTATTGTTTGGCACTTATGATTTGTTTATTCTTCGTTTCAACTTTCAATATATCATGTGCTAATTGCTAAGTTTCACGGAAATTGGTCCACTAATCACACTTTCTCTTGTTAAAATTTATTATTATCAACATAAAAAGCAAAACACAACAAACCCACGAGGCATCTTTTTGGTTTTTTTTCTTACCTTCTATAATTGTAATAGTTGTTGTAAAATAATATTAAATTCCAAAAAGTTCAAAAATTTTAAAATATTAAATACCTGAAAAAAACCACTAAATCAAATGTCTGAAAAGAATCATCACTATCACTACAGATATTCATTTCGGATATCAAAACGCGCAAATAGCATATTAAAATAAATAACATTTAATTAAAGTCCTTAAAAGTACTGCACGAATAATACAAACCATTCCAATTTTTATATTTGAAAAAACAATATCTGTAAAACAGATGGTGAATTAATTGTTTCACTCGTACTATTGAAAATTTGAAAAGTGTTAGTTTTTAAAAAGAAAAAAAAACTTAAATTTATGTTATTTTAGAGATTACCCCTTTCTTCACTTAAATGGTATACTTTTAAATTCAGAATCATTGTAGTACTAGTGGATAAGAATCAAATATTCGTCGTATGTCTAACAGGACATAGTCGTTAAGCATTAATTTAGAACAATTTGTTTGCTTTTGACTTGATTTAAAAATAAATCGAGACTAGAAATACTCTTTCCACGAGAGGACACAATTAAAACTTAAGAGTTAATTTAGTAAAGATATACTAAATAGCAATGAAGAAGATTTTATATTGAAAATTTGAGAAACTAAAAAGTAACTATTTAGAATATTCATTTGATATTCTTGGTAAATAAATACATCAACATTCAACACTCCAATTAATGATAAAAATATTTTCAAAATAGAAATAAGACAAGCTTATATGAGGGAAATAGATTCATTTAATTAATTAAATGTTTACATCAAAAATAACATGGCACAGAAAAAGATTATGCGTCTCACAACAATTAATTGAGAAAAGTAATTTCATCCAAACTTTCATTAGATAAATTAAGATGGTAATATAAAAAGAGTTAAAAGTTAAAACAAAACATGCCTCCCTTA
This sequence comes from Turritis glabra, assembly GCA_900406565.1. Classification (NCBI taxonomy): domain Eukaryota; kingdom Viridiplantae; phylum Streptophyta; class Magnoliopsida; order Brassicales; family Brassicaceae; genus Turritis; species Turritis glabra. The sequence goes on along the minus strand of OVBN01000116.1, from coordinate 100,813 downwards.
AGAGTTCAATGATAGGATTAAACCGTCCAAAACATGTTTTAGCTCATTCTATTATTTGAACAAAGAAATTCAATGAACATTTTCTTAGTTACCATGATATCTATTTCCATCTCTTAACTCTCAAATGCAAATACTCTTGAAGATATAATATAATAATTCTTTAATTGATATCCCTTCTTCTATATATGTTAATTTCACTAAAACGTTTTGTTACAAAAGTGTCAAATGTATTTTCCATATGACTCATACTTTACTTGCATCTAAAAGTATATAATTTGGGGACTCAGTCTGATCTAAAGCTAGAACAACTTCAAAAGTGATATCGGTCTTGTATAGCTAAAATATTTTAGAGTTGGTCGGAAATTAGATTGAATATATAAAAAAAAAAAAAAAAAAAACAGAAATTGTGAAGAAAAAAAAAATTGTTTGGTTTTAGAGACGGAACTGTTAACAAAATGGTCACGTTTTAATTGTTAACTCATAACTCATAGGATAATTGCCTCTTACGCGTGAACTTTCTCTTTTGGAAGGCCAGTCTTTTACTTTGGGCCAATAAACCAAACGCTTTAAGATTTAAGTTATATAAATCTTCCAAATAAAGAATATTTAAATCGATAGTATTGACCATTGGTCGAAAATGGTCACCAGAAATATGCCAAACATCACTATATATACTCACCATCTCTATCTCCAACTCCAAGCATAACTCATCTACCACAGTTACAAAAATCAAAGCAAATCCCATAATCACAAAACGAAATTCTTCAAATTCTAAAATTAATCATTAAAGATTAATAATATTTTACTCTGCATATAAGAAAAAAGAAGAAGAAGATGATGTTACCAGAAGCATGCGTAGCCAATATTCTTGCCTTCACTTCTCCGGCAGATGCATTATCTTCGTCGGAAGTCTCTTCGGTTTTCCGGTTAGCCGGAGACTCCGACTTTGTATGGGAAAAATTTCTACCTTCCGATTACAAAAGCCTCATCTCTCAATCTACTGACCATCATCAAAGTTTCTTGTCCAAAAAGGAGATTTATCGATGTTTCTGCGATTCCATTCTCATCGATAATGCTCGAAAGGTTCGATTTTATGAGTTACTTTGAACTAACAAAGGACTTCTTTTTAATCTACTTGAACTAATAATATCTTATGTGTATGCATGATGCAATTTCAGCTATTCAAGATCAATAAATTTTCCGGGAAAGTTTCCTACTTTTTATCGGCAAGAGATATTTCCATAACTCAAAGTGACCATGCAGCTTACTGGTCTTGGAGCAATGTCTCAGATTCTAGGTTAGTTTTCTTAAAATGAATATTTATGCTTAGTGTACATGTATATATAGAAAATGTTTCATTTTTAATTAATCTCTACTAAATATATATTTTTAAAATTTCAGATTTTCAGAGTCAGCTGAACTCATAAGAACAGATCGATTAGAAATCAAGGGTAAAATTCAAACCGGAGTTTTATCACCAAACACAAGATACGGTGCATATCTCATAATGAAAGTTACTAAAGGCGCTTACGGACTTGACCTAGTTCCAGCAGAGACTTCGATTAAATCTAAGAATGGTCAAATTAGTAAGAGTGCAACTTATCTAAGTTGCTTGGATGAGAAGAAACAACAAATGAAGCGGCTGTTTTACGGTAACCGAGAAGAGCGAATGGCGATGACTGTGGAGGCGGTCGGCGGGGACGGGAAAAGGAGAGAGCCGGAAGGTAGAGACGACGGATGGATGGAGATTGAGTTAGGAGAGTTTGGGACACGAGGAGGAGAAGATGATGAGGTCATTATGAGTCTCACAGAGGTGAAAGGATATCAACTGAAAGGTGGCATTGTGATTGATGGTATTGAAGTGAGGCCTAAGTCCCTGAATTAGGATCAAGATGAGTACAGAATCCGGGGGTCTAATTGTTAATTGTTTAAGTATGGAATAGAAATTGAAGATGACAGGACGTCGGGGGTTTATGTATTAATTAATTGACTTTGTTTATTTATTTATTTTGGTCCTATTTAATCATTCTTTAATCTTTATCGTTGAAAGAGTAGAATTTTGAAGTTTCAATTATTTGGCTCGCTTGAAGATAATGCAGAATCTGAGTGGTTCATTTTAAAGTCTTTAGTCTGTGTGACGTGTATGATAAGATCTAATTAACTATTTTAAAAATATTATTATCAACTAATCCTTGACTTTTTCAATCGGTTATATAAAATACACCTATTGAGGTTGCCCAAAACAAACACCTCCTGAACTATTCATTTTAATTCGAGTTTTGAATAGAGTTATATTTAGGCAGAGAATTAGGTAGTTGAATATAACTATGATGCTTTATGCTTATAGCCAAATTGCTATTATTAGTCTATTAATGAAGATTCGGCAGAGAAAAATTGTGTTCATAATGTCAGTACGGATGTTGTCCTCAGATTGCAAAAGCCTCTTGACGTGGGCACTCTCGCATAAATATCCAAATGACAAGTGACAAGCCTATATTAAAACTTAGAGTCCATGTCAATCTAGTTTTCTTATATCTTATTTTTAAAGTACAATATCCTATATGTTTATAAAGAAATATTCCAAATTTCTTGCATGAGATATAAATTGTGCATAGAGGTGTTACATGTATCATGTATGCATGCATTGCAATGATTGCAAGATTTTGAATGATATTATTATACTATATAAAGTTTCATACATTTCGTAACTCGTAAGAGTGTGACATGTCATGGTTTTAACTCATGTTATTTTAAAATGTGTCGAATATAAGTTTAGATTTACGAAACAATAGCACTAAAAAGGATGGATCAACCTGACTAAATCAATTTCTGTTATAGATTGTTCAAGAATTAACCACGCTTAATACTAGCGTGAAAGGACCCAATCGGGATTTTGATTGCAGCGGATCTTCAATCACTTCATAACTGGACACAAGAAAATTTGAGCATTTTTTACTTAAGTTTTTGTATGTTAATTCGTTCAAACACACTATTTTAGTTCGGTTACAAAAATCACTATAAATGACTAACTAAACGATGTCACATCAAAAGGACTGAATAAGTCGACTTAACGTAGAAGTAAGTAATATGAATCGTCACCTTCTTGTTATAACGAGACATGTACATGTAGACGTAGGGTTTAATCTAGGTTCTTGGGTTTAAGAGATAATATTAATCCAAATAAAATAGAATATATTTTGGAATGGCGTTATACAATTGCTTTTTCAGTTTTTTTTCCTCAACTTTCAGTTAATTTTCAAAGTTATGTTTCGCTTTGGATTCGATTGATTTTGATTTTTTTTCCTGGATGAAGTATAAACATTTTTAACCAACTTTAATTTTGGATTGGTTGTCTTCTTTTTCGTTTTTGTTGGTTTTGTTTCGTTTGGGTTATCATATATTTATACTCTATACCCAAAAAAAAGAAAGAATGCATAAGTATAAGTGAATGTCATGTTTTACGAGCAAGATTAAACAAAAACATCATTAGTAAAATGTCATGTTTTACGAGTAAGATTGAAACGAAATCATTTAACAATGCAGAGTTAGACCGTACGTGTGTCCCAGGATGCCACTAGGCATGAGGATGGAGGATTTTATGAATGTAAAGAAAAAGGTAGAGCATCTCAGAGAAGAGAAAATATTGGTAAGACACAATGTAGTAATGAATTCGTAATATGACGATACATGCCAAGGACTCTCATTTGTTTGTTTATTCAATTCATGTTTTAAAATATTGGTAAGACACAATGTAGTAATAATCCGTAATATGACCTTACATGCAAGGACTCTCTTTTGTTTGTTTAATACATGTTTACCGCGTTAATTGTTAGGTTTGAGCAGACTCGATCTTATGCTAAAACTTAGGAAACGTATGCTTTAGACACCAGTTTATATTGTTAAGAAGTTCTTCTAGTGTAGCAGTTGAGTTCAGATTTGTAGGCTTAAAGATCTTAGGTTCAAGTCCCTAAAGAATTTTTTGTGGTTTTCTATATTTATATTTATTAAGGAACATTTTTATAAATACATTATATTTTATAAGAAATTTGAAAACTACACCTAGTTTTATAGTAATTGGAAAACTACACTTTTTCTATTATACCTTTTTATTTATTTAGCCATTATTTTAAATAAATTAATTTTGTAATTCATTTAAAATAATTAAAAACATTTAACTAAAATTTGTAATTAATATTTTAATAATGAAAACTCAAATAAATTATTTACTGTTTAGAGTAATCATTATCTAATATCCTTTAGATTTGTAATTTATTCAAAAATAAGTAATTCAAAATTATATAATTTATAATAAATAAATAATTATTTATATATTTTCTATTTTTTTATACTTTATGGTAGATTTATATCATTTTATGTTGTTTGCTAATAAATGTTGATTTTTTGAATTATCGACTTATTTTTTATTTCTGTTGTTGAATTATCGTAATATGACCTTACATGCAAGGACTCTCTTTTGTTTGTTTAAAACACTCGACTTATGTTTTGGTTGACTTATAACAGTAGATTTTTTAAACTGTTGACTTATTTTTTGTTCATCGATTTATAAATTTTCTGTCGACTTGTGTATTCATAGTAGTTTTACATAATTTTACGTTGATTTATTAATAAGATCAATTTTTTGAATTGTCGATTTATATTTCATTTTTATCAATTAAATTTATTTTCTATCAATTTATATTAAAACAGTCGACTTATATTTTGATTGAATTACATAGTCGATGTTTATAAACTGTTGACTTATTTTTCTTATTTGTTGATGATTTATAAGTTTCTTCTATAGACTTATTTATTCTTGGTAAACTTATTTTATTTTATGTGGAATTATTAACGAGGTTAATTTTTTTGAACTGTCAACTTAATTTTATTTTCTATTGACTTATTTTAAAACAGTCGACTTATATTTGGTTAATTGATTTGTTACATTGTCGACTTTTCTGAACTGATGATTTATTTTCTTTTAAATTGAAATAATATTTTTGTTTATAATATTTAAATTAATTATTTATCTGAACCAACTAAATTTAAATTTTATAATTTATATTCATAATTAGTTTTAAAATAAATATAATGTATTTAAATATATATATATATATATATATATATATATATATATATACCGAAAAAGTTGACTAAATGAAAAAAAAAATCAATTTTTGTTTTGAATTATATATATTTAAATTTGTAACTAATATAAAGTCAATCATAATTGTTAGTTTTAAATTCATCATGATCTAAAATTTGAACCAAAAAAATCTTAAATTTTTTTTGAATATCTAATTTTTTTAATATGAACAATTTAATTTTAATTTTAAAATAATATTTCTAGAAATAATTAATCAAATTACTTTATTTTTGTTTTTCATAATTATAATTATTAATTATTAATTAAGTACTAAAATGTCGTTGTGAACAAAATATAAGGTATATCTCAAATACTTTAAAATTATAGTATAGATTTCAAATTTCAAAACATATTTAAGATATACAATCAAATTATTCTATTTATTAATGGACTAAAATTTTTTTGGGGCATTTTTAAAAATACACTAGATTTTATAATAAATTTGAAAATTACATTCAATTTTACACTCATTTGAAAACTACACTTTTTAAAATGAAAATTGACCATAATACCATTTTTTAATTAATTAAATAAATTAAAATAATATAATCAAATTTGTAATTAATTTTAAAATAACTAAAATTTAAAAATTTAATTAAAATTCGAAATTAATTATTTCAAATATAAAAATTTAAGAAAAAATATTTATTAAATATTATTGTTGATAATATTATTTAAATTTCAATTTATTAGAAAAAGTAATTCAAAATTGTATAATTTATAATATATATCTATTTGATTTTTTTAATAGACTTATTTCATTCTATATTGATTTATTAATAAAGTCGATTTTTTGAACTATTGATTTATTTTTCACTTCCGTTGGCTTAATTTTCTTTTCCATCGACTTATTTTAAAACAATCGACTTATATTATGGCTGATAGATTTATAACATAGTCGATTTTTTAAACTGTTGATTTATTTTTTTTGTTCATCGGTTTATAATTTTTTCTGTTGACTTGTTTATTCATGGTAGACTTATTTTATTATATATTGACTTATTAATAATGTCGATTTTGTTGAACTGTCGACTTATATTATGGCTGATAGATTTTTAACATAGTCGATTTTTTGAACTGTTGATTTATTTATTTTTGTTCATCGGTTTATAATTTTTTCTGTTGACTTGTTTATCCATGGTAGACTTATTTTATTCTACGTTGACTTATTAATAATGTCGATTTTGTTGAACTGTCGACTTAAATTTTTTGTTTAGTCGACTTAATTTATTTTCTACTGACTTATTTTAAAACAGTCGATTTATATTTTGTTTGATTGATTTTTTATATAGTCGACTTTTTTGAAACTACTGACTTATTTTTTTGTGTGTTGATTTATATTTTTTATCTGTCGATTTGTTTATTCTTGGTAGACATATTTCATTTTACGTTGACGAATTAATAAAATTGATTTAAATTAATAAATTATTTACAAAAAAAATTATTTAACTCATATTAGTAAATTTGAACTTTTTTTTGAATCATATATAGTTAAAATTCGTAATTAATTAAAATTCATAATTATTTCATTTTAAACACTGTTTCAATTTATAATATATATGTATTTGATTTTTTTGGTAAACTTATATTTTGGTTAATTAATTTTTTGCATTGTCTACTTTTTTGAACTATTGCTTTATTTTTTTTTAAATCGAACTAATTATTTTTAGATATTTATTTAAATTAATAAATTATTTATAAAAAATATATGATTTAACTCATATTCGTAAATTTAATTTTTTTTTATGAATTATATATAGTTAAAATTCGTAATTAATTAAAAATTTATCATTATCTAAAATATTACCAAATCAACATAAATCTAAATAATTTTTATTATATAACTAAAATTCATAATTTATTTCTATTTAATTTTTTGTAGTTATATAATTTACAAGTATCTAATTTTTATAATATAAACAGTTTAATTTTAATTTTAAAATAATATTTGTAAAACTAATTAATTAAATTATTAAACTTTTGTTTTCTGAATTTTTAATTATTAGTTAAGGACAAAAATGTCATTTTGGGCAACATAAAATGTATATTTCAAATACTTCAAATTTTAAGTGTAGATTTCAAATTTCTTAAAAGATTTAAGGTATACAATCAAATTAATCCAATTTTTTTTATTACTTTCGGCTGTCCATCACTTAGGACCGACTATAAGTGTAAATCTAACAATTTATTTATTTTATTTTTTGTTGTAAGATATTTGAATGATAGTTAATCATTCATTCAGTGACAATATCTTTCTTCCAAATGTTGGATCTTGTCATCTTCCTTCCAAATTAGTATGCTTGCCTTTTATTTTAAAGTTTCAGCTTGTCAACTTCCCACCTCTGTTTTATTCTGATTTTCTAGGATTTGGTTTTAAAACTAGCAAATGATTGAACACACGCAATATATGTTAACTACTCTAAAATTATGTGATGATACTAAAAATTGATATGCGCCTGGATTAATACTATTTCATTTTTTTTGGCTTTTCTTTTTTGTTTGTTCATAAACGTTTATTTATTTTCTTAATTAAACATTTAGTTAACTAAAATATGATATTGTCATCTTTAAATTGTAATAGATACTTAAAATAGTTATCTATAAAAATACAATTTGAAAAAGTGTATATTTGATTAGTGTCATATATTGTAACAACCCATTTTCAGCCCAAACCGAGGCCTAAAATGAAGTCTAATTCGGAGGCCCAATAAGTCCACTAACCAAAACCCTAGGTACTCTCTCTTCTAATTCTCTATAAATAGAACTCATTTTCCCTATTGGTTGCAACAACTCTCCTGAGTAATTAAACTCTGCAGAATTTTCGCCGGAGAGAGAGCCACCGCGAACCGCCGTTGAACCATCTTCCGAGCCAAGTCCGACCGAGCCACCACCGAGATTAGCCCAAAGTAACTTCCGAAAACAGAGATTCGAAAGCTTAGGTTTTGGTCCGTTTGATATTTTTAAGATTCCTCTCTAACCGCTTCGAATCTCGCAAATCTAAGGCCACCATCGGATTCGTGACGATGAGACGAAGCCGGAGAGACCAACCGCTGCTGAAACCGCCACCGGACGCGCCGCCACGCGCCGCCTGAAGGATGCGCGTGAAGGCCACGCGCCGCCAACCCATCTGCGCATGACGTCCACGCGATGCCGCTTGTCGCCGGAATCGCCACCACTCGCCGGAGCCGCCGCGACCGGCCACCGTCCGTTCACCGCCGGTAAGCCGCCGCCGTCTCGCCACCGCGTCGTCGTCGCCGCCAGTGACTTTTCCGGTAAGCTGTCGCCGGAATCTCGCCGCCGACCGGTTTAGATTAACCGGTCGGTTTAATTCAATTGATTTCGATTTGATTTCTAGTTTAGGTTAACCGGTCGGTTTAAATCAATTGATTTCCGGTTTAAGTTAACCGGTTCGATTTTGAAATTGATTTCCAGTTTAGGTTAACCGGACCGGTTTGACCGTTGACAGTTGACCGGTTCGGGTTGACCGTTAACTTTTTCGTTGACTTTCCGTTGACTTTGACCGGTTGACCCGAAAACCGTTTTTTGTCGTTCGAGGACCGTCTGACTCGATTTTTCGTGCTGGTTTCAGATCTGGAGTCGGTTTAATCATTTGAGGTTCAGAAACCGTAGTTTTGACTTTGCTAAGGTGAGGGCTAATTTGCAAACTTCTGTTCTTTGTTTAAGGATTCTAATTAACGAATAGTGTAGTACTAAATGTGATATGTTTCTATGATCGAGTCTAGTTAGTTGCTTGTTTAATCTGGAAATAGGAATATAGATGATTCAACCCAATTGTTTGTTCACATATTGGTGATGCTAAGTGTTTGTTATATTTATATACGGATATATATATATGGTTATACGGTATCACGGATACAGAGACGGACTTCTGTATGGTGTCGCATTGTATGTTAGAAGGGTGAGGGCAATCCGAGTCGATCTGTTGCCCTGCACCTAAGATCGATAAGTGTCCCCTAGGCGGTGAGATTGGGCACTATCCCATAGTTGACCTCGTTGGAGGGTGAGATTGGGCACTATCCCATAGTTGACCTCGTTGGAAGGTGTGATTGGGCACTATCCCATAGTTACCTCAAGGGTGAGGGTGTGATTGTGCACTATCCCATATAGGACAATTGTTTGTTGGTTGAGCACTGTAAGTGCTGTGTTTATTCATGTTTGGTTCTATTCTATTTTGTGATTAGTTTCCTAGACTGAGTCAGTGACATGTGGATTTAGCATCCCATACCTCACTGAGTGACTCCCCTGTTGCTCACCCCTCTTTTCCCCTTTCAGGTGAGCCTGCCGAGTAGTTCGTACTTGACATGTTGGGGTGTTGTTTTGGGTTGATTCTCGTTTTCCGCATTTTATTCGTGATTTTAATAAAACAATTGTGTAGTGGATTTATTTGGATTTAATTAGATTTATTATGGTTTATGATTTTATCGGATTTATCGGATGATATTGAATAAAGAGCATTTATTTATTGGAGTTATTTATGGTAACATGCCATTCCCGAGAAAGGGTGAGACGAATGTTACACGTGGCACGCCGTTCCCGATAAAGGGTGAGACGGGTGTTACAATTTGGTATCAGAGCCAAGTTTAGCGGACCCAGTTCTGACCCGGGGGCTGTTAAGAGTTGGAAATATTTGTGATTTGGATTTGTTTTAAAGTTGTTTTCTGGGATGGGAGATTTTCAAAATGAGTGACACCCTTTTCTGTCGAGTATTAGTTTGTTGTTGGTTAGTGTAGCTAACCGAGTGGTTTTTCTTTTCAGATGAGAACCACCCGTTCTCAGAGCGCCAGAGCTTCATGATTGCCTGTTTTGCCTGAGCAAGCAGATGAGAGTGTCCATGTCGGGGGCAGCCAAGCTGGGGTTGACCAACCTGCTGTTCAAAATGTAGATCAGGATGCGATTAGACAGATTGTTCAGGAGGCAGCATGGCAGGCCGCTTAAGATACCGTGCGGCAGGTTGCTCAGGAGGCTGCACGGGTAGCTGCTCAGGAAGCTGCTCGAGTTGCGGCTCAGGAAGCTGCTCGAGTTGCGGCTCAGGAGGTGGCCCATCATATGGGTCTTAAGGCGCAACATGCACAGCAGGCACAATCAGCTGTGGTGTAAGGAGCAGAAAAGGCCGCAGGTCATGCGGAGTTATTGGAGGAGCTGAGGATGTACCGTGAGAGGTTTAGAGGTCAGATGGGTAAAGAGCAGGCTGCAGAGGATGTTCATCGTGTTATTCGCGAGCCTGTTGATCGTGAGCGATTTCCGCCACCACCACCTGCCAGGGCCAGAGAGGGTCCCACTTATTGGGAGTTGATGAGGCAGATGAAGGACATAGGGTTGGATCAGTTTGGACGAGTAGTGGATGCCACTGTTGCGGATAACTGGAGGAGATAGTTAGAGCGCAACCTTGACCATATGAGGTGCCCAGCCGAATATCGTCTGGATTTGGCTACTCAGTATCTGAGAGATGATGCCCTAGCCTGGTGGGAGGCAGTTGTTGAGGGGGCACGTAGACGATACGAGCTGTCCTTTGATGACTTAAAGAGGGAGTTCACCAGGAATTACTTCCCTCGAGAGGCCATGGACGAGAAGGAGAATGCCTTCCAAGATCTTCGACAGGGTACTATGACAGTCCGAGAGTACGAGCTTAAGTTTAGTTGTCTCCGCAGGATTCTTGGACGATATATGGATGAGCAAGAGCTCATTAGGAGGTTCATGAAGGGGTTGCGAGTTTTGCGAGTGGAGATCCGCAACCGTTGTGCAGTGAGAGACTACGAGAGCATGTTGGAGCTGGTAGAGAAGGCTGCCATTCAGGAGATGGGTCTTGCGGAGGAACATAACCTCAGCAGGGTCATGCAACAAAGGTTCGGGAGGGCTCCAGAGACACAGAGGAGGCTAGTGGTACAGTCAGGACCACCGCGTTGTTTCCGTTGTCACCGCCACCATTTTGGGGAGTGTGCCAAGTGTTTCTCCTGTGGAAGGTTGGGACATTTGGCGAATGACTGTCGGGGTAAGGCAGTGGGCTGCACCAGTTTTCAGACAGACAGCAGCGTCAGCACCACCAGCAGTTGGACCTAGGACCTGCTACAATTGTGGTCAGCAGGGGCATTTCTCCAGGGAGTGTCCCAAGAGGATGGGAGAGGTACTTCCGCAACCGCCGCCCAAGCGTCAAGCCATCGCTCCACGAGTGTTTGCTGTGGGAGACTACAAGGGAGAGGAACCGATAACTGGTATGTATTTTAACTTTTCTCCTGTTATTGTTTCTATGGTTAGTCTTTTGTGAGGTTCGCTCTTATTTAGCAACTCGTGTAGGATTGGTTGTTGTTCGGGATAGAGTAACGTATACGCTGTTTGATACAGGAGCTTCTCATAGCTTCGTGTGTCCGGGTATGGTCAAGTGTTGGCCATTTAAGGGAGTGTTCGAGCCAAAAGTTAAGAAAATTGAGACGGTTGGCACTGAGAAAATGGGAGCTACATGCATTCATCGAGAGGTACCAATCATCCTAGAGGGAGTTGAGTTCGCCGGAGACTTAGCGAAAATGGAGTTGAACCATTATTATGTGATTCTCGGGATGGACTACTTAGTTCGACATCAAGTAGGGCTTGATTGCCCAGGGGCCAGAGTGCATGTTCCGAGCACAGAGGGGATGATCACTTTCCAAAGAATTCGATCGAATAAGGGGGTTTCCATTATATCCATGTTACAGGCAGATGACTTATTGGAGAGGGGAGCCGAGGGATTTTTGGTTACTATAACCATGATTCAGGATGTTGGAGAGCAGAATCTTCGTAAGATACCCGTGGTAGTAGAGTATGAGGACGTGTTTGAGCCCTTAAAGGGGCCACCGCCCGCAAGAGGACATGTTCTCATAATTGAGTTGGAATCAGGGACGACACCTGTTTCGCGTGCACCGTACCGCTTAGCTCCAGCAGAGATGGCTGAGCTGAAAAAGCAACTCGAGGATTTGTCAGAAAAAGGGTTTATCAGGCCGAGTAGATCGCCACGGGGAGCACCAGTGCTGTTTGTAAAGAAGAAGGATGAAAGTTTCAGGCTTTGTATCGATTACAGAGGCTTGAACAAGGTAACCATCAAGAATAAGTATCCACTACCACGCATTGACGAGTTGTTAGATCAGCTATAGGGGGCTTCGTGGTTCTCAAAGATAGATTTGGTATCAGGGTATCATCAGATTGCAGTAGCAGATGCATATGTGCAGAAGACAGCTTTCAGGACTCGTTATGGCCATTACGAGTTTGTTGTGATGCCATTCGGTTTGACGAATGCACCAGCCGCATTTATGAAGCTGATGAACGATGTGTTTTGCGAACACTTGGATAAGTGTGTGATTGTCTTTATCGACGATATTCTGATTTACTCTCGGAGCAAGGAGGAGCATGCTAAGCATTTGCGGATTGTGCTTGATAAGCTCAGGGAGCAGCAGTTGTTTGCTAAGTTGAGCAAGTGTAGCTTTTGGCGGAGGAAGATTGGGTTTCTAGGTCATGTGGTTTCAGAAGCAGGAGTTTAAGTAGATCCAGAGAAGATTACTGCGATTACTGAGTGGCCGACGCCAAAGAGTGCTACCGAGGTCCGCAACTTTCTGGGTTAGCAGGTTATTACAGGAAATTCGTCAAGGGGTTTGCTAGTATAGCCAAACCGATGACACAATTGACATGCAAGGATGCCAAGTTTGAGTGGACAGATTCATGCACCCAGAGTTTCGCCGAATTGAAGAGGCAGTTGACAACAACCCCAGTGTTGGTACTTCCTCGGCCAGGGATACCATATGCAGTATACACTGATGCTTCTGGAGTTGGATTGGGTTATGTGTTAACGCAGGAAGGGCGAGTCATTGCATATGCATCACGCCAGTTGAGGCCTCACGAGACCAACTACCCCACTCATGATTTGGAGTTTGCAGCCATTGTGTTCGCTCTGAAAATTTGGAAAGCTTACCTTTATGGAGAAAAGGTACAGATTCTCACCGATCACCAGAGCCTGAAGTACATCTTTACAAAGGGGGACTTGAATCTAAGGCAGCGCAGATGGATTGAGTTTTTGGCAGACTACAATCTAGAGATCACTTATCATCCAGGCAAGGCCAATCTTGTGGCAGATGCCTTGAGTAGGCACAGGAGCGATGTGTCAGGAATTAAGGAGGTTGAGGAACTGATTGGGACACTCGCTAGCCTCAAATTATGTGCAGTTACCGCAGAGAGAGATACAGTCGGTCTTGACGCTTTGGATCAGGTAGATTTATTGTGGAGGATACAACAAGCTCAAGAGAAAGACGAATCATTGGGTAAGCGAATCAAGAAAGACGGATTTCACACAGCCGCGAATGGGATATTTTTGTTCAGGAACCGAGTATGTGTGCCAGATGATGTGCAATTACGAAAGGAAATTTTGCAGCAGGCACATCACTCACATTTTTCTATTCATCCAGGAAATACCAAGATGTATCAGGATCTAAAGCGATATTATCATTGGACAGGCATGAAGAAGGATGTGGCCGAGTTTGTAGCATCTTGTCAGACATGTCAGATGGTAAAGGCAGAACATCGGGTAACTAGTGGTTTATTGCAGAACCTGCCATTACCAGCTTGGAAATGGGATATGGTGACTATGGATTTTGTGACTGGTCTACTAGTGTCTAGTGGTGGATCAAATGCCATATGGGTCATCGTGGATCGACTCACCAAGTCAGCTCATTTCTTAGCGATCAAGAAAACGGATGATGCAGATAGGTTGGCACAAAAGTACTTGGATGTGATTGTGAGGTTGCATGGGATGCCTGTCAGTATAGTGTCTGATCACGACACGAAGTTCACGGCTATTTTCTGGCGAGCCTTTCAAAAGGCGTTGGGGACCAAGGTTCATATGAGTACAGCTTATCACCCGCAGACAGATGGTCAGTTAGAGAGGACTATTCAGACTTTGGAGGATATGCTTAGGGCATGTGTGTTAGATTGGGATGGAAACTGGGGAAAGTACCTTCCACTCGCAGAGTTTTCCTACAACAACAGTTATCATGCGAGCATCGGGATGACACCATATGAGGCTCTTTATGGTAGACCGTGTCGTACCCCACTTTGTTGGACAAAAGTGGAGGAATACCGAGACAGAACCTGCAATTGTTCAAGAGGCGGCAGAGCGAGTTGAGTTGCTCAAGAGTCGGTTAAAGAAGGCACACGACCGTCAGAAAAATTATGCAGACAAGCGCAGAAAAGATTTAGAGTTCGAGGTGGGCGACTTAGTATACCTGAAGATGAGGACATTTCAGGGAGGTGCTAAGACTCGAAAGCTAAAGAAGCTTAAGCCGAGGTACATGGGGCCATACCCTATTGTTGAGCGGATCAGAGCAGTTGCCTATCGTCTGGGTTTATCGGCAGAGTTATCAAGTTTCCATTATGTGTTTCATGTGTCAGTTTTGAGAAAAGTTGTCAGAGAGCCACAACTTATTTTGCAGCATCCGCCAAGAGATCTTCGTAAGAATCTATCTATGATCAGTCGACCAGTTCAGATTTTGGAGCGTCAAGAAAAAGACGTACAGGGAAAGATGGTTGCGAATGTCAGGGTTCGATGGGAGAGAGACGGGATCCAGGAGGACACCTGGGAAGCCGAGGCTGAGATGAGGTCAGACTACCCAGAACTTTTTCAGGATGGAAACGGACAGTCGAGTCGGGATCAGAATTCGGGGACAAATTCCTTGTTAGTGGGGGAGAATTGTAACAGCCCATTTTCAGCCCAAAATGAAGCCCAACCCGGAGGCCCAATAAGTCCACTAACCAAAACCCTAGGTACCCTCTTCCCTAATTCTCTATAAATAAAACTCATTTTTCCTATTGGTTGCAACAACTCTCCTGAGTAATTAAACTGTGCAGAATTTTCGCCGGAGAGAGAGCCACCGCGAACCACCGTTGAACCATCTTCCAAGCCAAATTCGACCGAGCCACCGCCGAGATTACCCCAAGGTAACCTCCGAAAACCGAGATTCGAAAGCTTAGGTTTTGGTCCATTTGGTATTTTTAAGATTCCTCTCTAACCGCTTCGAATCTCTAAAATATAAGGCCACCATCGGATTCGTGACGACGAGACGAAGTCAGAGAGACCAACCGCTGCTGAAACCGCCGCCAGACGCGCCGCCAGCCCATCCGTGCGTGACGTCCACTCGCCGCCGCCTGTTGCCGGAACCGCCGCGACTGGCCACCGTCCGTTCGCCGCTGGGAAGCCGCCGCCGTCTTGCCACCGCACCGTCGTTGCCGGCGGTGACTTTTCCGGTAAGCCATCACCGGAATCTCACCGCCGATCGGTTTAGGTTAACCGGTCGGTTTAATTCAATTGATTTCGATTTGATTTCCGGTATAGGTTAACCGGTCAGTTTAAATCAATTGATTTCCGGTTTAGGTTAACCGGTTTGATTTTGAAATTGCTTTCCGGTTTAGGTTAACCGGACCGATTTGACCGTTGACCGTTGACCGGTTCGGGTTGACCGTTGACTTTTTCGTTGACTTTGACCGATTGATCCGAAAGCCGTTTTTCGTCGTTCGAGGACCGTCTGACTCGATGTTTCGTGCTGGTTTCATATCCGGAGTCAGTTTAATCATTTGAGGTTCAGAAACCACAGTTTTTGACTTTGCTAAGGTGAGGGCTAATCCCTAAACTTCTGTTCTTTGTTCAATGATTATAATTTACGAATAGTGTAGTACTAATTCTGATATGTTTCTATGATCGAGTCTAGTTAGTTGCTTGTTTAATTTGGAAATAGGAATATAGATGATTCAACTCAATTGTTTGTTCACATATTGTTGATGCTAAGTGTTTGTTATATTTATATACGGATATATATATATATATATATATATATATATATATATATATATATATATATATACGGTATCGCGGATATAGAGACGGACTTCTGTATGGTGTCGCATTGTGTGTTAGAAGGGTGAGGGCAATTCGAGTCAATCTGTTGCCCTGCACCTAGGATCGATAAGCGTCCCCTAGGCGGTGAGATTAAGCACTATCCCATAGTTGACCTCGTTGGAGGGTGAGATTGAGCACTATCCCATAGTTGACTTCGTTGGAGGGTGTGCTTGGGCACTATCCCATAGTTACCTCAAGGGTGAGGGTGTGATTGGGCACTATCCCATATAGGACAATTGATTGTTGGTTGAGCACTGTAAGTGCTGTGTTTGTTCATGTTTGGTTCTATTCTATTTTGTGATTAATTTCCTAGACTGATTCAGTGACATGTGGATTTAGCATCCCATACCTCACTGAGTGACTCCCCTGTTGCTCACCCCTCTTTTTCCTTTCCAGGTGAGCCTGCCGAATAGTTCGTACTTGATGTGTCGGGGTGTTGTTTTGGGTTGATTCTCGTTTTCCGCATTTTATTCGTGATTTTAATAAAACAATTGCGTTGTGGATTTAATTGGATTTAATTAGATTTATTATGGTTTATGATTTTATCGGATTTATCGGATGATATTGAATAAAGAGCATTTATTTATTGGAGTTATTTATGGTAACATGTCGTTCCCGAGAAAGGGTGAGACGGATGTTACACGTGGTACGTCGTTCCCGAGAAATGGTGAGACGGGTGTTACATATATATGGTGGTAAACAGTTTTATAGTAGTAAAATATGACAATACAATATTTTGTGATGACTAAAAAAATTAATACAATCAGTAATGTTAAAGTGGTTTATAATTTTATGTCCATCATTTTTACCAAAACAGGAAAACCAAAACCAAAATTTAAAAATTTGCAAAACTAACCAACAAAAATGATGGTGTATTATCTATAAGTTTCATTTTGCCCATCTTACCTATACCACACACATCATCTCTCCTCTCTCCATTTTATTTTTTGATTATTTTTCTCCCATCCTCTTTCCTCATTTCTTTCTATCATCTTTAGTTCTACCACATCTCTCCTCCACGATTTATTTATTTATTATCACAACAACTACCACCACGGCCACCATCACCATCACCACTACAATTACCATAAACATCATTGCCACCACTACCACCATCACCATCAGCAGCAACAATTGTTACTGTCACCGCTATCGCTACCACCACAACCACTATTGTTATCACCACCACCATTATCACCATTACCGCCACAACAAAAACGATCACCGCCGCCACCCCTTCACCACCATCATCATTACCACCACTACCACCATCATCACGAGATTGTTTAACAAAGAGAGAAATTTTGGAAGAAGGTTTAATGTCTCATATTCTTTGCCACCTACGACCAATCAATATCATTCAACTGTTTTTTCCTGCTAATTTTTATCATCGTGTTAGTCATTTCACTCATGGATTGCATTTAAAGACACGTTTTTTACTAGAAACATTTCTTTGTAATCTTTACCCTAGTGGTCATCTCTTTTTTCACTGTCTTACACAACCTATATAATTGTAACATCATAGGATTTTTCCAATCTCCATCATGTTTACTCTATAATTAATACACTATCAGATTTATCCAACTCGTCTTGACCCCCTTGCATCAGATATATAAGGATTCCGACAAGACTATTAACCTTTTAGGGACCAAAGAAACCACAAACTCAAAGACCTTATATCTCGATGGTTTGGTTTCAATTCCTCAACTAGTATCTTCTATCAAAGTGACTCTCATTTTCAACCACTCTCCATTATGATTTCCGAAAGACATGGCTTTAAATTCGATATGACGTACTCAATAGCTAAACACTTTGTATAATTCTTTCTTGTTGTTAAATAAATACGATATATGATATAATCCCTTTTATTTGATTAACTGCATGACATTACAAACACAATTTAATTGCTGTCGAAAAAATGAAAAACACAATTTTGGTTCAAAGAAGCTGATAAGCTTTATGGGCCATATATATCCTACAGAGGCCCAACAATTTAAAGTCCACAACAAATTAGGGCTCGTCAATTGAAACCCTAGTTTCTGTTGCCGTCTCTATAAATCACTTTTTGATTAACTCCAAACTCCTCCTTCATCGTCTCATACAGGTTTTGATCTCTTTGCTCCTTCAAAATCGTAGCTTTAAGATTCGTGTTTATCGATTTGGAATCTCTGATCTCTGTTTCTAAATTTATGCTCTGTTCTGTTCTTGTTTTTGTTATTGTTTGCGAATTATGCTATTGTAGATTTAGGTTTCTTGAGGTGATGATGATAACATATAATCCCAGCTCTATGAGACCTTTTGTGGTCAAGGACTAGAATTATGTTCATTCATATATCTGAGCCTTTAAATTCTAATTTCTTGGTTAAAATCGTCATTAGTATTTTTATAGTGTTCTTACGGAATTATAATTTTTTGATTGGTTTTGTTTTTGTAGATTTGTTTTGTCTTTGTAAATTTATGGTCTGTACTAGAACAAATCGGACCAGACATACTTAATTGGTTAATGTGTTGTCTTGTTGGAAGCTATAGTGTTTGGATTTTGGGTTGATGTGGCGATGATGATAACATATTATCCCAGCTCATTATGAGGCCTTTTGTGGCCAAGGAGAATAACTGTTTTCTATAACATTATCTGAGCCATACAACTTTAAAATTTACATTGTTATTTTGATATATGGTATATTATAAAAAATATTTATTCCCTATGATGATTTTAAATATGCTAATGTATATCTGATAAATTATTTGATGATAAATCACTTGCTGAGGGAATTAAGTTTTTTATTAAATGTTTTTGTTTTGCGATGTGACTCAAGTTAATTAAAAATTAAGGATTCCCTATGATGGTTTTAACCATGCTAATACTGATGTCTTATGACTGAATCAAAGTTAAGTTTCTGAGGGAATCTATTAAGAGTTTTATACAATGTTTGTAAATATTTACAAAGTCAAGTAGTGTACATGGAGGTAATTATAAAAACGCATAAAACAAGTATTAAGTAGTGAGAGGAAGGATTAAGTTTCTAAGCTGATAGAAACTGCAAACTTAGCTAATAAACTTTGGTCAATAAGTGTGCCATTCAATTGTTGTCAACACCATTCCAGCAATTAGGCTAAAGCCCTTAAACTATGTTAAACAGAATAACCAAATCGGACAATGTTATCATATTGTTTGGTATTCATGCTATCTAACCTAGTCAGTTCATTTGGTTTGGTGGTAATAGGATCTTCTCCGGGATCGGTTCATCAAAGGCCCATTTATAAAAACTTATTTGTTTTTTACTTTAAAATATTCAAAATTTATTAGATGATTTATATTTTGAGAGAATGAATAAAACCAATGATTGATATTCAAAATTATTAGTATCATTCGTAAGACAACGAAAATTATTAAATTAAGTACGAAAATAGAGTTGCAAATATAAGCTGATCATATTTGTGTTATTGAGCCGACTCATAATCTCCACAACAACTCGATTGACTTCGTCCTTGACCCACAGGCCGTGTAATACTGGGCTTTACATAACCCATGTTCTTGTTGATGACCTTTTGATCCGAAACACCATTTCCTATTTCTTTTTCAACAAAACATAACTTCAAATACTGATTTCTAACAAATAGAAAATTGAATCAAGAGACCGAAAATAAAGTTTATTATAAAAAGTATTTGATTTTATGGGTATATAAATAAAAATAACATAATTAGAATTTATATCCGCAAAGAATCGGATACCGAAAAATTGGAGAGACTCTTTATTAATATGTTTTGCTCTCTCTCGTTGTTTTTGTTCTCGTAAAACTTATATCCTTTACAAATGAAATCGAATCGTTTATATAGAGAAAAATATAAGTTACTGTGCGTGCATAGTAACGGTGGGCTCCACACAAAATATTAAACGTTTGCGTGCGCGTTATTGTTTGACGCATCCTCTCTTTACTTTGATCGCTTCTTTTTATGACTTTTACAACACTCCCCCTTGGAGACCAGTGTCACTATGTCTCTTGCGTAATATCTTTTGTTGCCTCGTTAAAAACCTTTCCAGGAAAACCCAGTGGGAAAAAACCATAGTAAGGTAAAAAGAGTACAACCACGCAAGCTCCCCCTCGAATGATCAGGATCACTTCTTATAAGTCTTTTTGACGATGCATTCCAATATTATGGACATGCTTCCTGAACATAGTGGTGGTAATGATTTCGTGAAGAGATTTGCAGAATTCTCGGATGATTGAACATATCTTATTTCGATGTCTTTATTCTTCACGAGCTCTTGAGTGTATGAAAACAACTTCGGAGGTATATGCTTAGTTCTGTCATTTTTGATATATCCTTCTTTTGTTTGAGCAACGCATGCAGCATTGTCTTCATATAAGATAGTTGGCTCTATATTTTCATGAATCCCACTGCTTGACCGGATGTGTCAGCTTATTGACCTTAGCCATACACATTCTCTACTTTCTTCATGAAGTGCAATGAGTTCAGCATGATTTGAAGAAGTAGCCACAAGTGTCTGTTTCTGAGAACGCCAGGATATAGCGGTGCCTCCAATTGTAAACACGTATCCTGTTTGTGATCGAGCTTTATAAGGATCTGATAAATATCCTGCATCTGCAAAACTAATCATTTGACCATTTAAATCGTTAGGATAAAATAATCCTAAATCAATAGTCCCTTGGAGATATCAAAAGATATGCTTAATTCCATTCCAATGCCTTCGTGTAGGTGACGAGCTAAATATGGCCAAAAGATTAATAGAAAATGAAATGTCAGGTCGAGTGCAATTTGCAAGATACATAAGAGCTCCAATTGCACTTAGATACGGTACTTCAGGACCAAGTATCTCTTCAATCTCTTCAGGTGGTCGGAATGGATCACTTTCAACATTGAGTGATCTAACGACCATTGGAGTACTAAGAGGAGTTGCCTTATCCATATTAAAACGTTTTAACACTCTTTTAGTGTACGTGGATTGATGTACAAATATATCCTTTTGAGTATGTTCAATTTGTAGGCCAAGACAAAACTTTGTTTGTCCAAGATCTTTCATCTCAAATTCCCCTTTTAAATAGTTTGCTGCTTTCTGTATTTCAGCTTGAGTCCCGATTATGTTTAGATCATCAACATATACCGCGATTATCACAAATCCGGATGTTGTTTTCTTAATGAAAACACATGGGTATATAGGATCATTCACATATCCTTCTTTAATTAAATGCTCACTGAGACGATTATACCACATTCGTCCAGATTGCTTTAACCCATATAATGATCTTTGCAACTTTATTGCACATAACTCTTTGGGTTTAGATTTAATGCTTATGTCATATTAAACCCATCGGGAACTCTCATATAGATATCTGTATCTAATGATCCATATAAATATGCTGTAACGACATCCATGAGACGCATCTCAAGATTTTCGCCAGCTGTTAGACTCATCAGAAATCTAAATGTTATGGCATCCATAACTGGGGAATATGTTTCCTCATAATCAATCCCGGGTCTTTGAGAAAATCCTTGGGCTACGAGACGAGCCTTATATCTCGTAATTTCATTTTTCTCATTCCGTTTTCTAACGAAAATCCATTTATATCCAATTGGTCTCACATCTTCAGGTGTGAGTACAATAGGTCCGAATACATTTCGTTTATTTAATGAATCAAGTTCGATTTGTATAGCATCTTTTTATTTTAACCAGTCATGTCTATTTTGATATTCATATACAGACTTCGGTTCCGGTTCTTCATTTTCTTCATCTATTTCCCTTGACACAAAGTATGAGAAAACATCATCAACTTCATCGATTTTCCGATTCCATATCTTTCCATTATGGATATAGTTGATGGAAATTTCATGATTTTTTTCCGGATCAAGATGCTCATTATTGTCATTAGACTCAACATTTGTTTCTTCCAAAATGCTTTCTGCTATTTTGGGAATATCATGCTTTTCAACTTCCTTTCGTTTTCTAGGATTTTTATCCTTAGAGCCAGCTGGTCTATCACGCTTCAAGCGTGTTCTAGATTCACGTGTATCATCTGCTCTTCCACTTTCTTGTGGTATTTCAATTCGAGCATGAACATTTGCAGCTGGTATATATGATTTGGTTACCATTTTAGTATCGGCAAATGCATCCGAAAGTTGATTTGCTATACTTTGCAGATGCATAATTCGTCGAACTTCTATTTCAGACTGCTTTGTAGGAGGATCAAGCTGTAACAAAGTTAGTACACACCATTTTATATCCTTTCCTACTGGAGTATTTTCTCCCCTAGAACCGGGAATACTTTCTCATCAAAATGACAATCGGCAAAACGTGCCGTAAGGACATCACCAGTCATTGGTTCTAGGTATCTTATAATTGATGGAGAATCATAGCCAATATATATACCCAACCTTCTTTGTGGTCCCATTTTTGTACGTTGTGGAGGTGCTATAGGCACATACACTGCACAACCAAAAATTCTAAGAGGAGATATATTTGGTTCTCGACCAAATTCTAACTGTAATGGAGAATATTTATGATATGCACTTAGTCGTATCCGAATGAGTGTTTCTGCATGCAATATAGCATGTTTCCATACAGAGGTTGGAAGTTTTGATCTCATGATCAATGGTCTTGCAATCAATTGCAGACGTTTAATTAATGATTCCGCCAAACCATTTTGTGTATGAACATGTGCTACAGGATGTTCAACTTCGATTCCCATTACCATGCAATAATCATTAAATGTTTGGGATGTGAATTTACCAGCATTGTCTAGTCTAACTCTCTTAATTGGATAATCAGAGAACTGAGCTCTTAATTTGATTATCTGAGTTAGAAATCTCGCAAATACCAAATTTCGAGATGACAATAGACAAACGTGTGACCATCTACTAGATGCATCAATCAACACCATAAAATAGTGGAATGGTCCACATGGTGGATGTATTGGTCCACAAATATCGCCTTGAATCCGTTCAAGGAACTTTGGTGATTCTTTATCAATTTTGGTTGGCGATAGCCGTATAATCAATTTTCCAAGAGAACATGCTGCACATGTCATTTTATTTCCCTCATATATCTCATGAGTTTTCAGAGAATGATCATGTGAGCTCTCTATGATTTTTTGCATTATTGTGGTGCCTGGATGACCAAGGCGTTCATGCCACAATGTGAAATCTTCTGGATTTCTTTTGATCACAAAATGTGATTCAATTGCATCTATATAAGTATGATGCAAACCAGAAGGAAGTTCTGGAAATTTTTCCAGTATATGCCTTTTTTCAGCTTTATTAGAAGTCATGTATATGTACTTCTTTCTTTCCTCAGTAGCAGACTGAGTTTCATACCCTTGAAGGTATATATATTTGAAGCTCAATAAATTTCTTTTAGAATTTAGAGAATATAAAGCATTTTTTATGGAAAACTTTGTTCCATTAGGCAATACAAAATTAGCTTTGCCACTTCCTTCAATCACATCTGTAGGACCCGATATTGTATTAACAATAATTCTTTTCGGGTTTAGCTCAAAGAAAAATCTCTTACGCCTCAGAATAGTGTGTGTTGTTTAACTATCTGGTATAAAAATTTATTTGATATTTTTCCTTGCTATTGAATCCTCATCCATTTCTGTAATCAACATAAATGTTAATACATATAAGCAAACTTTTATTCATATAGAAAAACATGCAATAATTATACAACGGTTTATTTCAAGAAACAACATTATTCGAAAATAACTGAAATAAGTAATACTTATATGATGGCATTACTGGAGACTAATAGTCTCACTACAAGCTTTTCAGTTATCCGCATAAGCGGTCATGTCAAAATCATTCACAAAGTCTGAACCATCAAGATATGATGTTCCCTCAAAGTGTTCATTGAGGTTGACTTCCTTCTCTTTGCTCTTTTGGGACTCTTTGTATAATTTACAAAGATGTTAGGGAGTACGACATACATAAGCCCAATGACCCTTTGATCCACATCTGTAACAGAGGTTTTCACGCTTTTGAGCGTTATTCTCGTGGGATTCTTTTCTTGTAGGACCTTGTTCAGGTCGAACCCATTTATAAGACTTTCTGCCTTGAGGGTTAAAGAATCTTCCACGTCCACAGTTGAATCGTCGACCACGACCTCGATAGGTTTGACTTCTCCTCTCCGGATTTTTCACATCCGTTGCATTAAACTCAAGAAATGCTTTCGTTCCTGTAGGCCGAGAGTTGTGGTTTTTAATGAGAAGTTCATTATTCTTCTCTGCCAGTATTAGTGTCACGATTAATCGGAAAACCTTTTGTATCCGCAATTTCGATACATTTCTTGCAGAACACGATGCTCTTTGAAAAGTAAGATAAGTCTTTTCGAGCATTTCTGCTTCAGTAACAGGTTTTCCACAATACTTTAATTGTGACACTATCCTCAGCATAGCAGAGTTATAATCATCTACTTTCTCTAAGTCTTGGAACCTTAGCTTTTTCCAGTCCTCTAATGCATGAGGGAGAGTTATTTCTCTCTGGTTATCAAACCGAGCTTTTAAAACTTGCCACATCTCGGCAGGATCTTTTATATTCGCATAATAATGCGTCAAACTCTCATCGAGATGTTTTCTTAAAAATATTATCGTCTTTGCCTTATCTTTGGCAAGCGATGAATTTTCCGCTTTTATGGTCTCGGACAATTCTTGTGACTCTAGATAGAGTTCTACATCCGTGGTACATGCTATGTAGTTTAATTTGCTCCAGTAATTTTGAGAGCCGGGAACTTAACCTTCTCAATATTTGCCATTATTTATCTAAACACAAAACCGAAAATAAATATTTATTAGCCGGATAATTTTATTTATTTTTAAAATGCACCATTTATATTAATAATGCATGTGATAGCAAATAAAAATTATTAGAGATTTAATTTAAAACATGGAAAGTGCGTTTATAAGTAACGCAATTAAAAGAAATACAATTACATAAAAGAGTAAAATAACAACCATTAAAAATTCTTCGGGAGAGAAATCTCCAAAGATTAAACCGTAAATAGCAATAAATATAAACCCGTAGGCAAAAGCTAAGAATGGATAAACAATTTTTTCTTCGAAAAATAAATTATATTTTTAGAGAAGATTTTGAGAAAGATGAAATGTTTGAGTGAAATGAATGAATGAGAATGAGTGTATTTATAGATTGAAAATACTGTTCATAGCCGTTTGAAAAAGTGAAAATTTTTGAAATTTTTTCTTTATGACCGTTGGTGGAAAATATTGAACGGAAAATCAATCGTAAAAATTATAACAAGCAATCAGATAAATTTTACCGATTTCAGATAAACATTTTATATGCACATGGTTTAGCATGCTTATATAATAACCAAAATATTAATTTATTTAAACAGCAATATTATGGTGACAGAGTCATCTACATTAGAACAATAATTTGTTCAGCGGCTTAGCCGTCCAAGAACATTAAATAAATAATTATGGCGGCTTAGCCGTCCATTAACAGTAAATAAATAATTATGGCAGCTTAGCCGTCCATTATGAAACTAACAGTATATAAATAATTGTAGCGGCTCAGCCGACCAGTATAATGATCTTTTTATAGGCGGCTTAACCGACTAATATAATGATCTAATGATTTTTTTTTTTCGGAGACATAACACCCGGTATAACAGGATATATATTATCAGCATAAAAGATTTCCAATCGTAGAGTGATCGTGCTGATAACGTGTTATAAAAAATATTTGATTTTATGGGTATATAAATAAAAATAACAGAACGAGAATTTATACCCGCAAAGAATCGGATACCGAAAAATTGGAGAGACTCTTTATTAATATGTTTTGCTCTCTCTCGTTGTTTTTGTTCTCGTAAAACTTATATCCTTTACAAATGAAATCGAATCGTTTATATAGAGAAAAATATAAGTTACTGTGCGTGCATAGTGACAGTGGACTCCACACAAAATATTAAACGTTTGCGTGCGCGTTATTGTTTGACGCATCCTCTCTTTACTTTGATCGCTTCTTTTTATGATTTTTACAACAAGTTTTTCATTATTAGAAATATTACTTGTATTATTTAGCGATTTGCAAACGTTAGGCAATCCAGCAAAGACTTTGTTTGATGATGCAAAGAGCAGGAGAATAATCAAAGTTATTAACCGAACCAAATACATTTTTCTTTTTGAAATTTATGTTGTTCTAAACTCTGAAGTTTTATACGTTTTGCGATTTGTAAAATCGTGTATTTATATGTAGAGAACATGCACAAAGACAAAGGTTAGGTGCGTTACGTAGTTAAGAATATTGAATTTGATTCATTAACCACGTTTATTACTTGTTTGTAGAAGATGCTATCTTGATTGTATGAATCTGATGAATTGGTCCAATTTTCATTTTTCTCTTCTATAATATATAATATGTCGTGTTGAGAACAAGTTGAAGTAATTCAAGGTTCAGTATAAATGTTACGTTTGTACAAACATAAGATATATGAATTACTGTCTTCTACAAATTATAATTTTAGAATTAAATTCCTCGACGCCATGGAGACACTCCAACATCTGCATCTCGGCAAATCAAACTCCTTGACAAACAAGTACGAAACCGTCTCTCATCCATTAGAGACCTCCAGGGCTGCAAGTATTATGGAACACTCGATCCAACTATGGTTTGCATCATAGAGCACTTAATCATTCATAAATTCTAACCTCTTTCAAATTTTCAAAAAGCATTAGCACTCGATGTAAAAATGTTTTTATTTTTGTTTTGAATATATTTTACATTCAATTTTAAAAAATAATTTATATTCTTATTATATGAAGCTTAGTTTTCTAAGTTAGACATTAACAGGATCGTGACATGTCACGTAATCGTTATGAGATTACAATATGTGTCAAAGTTGATCGTTAAATAAAAATAAAAAAATCTAACATGATCGCGACACGAGTCAAGCTATTGATATGAGATTACGACACGTGTAAAAAAGAACCAAAAAACCAAAAAATCTAGCATGATCTCGACAAATCGTTAGCATGATCATATGAGATTACGACATGTGTTAAAAAACTATTTTTTAACCTTCTATATCTTAAAAGTACACAAAAAATACTTTAGAATTTTAATATAAAAAGGAAAATTTTACTTTTTTTTTTGGTCAACAATCTTATAAGATTGACCTATAAAAACCAATGCTGAGGGCAATTGTTTACATACGTTACAAGATGCATTTCGGTATGAATATTTCGTGCCAATTTATCCGCTTTTACATTTTCTCGACGGAGAACCAAAACTAAGGAAAAGAAAGAGAACTCATCCTTATCACTTTGAATCGCCTCCAAATAAGTAAAAAAAGCTGGCCACTCATTAGGAAAAGATATCATCTTCACCAGGTCATAACAGTCTCTAATGAAAACAACTTCTCGTTTATCTTGTCATATCATGCATCTCATTGCCCAGACTAGCACTTCAACCTCGCCATGTAAGGAGGATAAGCTTCTTCGATGGTTTGCAGCACCCATGGTCGGCGTAGCTTCATTCGGTATTAGGCAATACCAGCGAAGTCCTAAAAAAATATCGCTTTCTTTCCACGATCCATCTATAAAACACCGATACCCAGAGTATCTTTGTTCAATAGTAGCACAACATGAGGGAATATTTGGTACACATTTCATCAATTTAAGATTGTCTTTCTCCTCTAATTGTGCGAAAGTCCATGCTTGTTCCTCCGTTTCTGCCAATTGGAAAACCTCCATAGGACTTGTATCCATATATTCATAGTTTTTTTATGTTTCTAACTTTTCAGATGTACCACATTATCCATGAGAACATATCACAATGTAATTCAGAAGGTATCCCCAGAACAAATAATTCATATTAGCGTATAAAGATTCTGATGGGAATATCGTTGCCGCAGTTGGAATCTTTGATAATGCCCACATCTGCAACGCTGGTGGGTAGGTAAAAATTGCATGATTTATTGTTTCTTCGGATTCTCCACATCTAGCACATCCTGAGTCCGTATTGATACTTCTGTTATTTAAATTTGTGAGAACCGACACACAACCTGAGAACATTTGCCACATAAAATGTCTTAATTTTGGAGGACATTTTACTTTCCAAATATAAGCCTGCAATGGTTTAATATCAGGGCCTAGTACTCTATTGGTGTGATTTCCTTGTTTAACTGTATATTTTTCTGTTTTTGTAAAATGCCACCCTAATATATCAGGTTTAGTGGGCGCAACCAGCGGCAGCGCGCAAATTACCAATACATCTTTGGCCTCAAAAATAGAATTTAGCTGATCCATCTTCCATGAATTTGTTTGGGTGTCAATAAGATTATTTACTCGGAGCAATTGATCATAAGATGAGCTATTGCTTAATGTTGGCCTCGGGAATTGAGCCGGAATCCATGAATCATTCCATACTGAAATGGACTCTCTAGAACCAACTCTTTTAATTAGTCATTTGTTAACTAGAGGTCGAGCCGATACTATACTTCTCCAGCCATAAGAGGGAGATTAAGATGTAATTGTGTCCAAAGGTGTAGATGTTCAAAAATATCTTCCTCTAAACACCTTGGAAAAAAGTGAACCACGGACCGTTATCAAACGCCAAAAGCTGTTTCGCTACTAAAGCGGTATTAAAGGAATCCTCATTCCTAAAGCCTAGACCCCCTTCATACTTACTATAACACAGTTTATTTCAAACCATCCAATGCATTCCTTTTGACTGACCATCACTACTCCACCAATATTTTGAAATCGCACTTGTCAGCTTTGATGTTACCATTTTTGGAAGCCGGAAACAAGACAATACATAAGTTGGTAGTGCCACCGCGACATATTTTATCAGGACATCTTTTTCCCTCTTTGATAACAACTTGGCTAACCAACCATTTATCCTACTTTGTAATATATCTCGTACAAAAGAGAATATCTTCGTTTTCGACCCACCTAGGCTTTCCGGTAATGCTAGCTACGAACCCATACCCCAATGGTAGTTATACCCAAAACCGCTTTTAACTCCTCTTTCAGTGTACTTCCAACCTTGTGGCCAAATTGAATGGATGATTTCATAGAATTAATTTGTTGTCCTGAAGCTGCTTCTTACCGCTTTAATATATTCAAGATAACCCTACACTTTTTTTTGCTTGCCTCACAAAATAACAAACTATCATCTGCAAATAATAAATGTGTAATTGCGGGGCATGTCCTCGCAACCTTTATCCCAGTCATCAATTTATCTTGTTCTGCTTTTTTAATATTGGCGATCAAGGCCGCGGTACATAGAATAAACAGGTATGGTGATAGAGGATCACCTTGACGTAAATCCCTTTTTGGGACAATCAATCCTCTCGGCTGTCCATTCAGGAGAACCTTATATTGAACTGAGGTAACACACCACATTATCCCATAAATCCACTTCTCACAGAAACCCATCTTCCTAAATAATTTTGCAATAAAATCCCATTCTACCCTATCGTAAGCTTTACTCATATCTATTTTTATAGCCATGATTTTTTGTTTACAAGCAGTATTAGTTCGTAGACCATGAAACATTTCCTGCGCTATAAGAATATTATCAGATATCAGTCTTCCTTCAACAAAAGCCGATTGTGTTTCTGATACAAGTCCTGGTAATACCACCTTTAAACGTTGACAAAGTAGTTTAGATATGATCTTATATCCCACATTATATAGACTAATGGGTCTCAACTCCGTCATCCGCGTTGGTCTTCCCGTCTTTGGTATAAGACAAATATTTGTCGAATTCAAACGTTTATCAAAGACCCCATCTTATAAGAAGGCGTTGATCAAATATAACAAATCTGATTTGATTGTAATCCACTATTTTTAATAGAATAAGGCTGTCAAGCCATCAGGCCCTGGTGCCTTCTCCGGATGCATCATAAACAAAACTGTTTATACTTCCTGTTCTGTAGCTGGCGCTACTATAAATTTCTTAAGATCGTCCATTATCGAAGATTTAACATCCAACATTATGTCCGTAAAATCTTGCGGATTAGAACTTGTAAATAAATTGTGAAAATAAAAGACCGCTAATTGTTGAATATCTTTTTCTTCCGTGAACCATGCTCCATTCTCAACATGTAATCCTATTATTCGATTTCTAGCCTGCCTTTGTTTTGTTTGAGCATGGAAGTATTTGGAATTATTATCCCCCACCGTCATCTATGAATTTTGACTCTTCTGATGCCAATACAATTCCTCATCTCGATAAACCTCTCTCAATCTTAATGTTAAATTCATAATTTCTTCTGGGGACCTCGTGTCATCCATCTGAGCGACCGCTAAATCATTTTTACAATCCTCAATTGTTGTTCGACCATATGGTTTTAAATTTTTTCGCCATTGAGACATCGCGCGTCGACAGTCTATTAATTTATCCACAAAATTTCCTCCATTCATTCTTTGTGTCGATTTCCATCTTTCAGAGATTGTCTCTATTAATCCTACTTTACCGATCCATCTTACTAAACATATCATGCCAATCCTCATTTGCTAAAGCCCTATCCAACCGACACCGAATTGTTTTCTTATCCTGCCAACCTCACCAAGATAAACAATCACCGATAAACGGGAATTCAATAAGTCCACAATCTCGGATCATTAAATTGGAAAGCAAAAATGTTGAAGCATGTCGTAACTTACCACCTCTTTTTTCATGATTTCATTTTAATTCATTAAAATCTCCAATCAAAAACCAAGGAGTATCCCGCTTTAAACCGATCCTTGTTAACCGTTCCCACACTTGATCCCTATTTTTGGATACCGGATCACCATACACAAATGTTAAATATATTTTTTTCCCTTTAACAACCAATTCAATATCTATTAGTCGATTTGACTCATATAAAATAGAGACATTAAAATTATTATTATAAAAAAGCTAAACTGCCACTACAACCAATTGGATCAACCGTTTTCAAGTGATTATAACCGAAATGACCAATAATTTTTTATAACAAAAAAGAAGATTGTTTCGTTTCTGAAAGGAACAGAAAATCTGGCCTATACTGTTTCCATAAATATCGTAGATGCCCAATTGTTGCCTTATTTCCAAGACCTTGACAATTCCAACTTAAACTTTTCATTGATCACCCGGTGGTTTTGGTGGCTTAGCCCCACCTAGCATCCCTTTCTCTGTGTCCCTATCCTTCAGATTATTGCCGTCATCCAACAGTTGATCATTCTTTGGCGTTGGACGTTTTCTTGGTGTTGTGAGTCTCTGAACATTACGTTTCTTTGAACTCACCCGTTTAAAGAGCAGACCCATTTTGGTTTTCTTCCTTTTTCCACATCCACAACCTTACCTTTTTCCTTCACGCTGGTCAACCCCATAGGTAGTTTCCCTATCCCCAGATCTGTAGCCACAGAACTTGTATCCATCAAGTCCACCTCATCTCCATCAGTCCACAAACTGGACCCAGCATCTCCCATTTCATCTTTCTCCTCTATGAATTTTCTTTAACCCCTTTGTTCCTTATCAACACCACTAGTCTCCAACTTCTTAACAACCTCAGTACCAGATAGAGAAGAAGAAGATATTATATTATCCAATAGGTCATCCTTCTCAACCACACCCTCTGACATCCCATCATCTTTATCTACTATAACAGTCTTAACATTAGGTTGTGCAACACTTACCACAGGTTATGCCGTTGTCAACGCTACTCCTTCCCCAATTTTCTGAATAACCTGAGTCAATTCTTCTTCCACTCATGAAGTGTCCAGAGCTTCCATGTTAGCCTTCTTTGATACCTTACCCTCCAGCAAGTTTTCTTCACAGCCTGATGTCACATCCTCTTCCAAACCCGGTTCTCGTCCCACTGTTGTGCCATCTTCCTTAAACAGAGCCTTACAGACCGGGTTCTGCATCTTCCCCTGGGTAATTAAGCCTTTGTTTGGGTACCTGGCTACTTCATCAGTAGGTTATAGGAGCTGTCTCGGTGGCCCATAATTATCCATCTGTAACCCTCGATGCTCAATAAGATGAACATAACTGTTGTATCTTCGATGGCGAGAAGAGGGTTCCCCTTGGTATTGATCAGATCGAGGCTTAGCCCCCCCAAACTTGCTCCCATTGGTTGCCTTATCTCCGTCATCCTTATGTTGGTCCCCATTAGACTTGCCTCTGTATATGCCCTTGAACTTGCCGTCTAGTGCATTTCCCTTTCTCCACTCATTTGTAACAGCCCCTTAGTAGCTCTGAAGCTGTCACACCTCACCCTCATCCACCGATATTTTTGAAATCCCGCCGGCTGGGACTACCTCCATCAGCGAACAGTGAGCTGAGTCATGGCATAAGCTGAAGCAATTCTTACAGAAACCGAAGAGCCGTTTATATCGGAGACTTACTATGGTCTCCTCCCCATTGCCAAACTCTATCTCCGTATCAAAACATAATGGCTTAAGTCCATCCATTGTAACTTGTACCCTTCCTCCATCAATGTCTACTCCTTCCACAATCCCAAGGGCCATCCCAACCCCTCGAAAAGTTGGGTCCGCCCAAAACTGAAATGGCACTCCCAGAACGTGAATCTAAAAAGTCACCTTAGATGGGTATGTAGGGTCCACTGTCGGACTCCACCTAACCATAGATACCATCCAATGGTCAAAATGAAAAGGTTCCATCTTAAGCACCTCCAAGATATCCTCCTCATTGTCGAAATCAAACTGAAACTTCCCCAACCTCAAATCCGCCCCTACAACTTTCCCCTCAAGCTGCCAAATCCGTGGAAACATGAATAACAGTGACTTCATGTCTTGCATCCGAGGATTAAAACACCTTCCTATCAATGTCTTTGAGTAGCCAGCTATAAGTGCCGAGTTATCAAAATCTGGAATTTTGATCTTTCTCAGCGGCACTTTCCCCCCAGCCTTCTTCTCAACAGACCCCTTTCCCAGAACCTGGCTTTGCACCATTTTGAAAATATCGGACCCGAAACAAACACAAACAAACCAGATAGTGAATGAGAAAGATACCGAACAATTATCGTAGTTGGAGAGATTTTTATTTGAATAACCGTATATACCTTCATATGCCACCCCTTTATACACTCGCAACTTTCTAAGCTTCGTTGATACTCCCATGCCAAAATCCGCAATACAATCTTGCATCATCAATGAGAGAATATTTTGCTCATTCATCCCACTTGATTCCCACACCTTTATCAGTAAGGAAAGCAAGATGATATTTTCCTCCAAGTTCCGAAATTGATTTATCCTCACCCCCACCCGATTCATGTAAATCCCAAAACAAAAATGTAAAAATTCCCGATTTAGACTCGGTAGAAATCTGAGCTTATCTTCAAGAGATATCCATCGATCTCTCAATCTCTTCAGTAGATTAGAGAGCCTACCTTCCAAAACCGAGAAATATCCTCAGATCCGTCTAGATACGGGTTTCCCAAAACCTTTAGATCCGTATATCTTTCAGCTATCCCTGATTTGATTCACCCATGATTTCTTACTCCGCGACCAATTGTTGACCAAAACCCTCCCCCAGCTATCGACCAATCAAACCCCCACCAGAAGAGGACCCATAAATCTCTCTCTCTCATGTTTAACTTAGAACCCTAATCGCCATCATTATTACCTTTAGATTTTTTCACCCTTTTGGAACGATAAGTTAATATTTCATATTTTGGAAAAAGATATGTAATAAGGAAATATATTTACCTAACGCAATAAGGAAATTGAAAATATATTAATCAATATATATATATATATATATATATATATATATATATATAAGAGGTATTCTATAAAGTCCAAACTTTATTAGGACACTAAAACATGAACACCAAAAAGACAAACACAATCTGTGAAAATCCTGAAAACTTAGTTAGCAAAAAAAAAAAAAAGAGGTATTATGAATAAGGAAAAATGTCTTATTTCCCCGCAGAACTATTACATCGTATCAGATAGAGCTTAAAATATGATCTCCTCTCAGATGTACCCGAACAATTGCTGCTCAACCTATATTTCCCAACTCGAAAGTTATCACTTATTTTCCTATATGTCTAGTTTAATCGGTTTACAAACTAAATCTAATAAAAAATCAATCAAACCAGATACGAAACCAAATTTAAAATCTGACTGACCTTATAAACTTACCCGACCTAAAAACTTTATAACCCAATTAAAAATTCTCAAATTCTCAAATCTAAGAACCCTAAAATCATCATCTTCTGAAATCATGAGCAATGTATGTTGCATTGTGGCTATATGATGTATAAGTTTCAGGTGGGCACATAAACTCAGTCAAATCCCTACCAATAAAGGCTCTGGACTCGGCGCTGAGATCATCGGAACTTTCATCCCATTCTACACTGTCTTCTCTGCCACTGGCTCCATGAGAAGCGCGCGTGACTCTCGACCAGATTCGATGTGTTCTTGGTTCACTTGGCCACCATTCCAATCACCGGAAGTGGAATTAACCCAGTTAAGAGTCTTGGAGCTGCAATCATCTACAACAAGGACCATGTGAGTCTCAGTTATATACATCAAATATGATCTATCTTTTATGTCTTTGTCAATTGGATCAAATCCTCGTATAACCCCTTGTTATAAGGCCAATTTACAATTGACCTTATAACAATAAGAATTTTTTTTTTCTTAATATCCAAACTGTACAAAAAGACAAAATAACCAAACAAACTCAACTTATTTACGATTCAACCAGTTAAATTTGACCCGCATTCGCAGAAATCGGATACAGCCGCCCGCCCACCCACAACCCACGACCCAAATCCCTTCCCTTTCTCTAACGGATTTCTCTATCTCTCGCTCTCAATTCCCTCTCGATTTCAATAGGATTCTACTCAACTTCCCTCAAAAAATCTCCATTCTGCAGAAATCAGATACAACCGCCCACAACCCACGATCCCTCTTCTCTAACTCTCGCTCTCAATTCCCTCTTGATTTCAATAGGATTTGTGGCAATTTTTTTTCTACTCAACTTCCTTCAAAAATCAGGATAACTAGGTACTACCAATCCAAGACCGAATAACCAATCTGCGAATTAGGAGGTAAGATGATGCTCTTTTCAATGTCGAATCCGTTAAATCTTTTCAATGTTGACTAGTTTCGAATGATAGCCATTTTGATCATGTTTATTGCTCCGGTGGTGGTGGTGATGATGGTACAACTGGTGGTGATGATGGTACAACTGGTGAGGGTACAACTGGTGGTGGTACAACTGATGATGTTACATGTACAAATGAGGAAGAAGCTGACGAGGACAGTGAGGAAAAAACAATGAAGAAGAAGCTGATGAGGAAGTAGTTGGTCAGAAGAGGACGAGGAAGCCATCAGATGCAAAAAAAGTCTCCCTACACGACTATGACGGAGGAAAAGAAAAGGAAGAAAGCAGAATTCAAGAAAGACTGATCCAACTCTATGTGTAATTTATAAACAAACTCTATCTATTTATATCTGAAGTATGTGTTTCGGTTTTTAACTAGTTATTCACCATAACTTTGAACTATGTGCTTTGGTTTATTGTTGTAATGGTTTTAAGTACTTTTAATCATAACTTATATTAGGTAAATTGACTTATATTAGGTTTGATGTTTAAAACTGGTAATACTATGTATCCTGGTTATACTGGTAAAACTGGTAATACTGGTAATACTATGTATGCTGGTTACACTGAAGATACTTAAAAGTACTTGAATAAAGATCCCTTAAACAACCATAAAAGTACTTCTTCACTTCAACTCGCCAAACTTCTTCTTCTCTTCATCAACTCGGGCGATCCGCAATTGAAATAGGCAATCTTCTATTTCTCCCAATGTGGTTTTTGTTAAAGTAATCTCCTCCAAGATTGCATCACTCAACTCCTTGTAAATGTGGCAATCTCCATCCTTCACATTATCACAATTATAACAATAAACACAAAATGGATCACAATAAGCACAAAATGGATAATATGATAGGATAAGTTGGATTCTTACACGAATATCACTAGAACAAGAGTAGAATTTTTGACCAGTCAACAACCCAATTGTTTGAGTCTTAAGTACAACTGGTTTGCCACAGTAACATGTAGTCGGAATGAAAATAGATGAGGGCTCCCATGTCACCGGAGTCAAAGTGATATCTGCTATATAATCATATTTGGGGAGGATGAGTTCGTCATTCGAGGATGATGAACTGCTGTAGTTGGAGCCAGTATCGAACTCCTCACCAAACATGTCAATGCATTTCCATTTACCCATTTTCTATACAAAATCCATTTTTGAAAAAGAAATTCAGATCCTAATACAAGCTAAATTGACTATATATTGAGAATAGAAGAATAAATTAAGGTCGATTAAACTTATCCAGACGTTGCTGTTGACAAATTAGCAGGAGAAGTTACAGAGAAAGACTCGATTTTAAGCTCCTGGTCGCAATCAGAGAAACCTGGCAGAGAAACCGGAACCCTAGAATTCTATTTGGGGGAAAATATGTTTTCTCTTTTTTTTTTTAACTTTGGGGCTAAAAATTCGGATATTCATATAAAAACGCCAACCTCCAATCAAAGTAAACAACGTTTTAAGACATGTGCGCTGTTATGCCACGTTTTAAGACATGTGCGCCGTTATATAGTATATAGTTGTCCCAAGTATTACAGTGTTACAAATGTAACACATAGTTATCCTTTTGATGTTTTCCCTATTTACGTAGTTATACTATGTTATAAAAAATAAATTTCAGTTGTCCGGTTCATTTTGAAAATTTGTAACACATTTTCTAGGCTTCCATACCATCATGTATGAAAGGCACATTTCCACAAGTTTTGCTTCATAAGGTATATGACATTAACAAACTCTTCTTAAAAGTGTAAGGTTGTTCTAAGGTGATTGTGGGAGAAAACTCATATATAATATTCAAGAAATCATTTTAAATTAGGTACTTTGTATTTTATATTGAAACACATAAATAATTGATCTTATGTTGTGAAATAATTCAAAAGTAAAATAATTACTTTTTATTTAATTATGTTTATTTGATTTTTTTTGGAAATTAATTACTTAAATTTTTAATTAATTTTGTATAGTAAACTTAACAATGATATGTTCATATGCGACATATAATTGAAACATATAAATAATTGAAACACATATATAATTCAAACACATATAAATACAAATTCAAACATAGTAGTACAAATACAATAACCAGTATTACCTGGTTGTTCAAACAGATTGTAACAATGAAAATTTCCAAATCAAAAACCACCACTTGGGCCACCTACTTCAACACCACCACTTGGGACACCTACTTCAGCACCACTTGGGTTCTCAATGTTTGTAATTTAAACCGGCTTCTTCTTTCGTTGTGGTTCTCCTACTGATGGTTTCCTTCTTACTTGACGTCTTCCCTTTTTATTTTTTTTTCTTTTTCGGAGGTAAAACATTTTTTTCTTCTATATTTGCAGGAATATTCCAGTCAGAGCTATGCAACACTAGATAAATGGTCTTGCACTAGATAAGCTAGACCATTACCCTTCTCCACATGCAATACACTTCTACATTTATTTGCATCCATCGACGTTAGATAAACATAAACGTCATCATCATCGACGATATATGATTTTCTCAAAGGTCTCGTGTCTAATGGTATGAAACTCAATTTCAGTCTGTCGTAGCTGAATCTATCCCAACCTTCTTGCATACACTTTTCAATAACATCGAATAACTAATCTCCTCCATAGATAAACTCTTGAACAATAGTGAGTACATGTGATCTTCTGCTGAAATCCATTCATACCCATCTCCGTTCTTTACATAATGTCCTCCATAATCAAAATATAGGCTTGTGCTCATTATCTACTGAAAAAAATTAACTTCAAATATATATACGTCGAGTAAAAATTAACTTAATACATGTCGCAAATTAACTGTCTACTAGTAAAAATTAACTTTATACAACGACGTAAAAATTAACTTCAAATATATATACGTTGTTGTATTAAGTTAATTTTTACTAGTAGACAGTTAATTTGCGACATGTATTAAGTTAATTTTTAATTGGATACGTCACTGTCTACTAGTAAATATATATACGTCGTTGATTAACTTATCGTTTGTATTAAAATATCAAAATGTTCTAACAAATTTGATGTAGTAGATGAGAATTGTCTTACTAACTTTAGAAAATAAAGAGACAACTAAAGCACTTTAAAATTTCAGTATGTTTACATAAACAAAGTATACTCGAGAGATCGATAAAATTAAAACTATGGGTTGCAAGATATATATCTTCTTTTCTTATGTCCATAACAAATCAAATGATAACCGATAATCGAATAACATGTTAACTATACAGCTGACGTTCACTTATTGAAATTCTGATCATCTTTCTGAAGAGATATATAAGAGACCATAACGGATTAGAAGTTCTACAAGCAACATGATAAATATATATATATTCTGATAAACTAATATCTATAACCGAGAGGAGGTTAGCGATCTCAAAAAATTGAACTTCAAATATACTATATAATAACAATAATCTCAATAAATAGTTTTTTTTTTATAGTCGCTTCTTATCATATAATTTTATGGAGTTAAATTTAGTATAATATTTCATATATAAAAACAACGTATATCAGTTTGGTATGCGATTCAGTTTCAATATGGTTTATAAATGTTTAAAATAATAATAGTTTTATCAGTATTTTAAAATTCAGTATGATCTGACGGTTCGATTGGGATCGAAGTTGAACTGGATTAGTGGTCAGTTATATTCTAATAAACTCGTAAACTATCAAACCGAATATAAAAACCGTAAAAGATGATTAAAATTATATGAACCGATTGATTGGTTTAATAATAGATTTCCTAAACTTTTGAACATATTTTTAATAATGATATCAAGAACTATACAAAATATTTCAATACTAAATAATAGGTATGTCTATTAGAAAACCTGTTATGTCCAATAATCATCAGGAATTATTTGTCCCACAATCATTCCTTGTTAAATAATTATCTTTATTCATACAAATAGTAGTCCACAATTAATATATATTTTTATTTTAAATTATTTTTCTTAATTTGCGACATGTATTAAGCCGGATTAGAGTTTTGGATCATGACAAAACAATAACATTAGTATAAATTATTAAAATAGAGGTTATGATTCTATTTTTCTTTATTCATACTAAATTGATATATTTTTTTTCCGAATATACAACTTACATTAATTAACATGATACAGCTTAAATATTCAATTAGCTTTAATTTTATTATTTTTTCTTTGTTTCATAGTTATTTGATGATAGTGTTCTGCGTGGACCCAATCTCTAGTCTACGTTAAACTACAGTAGATTTAAATCAAAGGAAACTCAACTAATCCAGCTATATAATCAAAATTATTAAATTTGCATTCCTATGCGATGAATTAATTTAACAAATTGTTTTTCAGATACAAATAAAATAATATACTCCAGATATAGAACCCTTCACTTGAGGTGAATCAAGAGATCAAAACCAAATATGAGTTTAACCTCAGAGCTCAAGGATTTCGAGGAGTTGATGCGAACACAGAGTATCTCCATCACTTTCTCCATGGAAGTTCTGATATAGAGCATTTCAGTCAAATAATTTAGAATAGAATAGTTTATTGAATTGTGTTTAATATGAGATTACACATACATATACATAGTGGTAACATTAACTTAATGTTATCACCCACATCACGTAAACTTTTTCTAAACAAATAAGGAAATAGCTTGTACACAAAGTAATATAAAGATCTAGAATATTCTTCGGTTGAGCTTTATAAGCTTTACTTCATAAACAGATTTTAACGGTCCATATTACTAGATCCGATCCACAAAATATACATCTTACTCTCCAATTTATCTCCAATACTTCCCCGCACGACAAAAATGGGATACAAAATTTTATCAAAAAAAAAAGTGGGATGCAGAACGCAAAATATACAATCACAAAACATAACACCTATGTCGTGGACATCATGTCGAGGACGGATAAATCATGTCAACAGACTCCTCAGGGTATATATTTCAATCTTGAAAAGAGGGATGAAACTTCAGCTCATCTTTGGTTTTGATAGAAGGAAATAACAAAATCCTATGAGTGCAAATTCTGCAACTCCACGAATAATCGTCCTTATCTCGGACAGTCCATAAATCGGACTAAAAATAACCTAAAAACGTAAGTGTTCCAAACATCTCCCCCATTGAGAAATCAAAACTCATATAAAAAGAATCCAACAGTTTTTAGGATCCTAAGCGAATTCTCAAAAGTTGACCCTTTCTATATAAGTAATTCTCATATATTGCAATTATATACAATATATAAAAGTATTTTATAGTTACCAATATAACGTTTGATTTTATAGAAGAAAATCATTTGATATTCTAGCGTAAAAAGTTTAATTGAATGTAAATTATTCAATTAAACTTTTTTTTTATTGGTTGTCTATTACATCATCATTAGAGATATTTGATATAATCTTATTATGATTATAAAATACTTTATATATTGTATATATAGAGCATTTTTGTCAAATAATTTAGAATAGAATAGTTTATTGAATTGTGTTTAATAGGGAAAATACTTGTTTAATTCCTCAAGTATATGCAATTAGCATCTTTATTCTCAACTATCGTGTGCGCAAATTTAATCTTCAACTTGTTGTTGACTTAACAATTTTGCACCAAAATTAAGTCAACGTTTAGGAGTTAACAGAATTATTAACGGCTTGTTGTAATCAAAACCAAACTCAGAAAAAATCCCCAAATCCTAATCGCCACAATTTTTCCCCAAACTGAAACTAAGAACCCTAAAAAAATCCCTACAATTTTTCCCCAAACTTAAACTAAGAACCCTAATTGATTGAGAGAGACACAGAGAGATTGACGAGAGTACCATGTATAGAAGAAGAAGGAAAAAGCTTCCAATTCGAAAGGAACCCGAAACCCAAATTGAAACCGAAACCCAAATTGAACCCGAGAGAGTTGAAATCGATAGAGTTGAACCCAATATAGTTGCAAGCGATGGAGGTGAAAGCGACGGAATCTCAGGCGATGGAGTTGCAGGCGATGGAGGTGAAAGCTCCGGAGTTGCAGGGCGTGGAGTTGCAGGCGATGGAGGTGAAAGCTCCGAAGTTGCATGCGATAGAGTTGCAGGCGATGGAGGTGAAAGTGATTCTCACGATTCAAGTGTGAACAAAGATGATTGTCCGTTTATCGTTAAAGATAACATAGGATACGAAGAGGTAGAACAATGTTTGGCTGAAAATCCAGAGGAAGAAGAAGCTGAACTCGTCGATGTTGAAATCTGCAACAACATAGAAGACCATTTGGGGGTTGATGCGTGTGACGATGATGCAATTGGTAATAATTCTGATGATAGCGGGGATGATGTATGGGATGATGAGAAGATCCCGGATCCATTATCAGATGATGATAAAAAATATGGAGCACAGAGGCCATTCACTTCTGGTCACTCTGATGATATGCTAGCATTGCATAAAACATTCAATAATGCAGATGAATTCAAGTATGCACTCTTCAGATATTCTCTAAAGACCAAATACGATATCAAAATGTATAAATCATCATCAGAGAGGCTTGGGGCAAAGTGTACAAAATACGTCGAAGACAAGTGTCCATGGACAGTGTATTGTTCTTTTGAGGAGGAAAAACAAGCTTATGATAAAGAGATTCCAGAATGAGCATATTTGTGTAAGATCTGGTTACACAAAGCTTTTGAAGAGCGGCTCTATTGCACAACTGTGGGATGCAAGGCTTCGAGTGAATCCTAAAATAAATCTCTGGAGATGGTAGATGAAATTAAGAGGGAATATAATATGATTGTGAGTGTGCATCAGTGTAGGAGAGCGAAGAAATTGCTAAGAGATAAAAGAAAGGCCAGTCATGATTCATATTTTGCTAGAATATGAGATTATCAAGAAGAGACACGTACATCAAATGTTGGTTCATCTATGGAGATTGAAACGATTCCTAGGCCAGTTCCTGGTAGCTTGCAACGATTCTATAGGCTATATGTGTGTTTTGATGCATTGAAAATAGCTTAGAAGCAGTCATGTCGGCCTATTATTGGATTAGATGCTGTATTTATGAAATGGGATATCAAATGCCAAATGTTAGTTGTAGTTGGTAGAGTGGGGACAATAGAATATTTCCAATTGCGTGGGCAGTGGTAGAAGTGGAAGATATTGATAATTGGATGTGGTTTGTGCAACTGCTGAAAAAGGATTTGAGACTTGAAGATGGAGCTGACATTACCATCATTTCAGATAAACATCATGTAAGATTACTTGTTTTTGTTTGTTAATTGTAAGATTTTATGATTTTTTGTGGAGAATATTAATATTTCTTACTTATGGTGACATGATTTACTAAATACAGTGCATGATGAGCTTCCCAAAGCTGAACACAGAATGTGTGCAAGACACATTTTGGAAAACTGGAAGAAAACAAGCAAGGATATTGAACTTGAGCGTATGTTTTGGAAAATAGCAAGAAGTTACACATCAACAGCCTTTGCAACAAACCTAAAACCACTGAAGAAGTATAATCAAGGTGCGTATGACTCAATACTACGCACTGCACCAGCAATATGCGTATAATCAAGGTGCGTATGGTCTCGAGCTTTCTTTAAACTTGGATCTTGTTGCAATGATAACCTCAACAACCTGTCAGAGTCCTTCAATAGAAATGCTAGAAAGTCAAGAAGGTTGCCATTACTTGATTTTTTAACAGAGGTGAGGAGGAAATGCATGGAGAGGAATGCAAAGAGGACAATTTTAACTAATAGGTGGAAGAAGAGGTTCACACCGAGAGCAGATAGAGAGATTTAAGTGAATAGGCAGAAAGCTAAGGATTGTAAAAGATACATGACCACAGGAAGCTTGCATGAGATAGAGTGTGGAGAGGATGCTTATTGTGTTGATATGGAAAAGAAAACGTGTGGTTGTGGCTATTGGCAATTGAATGGCATACCTTGTATGCATACTATGTGTGTCATAAACACCACAAAGTTGAATCTGAATGATTATGTCTCTGACTACTACATATCTTCAAGGTGGCACCTATTGTATGAGAAAGGAATGAAACCATTCCTAGGTATGAGGATGTGGAAACGGTCGTTATGCTACCATCACCAGCTAGATCTAATCGAGGAAGACCACATGGTCGTGCTAGGCGAAAGGCTTCTCAGGAGTCTACATCTAATAAGTACAAGTGAACTCGTCATGGTCGTATTGGAACATGTTCAAATTGCAAAAAAGAAGGTCATAATAAGACTAGGTGTTCTAATCTGACGGCGCCTCCTGAAGCAAAACGACCAAGAGGTCGTCCAAGAAAAGTACTGTTTAGTTAATTAAGAAGTTCAATTGTTTTGAATTCTTCATTGTTTGGTGTCCTAATGGTTTGCTTTGTTCTTACTTTCTAGGACGGATCTCATGTTGGTGCTTCTCAAGATGGATATTCTCAAGCTGGATCATCACAAGGAGACTATTCTCAAACAAGAGCTTCACAAGGTAGATCATCACAAGGAAGATTCGGCTTCTCTATTTAGTCAATTGAAATTATGTTTAAGACTTGGTTAATGTAGTTTATGTTGTTGTGTAAGACTTTATGCATGATGTGTTGGGTT
Source organism: Turritis glabra (assembly GCA_900406565.1). Taxonomy (NCBI): domain Eukaryota; kingdom Viridiplantae; phylum Streptophyta; class Magnoliopsida; order Brassicales; family Brassicaceae; genus Turritis; species Turritis glabra. The sequence continues at coordinate 57,096 of OVBN01000116.1, read as the reverse complement.
TTAGTGAACTCTCTTTAAAACTATGAAGTTTATGTCTTCACTCATACTGTCTTTATACCAATAACATCAAATTGAAAGTCTTACAAAGTGGGAGCCAAAAGAGATAACTAAAAGTATTACAAAGTGAGCAAAACCATTATAAATTATCTTTAACCCATTCAAACCTACCAAATGAACCGATACATTATTGACCAAATACAAGTTTGTTTCTTCCTTTATGGAACATAATGAAGTAAATGATCAGAATAACCAAACTACAAAAACAAATGACATTCACCAAATTCTTGATTTTGGCTTTGCGTAATTATGTTTTGCACCATCCGAGCTCTTCTTTCAGATTTAGGACCAAATCTTTTACCTCATCCACTTCGATCTTCTCATTCTGAAACTCAGATTCCCTTTATAACGTGTCTACAACTTCTTTATACATTCCTTCTTCTACCCTCTTAAACAAATGACCATCCTATGATTTACAAAACATAACTAAAGCATCACAATTATGTTGCTAGTGTAATCACTTAATGGAGAATGGAATTGGTAGCTTACAGCTCTAGAATCACCACAACGAAAGTAAGGACAACCGCGATTGAGTTTTGATTTGTCCGTCCTCGTGGACATCATGTCGAGGACGGATAAATCATGTCAACAGACTCCTCAGGGTATATATTTCAATCTTGAAAAGAGGGATGAAACTTCAGCTCGTCTTTGGTTTTGATAAAAGGAAATAACAAAATCCTATGAGTGCAAATCCTGCAACTCCACAAATAATCGTCCTTATCTCGAACATTCCACAAATCGGACTAAAAATAACCTAAAAACATAAGTGTTCCAAACATCTCCCCCGCTGAGAAATCAAAACTCATATAAAAAGAAAAAAAAATTATGAGACATTCTAAACTTAAGAATATATCGAAAAAGATTAGTTACAAGAAAGATAAATTGTGAAACCATGAACCCTTAAAACTATACTCCATCCGTTTAAAAATATAAGATGCTTTAGAGATTTATTTTGTTCATATTGTAAGATGTTTTGCAAGTTTCTATGCAAATTTTAATATATATATTGAATAACTTGTGATCATTACATTATGCAGTCTTATTCATGATTGGTTGAATTTTTTTATTAAATATAAATGATATTTTTAATGAAAAATAATAATCCAAATATGCGTGCACTTACCTTAAACATCTTATATTTTAAAACGGAGGGAGTATCATAAAGATCTCCCAATATCTCTTGCACTAAATCCATATCAAAATTTAGAATTATAAAGAAAACTTATTTAAAAACCAAAAGAAAAACATAAGAACATGTGGATGTGAAACCAAACGTTGCTTCACCTTGTCATCCGGATCATCTCCGTCAGGTTCGTCTTCGTCACCACCATTTTCTCCGACAATTATTGTTTCATCACAAGTTATTAATGAGGACATTTAACTTCAATAGACTAGAATCGAAGACTCTGATAGCATGTCAAATAATTTAAAGTATAATAGTTTATTGAATGGTGTTTAATATGAGATTTCACGTACATATACATAGTGATAACATTAACATAATGTTATCACCTACATAATGTTAAACACATAAGAAAATAGCTCGTACAAGAAGTAATATACAGATTTAGAATATTCTTTGGTTTGTGCTTCATGGGCTTCATTTTATAAACGGACTTTAACGGTCTATATTAGTTGGTCTGCATTACTTAGTCCGCAAAATACACATCTTAATTTCTAATTTATCTCCAATAATTTCAAAACGAGCATACCAGTGATGAGTTACGATGCTGTGAAACTTTATATAGAGCCTGTCACGAATAGAGAGCCTTCATTATTTTAGACGCTCAAAAATACAAAAATTTCAATTCTAAAATTCTCATCTCTCTTTTGTTTCGTCCAAAGTAAGTTTGTCTTTAGTTTATTAGTTTCAAGAGTATATCGTAGATCAAATTCGCTTGAATCTATTACTCGTGTGCTAGAGTATTAGTTCGTGATCGGTTGTATCTTGGTATTCATAAATCGTGATTGTCCGAAGCACTTACGACCGATTTATTGAATTAAGAAAAAAGATATCATATCTTGCCTCCGTGATTTACTTTACGCCTTTTAATATTGTCATTGTAATTCGTTTATGTTATCGTTTTATCAATAAAATTTACATCTTTTTCTCAATTCGATTATTGCGTTCCTACAGTGTACGAGGAGTCCCTTGATATTCTTTATACAAAAATTAGAAATAAATATAGTTCAATCGGAGCTCTAGAGATAAGGGTGGTGCAACATGGAACATTCGATTCTCTCATGGCATATTTTATCTCCAAGGGTGCTTCTGCATCTCAATACAAGTCACCTATATGCATAAACTCTCCTCAAGATTTTGCATTTCTTGAAGAAAAAGTTATTGCTCGGTTTTTCAGCAACAACTCCCTCATCTCTGATCATATATATGGTTTATTTGGAAAAGAAAATTAGGTATTTGTAGTAATTGGATCTTAGTTGAGTATATCTCCACATTACCGATATCGACGTATAACATATGGTTCCAAAAGTTCAAGAGAGTGGCCCATCAAATCGAAGTAATTAAACATATGTTTTAATTTTATAAGTCTATCAAATACATGTGAATATCAGAAATTGTCGGTGAGGTTTGTGGTGGACATCGATATCAAAATAATTTCTGATCTCGGAGAAAGACCGGTGCATAGGATTAAGATTTAATTGATAAAAACCTAGCTTTAACAGTTTTGGTTTGTATTTGTCTTGTTTTTTTCAAAACATTTTTCCTTTTTAAGACTTTTTTCTCTAGAAATTTAAATATTTTTGTGCTAGCTTATTTTGCTAATATATTCATATGAAAAAGAAACTAAAAGTAATAGTGAGACTCATTTCTATACTAGAGAAAATTGATTATACTAGACAAGTAATAATTGATGTCCATTTTATTACATTGACGAAAGATATAATAATATAGCAAAAAATCAATATAATAATAACAATATGAAAAATATATTTTATAATCGTGTTTCTTGATTATAACTCTCCATATTTTTTAAAAACATTTACTTACTAAAATATATTTAAATGAATAGTTGCAACCGTTTAATTGAACCATTGCAACTTTTGGTTTATTTGACAAACCATTGCGATTTTTGGTTTATTTTATAAATCGTTGCAACCTTCAATTTATTTGACAAACCGTTGTAACTTTTGGTATATTTGATATCTATGGTCACATCTCTCGGTATAACTCTTCATAATTTTTTAAAATTTTTAATTATTAAAATATATTTAAATAAATTATTGCAACCGTTTAGTTGAACCATTGCAACAGTTAGTTTATTTGACCAACCATTGTAACTTTTAGTTTATTTTATAAAATATAAATATATTTCAGATATTTTGGATATTTCGAATATCCATTCGATTCTCACTTCGGGTTCAATTTTTCGAATATAAAAGTTTAAAATCTATTCGGATATTTATTAGTGTTTGGTTCGGATTTGATTCGAATATTTCAAGTCGGATTTGGTTTGAATTTTCGGATTTAAATATGTTGCTCAGATCTAATCACGACCACGTGTTGGGATTACTCTTTCTCCTTCAATCATCATTAGTAAAATCACAATTACTATACAAGAAATCGGTGGCCCTTCAAAGTATGGCCTTAAATATTTATCACCGACTTTCGTTGTTTTCTCTCCAAAAATTTGTGGACTTAGTTGGTTGGGAGTTATTGATCCTTATCCCCATCACTGGATCCTTTTGTAATTGAAAATCTATTCTTATTTGTTGCTTTTATATTTTTGTTAAGAACTAACTTTTAACTATTTAATACAAGGAAAAAAAAACTTAATAATCCAGTAAATCAGTTTCTACCCGCTTAAGATTTTTTTTCCCCCAAGAATAAGCCTTCCTCAATTGTATTTCATTCATTTCATGACAACTTAATTAAGATCTTTTGTTGTCCATTCAAAATTACTTTTATGGTTAGGTGTGACTTTATTTATTATTGACGTATAGAAGGTATTTAATAAATGAAATCGTTTTCCACGTTTGAGACTTTTCTTATTTTATGCACATAAATAATCTTCAGACTAGCTAGAGGTGACTTAGAGATTAAATCAGATATGAGTCTCAAGGATCTACAGGAGTTAACGTTGAATGCAAAACAAATACAAGACGATGCATTAAAAGAGATACTCACACTTAACGCCAACACAGAGTATCTCCACCGCTTTCTCCATGGAAGCTCTGATAAAGAGTTGTTCAAGAAGAACGTACCGGTGGTGAGCTACGATGATGTCAAGTCTTATATTGAACGTGTTGCGAATGGAGAGCCCTCGGATGTGATCTCGGGTGGACCCATTACTAGATTCCTCCGAAGGTACATAATTCGATCATTATAATTAATCAATGGATCAACTAGTTTTGATTTGAAGGTGATGGTTGCTTTATATGACTGATCTAGCTGATATATATATAAAACGATTATGTACTTGTTGTGTGTAGCTCCGGAACTTCAGGAGGGAAACATAAGATATTTCCAGTGAACGATAAGTATATTGAGAAGCTGGGATACCTTTTGGATGTATCCTCTCTCATTACTTCCAAGTAATTCTTTCCTTACCAGTTGCTACACAAATTATAAGTTATAACTATTGGTTCATAGATTTCAACTGATTTAGAAATTCAAAGCAAAGTTATGTTAATCATACATTGATTTCTAAATTATTTAATTAATTTTTTATTTGTCGAAAAGGTTTCAACCAATCAATAAAAGACAAATGTAGATATTTGTATTGCTTTTTTTTTAGCTTCCACCACTAAGATTGAGCTCGTTCTACTTTATAGGGATTTCAATGACAACGTAGCTGAGAAAGGAAAGAAAATGGCGTTTCTTTACAATAGATCAGAATCCACAACTTCCTCCGGATTACTCGTTTCTACGGCATTTACAAGCTATTACATGAGCGATTACTTCAAAAACCGGCCATCAAAATGTAATTCTGAGTACACAAGCCCCGACCAAAATATATTGTGCCTCGACAACAACCAAAGTGTGTATTGTCATCTTCTATGCGGGCTTTCCCAGAGAGACAAGGTTGTGGGAGTAAGTGCAACCTTTGGCTTTTCCTTGGTCCAAGCAATCAATTTTCTTCAAATTTACTGGAATGAATTGTCTAGTAATATCCGATCAGGTCATGTTAGTGAGTGGATCACTGACCTTGACTGCAAAAACGCTGTCTCAGCCATTCTTGGAGGACCTAATCCTGAATTGGCTGATGTGGTTGAACAAGAATGCAGCCACAAGTCATGGGAAGGTATCATCACACGACTTTGGCCCAAAGCAAAATATATTGAATGCATTATTACAGGACAAATGGCTCAATACGTTCCAACATTGGAGTTCTATTCCAACAAACTTCCTATAGTTTCCACGATATATGGGTCTTCTGAAAGTTTATTTGGGATAAATATGGATCCTTTATCCAAACCACAAAATGTATCCTACACATTTGTGCCCAACATCTCCTACTTCGAGTTTCTACCTGTTGATCATGAGGAAGATATGAACAGCATTGTTGATCTTGTCGACGTCAAGTTAGGGTGCTACTATGAACCAGTGATCACTAATTATTTTGGTCTACATAGATATCTTATTGGAGATATTCTACAGGTGTCTGGATTTTACAATAATACACCTCGATTTAGATTTGTACGCAGAAAGAATACTGTTTTAAGCGTCAATAATGAAGCAACAACTGAAGAGGACATTTTAAAGGGGTTGGCTCGTGCGACCCTTGTTCTTGAGTCTTCAAATTCAATGTTGATGGGCTTCACATGTTATTGAGATATCTCCACTTTTCCAGGTCACTATGTTTTTTACTGGGAACTCAAAGCTAAAGATGTTAACGATGTTGTTGAACTTGATGAAAAAGTATTGGCACAATGTTGCTCTGCGTTAGAGGAATCATTTGATGTTATTTATAGAAGATTAAGGAGTAAGGATGGGTCAATTGGAGCTTTAGAGATAAGAGTGGTGCAACAAGGAACATTCGATTCTCTCATGGAATATTTCATCTCCCAAGGCGGTTCGATTGCTCAATACAAGACACCTATGTGTATCAACTCTTCTGAAGCCTTGGCAGTTCTTGAAAATAAGGTTCTTGCTCGATTCTACAGCGAAAAATGTCCTCCTCTTGAATTATAGTTCTTTGTGTTTTAAGTGCTTTGAATAAAGAAAAAAATCGTAATAAACAACATGAAAGAAAGCACTTAATTTGTTTGTGTGCATATTGGTGATGGTTGCATGTTATAATAACGGAAATGTGTGACAAGTAATGTTTTTTGGAAACATTGGACAAACATTTTCACATCTAGCACCACAATTTGTTATTTTTCTTATCAAATATTGCAATCTTTGTACTTGATGATAAAAATGTTTTTTGTCTTTAAATTTTTACAAAAGATATTTAAAAAACATCTTAAACCCCGGTCTGGCCAACTTTTCGATCGGATTGGATCTATCACAAACCAGATCCGTGACTGAGTTGGATTTCTATATAATTCAAAAGCTTTTAAACCGGATAAAAAATCCGCAAAAATTAATGAACTGGATGATCCAAGCTAATAAGTTTTGCTAAATTTCTAAACATCAAACAATTTATAGTTTATATTTTCATTATTTAACAGTGGGAATTCATTTTAGTCCTATCAATAGTGAATTAACAACGACAAATGATAACTACTACTCTTCCTTTTATACTAATCCATTAATCATTTCTCACAGTCGCTATTCACTCAAAATATCTTCGAATTTTTCCATCAAGTTTTTTTGATCGATTTTAATTATATTTTTACGCTTGCAGTAATTCCGACAAAGTTTGTTCACATGTCGCTGCATTATTAATAGGAGGAAGGTCATCAATAGTGTCATTACAATTATTCTTTTTTATATAATATTAAACATTTGAACAAATTGACGTAGTAGATGAGAACTATTCTTCTTCTAATTTCAGAAGTATGATTTTTCAAACATGTTTACTATTATAATAATTAACATGTTTCTTGATGTCAAAAATAAAATAAAAACAATTAACATGTTTCTTAGTATTTTTTAATTATTTTCCTTTCATTTAATATCAAATATTTTAACAAATTTGAGGTAGTAGATGATAATTTCTATTCTTTTCCTTTTTTGTTCTAACTTAAGAAATGGTGGAGAAACTAGCACTTTTTGATGATATCTTCATAAACAATGTATTTCGGGTCCATGTCATAAATAAAATAATTAGGTTGGATGACAAAATTTTGGAGAAAAATTAGATAAATAAAACTCTAGTGCGTTTTTTTTGAAGATTTTAACCTTCTTTTAGTTGTTACAGGAAGTGTATTTTTTTTTTCATAACATGTTATTAAATGTATATTAGGATTTAGAATTTTGGATTTAGGATTTCAGATTTAAGATTTAATTTTGTTAGGGTGTCATGTAATAAATTCGATATCAAAATAAAATAATTCCGTGTTCCGAAATAAAATAAGATATTATAGAAAAAAATTAAGCTTAGCTATTATGAAAGACAAAATCGAAATTAAAATTATTTTGACGCAATTTAAAAACAATTGGTCACATCACTGTCATTTACCTAATTTCTCTTAAAGTTATTGCCATTTGAAAAGTTCACTTATAAAAACAAGACAAACAAGTTTTAGTTAAAACAATTATTGGTTCCATTTTTTGTTTAGTTTCCATGAGAAAATGATTGATAAGGGACAAATTGAAGCACATATTAGCTTCTATACAACGAATGAGCAACGAATGACCACAGCAGCGGAGGGAAAGTTAAACAAGCAACACAATAAACTTATTTCTAATCTGAAATAAGTTTGCGTTCTTTTGGAATTAAACTCCAAATCTAGTGTAAATGACAAATTATTAAAGTCTTGAACACCCACAAAACTGAAAAATTTCCACTGAAAGTTTCAATTTTGTTATGTTATAAATTAGTTAGTTATAATATATTAGCATGTTGCTATCTTTTATGCTACAAATAAATTAATACTATATTTAACAGCTTAACATGTTGGTAAATCGATTAGCACGATTTTCCAAGTTCTTAATTGCGTAATAATAATCTGTACAAATAAAAACAAATGGGTTGTGATATTTTCTAATACAATTTTATATAAATACCATATTATAGCACTAAACTATGTTTTGTAAACAATTATACCACAACTTCTATAAAATTTTACAAATAATATTAGTGAATTGACACAATTACTATATTAGTATGTTACCTTTATAAAATAATAAAATTAATCATAATGTTTTACATTAAAATATCGAAATTTCAAATCTTACGATTTTGATTACAAAACTTCCAGTGAAGTTTTCGATCTTAGATTTTCAATTTCGATCTCAAATCTTCAATTAAGTGCTAAATCAATCATCATCAATTTCTTCTTCTTCTTCACCAATCGTGTTAGATCATAGTACGTTTGCTCACAAACAAATTTAAGATATGACAGTTGATTTTTGGGATTAACGACGAATATTAGTCAGAGATTCAATCAAAGAAGGTTACACTCGTGCTAAATCGGCGAAACCTCCAACGAATCCACAAGCTCTGTTGTTGAGGAAAGATCATGTGTTTGGAGCTAGGGTTTTCACAACAAAAGCGAGATTTAGAGGGAAGAACAGAGAAATTTCGATTAATTGTCATGTTGATGAAGAAGCTGAGCTCTGTTTTAACTGGTATTTTCAGAGTGAAAATTCCGGTGACGGAGGAGGAGGAGGACACGTCGTGTTTTTGTTTAGAGGCCATTTCTGGTGATGATTCAGGTATAGAGGAGGTTTCACTGGTATCGAGGAGACGACTGCAGAGCATCACTCCACCATCCGCTACAACTCCAGTCTCAAAGGCTGGTAGCAACGAGCAGAGTGTCTCGTGTGAGCGCACTGGACAGCAGTTCAGAGGACGACTGAGCTGAGATGGAAAGAACCGATCGGTGCTGGTTTACACCAATCGGTATGGAGCTTCACAGAAACCGATCGGTACACTTCTATACCGATCGATATCGGTCTATTTTTAGAGACAAAACTGTGTATTTTATTTTTCCTTTGACTTTTTATTCTCATTTTTAGGATTTTGTATTTTGTTATCTTTATGAGTAATCTTCATTTATTTTTACATCGGGACGGTGTAATTTAAGTCTAGGGGAGGATATATATATGTGTAATAACGAATTTTTCTTTTTGATATACTTTTCTTTTTCTTGAGTCGTTTTTCTGTTTTATTGAGTCAAAATGAGAGAATAATGAACGTTTTCTAGTAATCTTCTAATTTGGATTAACACTCTAATAATTCTTGATTATGCTTGATCTCAGAACAGAAGTTTGGAACGACTATGAACTGACTCAACATGTCCCAAAGTCTCTACCCATTGGAAATTCGGTTGACCTAACGTTGTCTCTAGCTTTGACAGGACCTAACCGGGCTTAACTTCTCACCTTGGGACTTATTATACACGAGACCGTTTACGGTTATGCGATGACCCATAAAAATAAAGGGAAAAAGGATCTAAACAGAGAGCTTTTCTTTGAAAGTTTTGACCTTGTCTGTCAAAGAACCTAGTTGAATGCGTATATATAATGCCTCGTGATAGATATTCCCTTGGTGAGACCGCACGCTTTTACTATTGAGTCTTGAGTTTTTTTTTTGTAATAACTCTTATTTTTGTCGGTTTTTAGATTCATTTTAGTATTGAGTCTTGAGTTTTTTTTTGTCGAGAACAAGTTGGTTTTCGATATTTTTGAGTCTTTATAGGTTTATGGACCTGCTGGAGTGAAGAGGGGAGTTTTAGAGAGGAAATGGAGCAAAATGCGTCAAAAGAAGAAAATATTGACGACGATGACGGTTACACTTTTGCACCAGTCGGTACCGAATACGTTGTATACCAATCGGTTATGTCTCTACATTGATCGGTTTGGTTTTTGTAAGATTTCCTTTTTCTCAATTCTTGTGCTCTGACTCTTTGTATATAAATACCCTATGTATTCTAGCCGCAAAAGCACGACGTTTTTATGCGATTTTCTAGTTCTTAATGTTGTTCTTACTTTTCATAGTTTTGTTAAAGCGATTTCTGTAAACCCTTTGCAAATCCCTATTCAAACCTATGATCCTTTCATCTACTGTGATCATGTGTACTTTAGTCATGTGTGAGTAATCTTATCATTGAGTTTTGGTGTTTCAAAGGGGATGTTTATATAAATTGCATGTTATTTTTTTTATGGGATTGTTCTTATTGCTCTCTATCTATGATTGTCCTTATTGCTTAAGTTGGATTAGACCAGTCTAACTTATGCCTATAATCGAATTCATCAAGCTATCAAAAGTGGTGTTGAATCGATGGATCTATTATTAGATGGACAAAGCTTCCTTAACCAACCATCAATTGATGTTATTGTGCTTTGTGAGTTGATTGAATTAGGATGTCAATACTTGTTAGAATTCCCTGAAATAAACGAGAGTTTAGTCTTTGATATCACGTGTTTTTAGCATTTTTAGACCTTTATTTCTATTTTTTTCATGCATATTACATTCATTTTAAGGTCTTTGGTTGCATATTTGCATTGTATTTGAGTTTGTTTAGGTATACGGAGGAACATGAAGTTTTTGAGCATTATGGAGCAAAAAGGACATCAAAAGAGGTGATTCAAGATATGGAGATCAATAGCCAAGAAGGAGAGTGCAAACAGAATAGAAGTGAAGCAAAAGAGGAAGAGATGGGCATGCGATCAAGCCAACTGAAGATATGATGATCCAGAACCCATCTTAAGTGCCTGAAATATCACGTCATATGAAGACTTTCTCTTGTGATTTAGTTTTCGTTCCCTTCATGAACATTATAGAGCATTGAAGTATCTTTCCAATGGTCATAAAATAAAGCTAATCCGAGCTACGAGTCAAAGGTTATGACAAATGTACTGACGATCGGTCTGTAACCAATCGAGGCAACCGAGCAGCAAATTATGTTTTAAAGATCGACTCATATGAAGGTCTTCCTGTGGTAATTAGCTTTCGACCTCTTCATAAAAGTTGTAGTAAATTAAAGTATCTTTCCAATGGTGGTGAAATCAGGCCAATACGAGTTATGAGTCAAAAGTTATGATTCGATCGGTCTGCAACCAATCGAGGCAACTGAGCGGCAAAGTGACAATCGGTTTACAACCGATCAGAGTCTCCAGACGCTTTTTTTTCTCTGTTTTCTTCTGTTTTTCTCAATGCGAACCCTACCACTATAAATACCCTTTTTAGTGCATATTATAAGGGATTAGGATATTTTTTATCCTCTTAAACTCTCTCTCTTGTTCTTGAGAGTTCTTCCTTGTTTTATGTTTATAGATTCATCATCTAAACTTATGTCACTTATTTTCTTGTAAATATTTTTATAGAATCTTCATTATGTCTTCAATATCTATCTTTTGTACGGTTTACTTTTGTGATTTGAGCATGTGTGAGTAGTTAACTTTTGGATTGTTGGTTTGGTAGATCTTGGGTGTTGAGGCTTGTAAATTATGTTTGATGGTTGAGTAATCTTGCTTATGATTATGCATAGAATGATCTTAGTGCGAAATGAGCTTCAAAAGAGAGTTTTCTAGATCTTAGATTATTTCACACCCGAAAGGTGTGATGAAATAATCCGAACCGTTTATGCATACGTTCTAATTCTTAACCAACGAAAGTTGAGTTCTAAGAAGGAATTGATGACTAAAATGAGTTTGTGTTATTTTCTTATAAATCGTTAGGTTGCAATTGAAAGATTAGCTTAATCGAACGGTTTGTAAAAGGGCTAGTATCACGACAGTGGACTAGTCTATCTAAGCGACTCATGTCATGGAATTAAGTTTAGATTGTTCGTTTGAATTATCGTTTATCAAGTCATCATTCATCCTTGTCGAATTACCTTACCAATGATCCATACCCGCTTTGTTTATGTTCTATTGTTGTTAGTCTTTTCTATTGTTGTTAGTCTTTTACATTATTGTTTCTTTTGCTTTGTTTTGCATTATTTGGTTTGATTTATATTGTTAGTCATATTTTAGAAAACCAAAAATCTTTTTATTTTGCTTAGATTAAGCGAACTTGTGCATTCCTAGTGTGTTGATTATTTGCTCCCTGTGGTTCGATAATTTAATTGGGTTACTAAAACTAGCTACATCAGTCTTTATGAAATATCTTTCATAGATAATTATTACGTGCGATAGCAGATTAATTTTACATGAGTAATTTAAGTTCAAGAACGAATATATTTGAGTCTATGTGTCTCCTTGTTTTATTCTAGCTTAATTTAGACTTATATAATATATCTTGTGTTTGATTAGTCCATGTGGACTCGATCCTTAAAATACTATTATGATTGTTATGGTGCACTTGCAATATTTTATTTGGATTAAAACATGTCTTCAATTTCTCTATTCCGACTATGCATTTATCTCTCTTTTCTTTGCTATATATATATCTTCCTAGAGAAAATTAAGATCTCTGATTTGTTTTCTTGGTTTCGTCGCTTTGATTTCATTTTTTTTTCTCTTTCGGATTTCTCATGGCTCTTCCAATTTTATTATGGTGTTATTTTGCTATATATATATATATATATATATTTGTTATAAAACAATAATATATATATATATATTGGTGTGATATTATAATATAATGATGTTTGAAAATTGGAGTAAAAAAAACGGAAATAGAAGATGAGAGTATAACTTTCACACTTTATTACTTTTGTTAATACTCTCTATTTTTTTTTCTCCTACTCATACATATATATAGAAAACGAATATTGGTTTAAGAGAAAATATCTGATAATAAAATATTAAAATATTTGATGGATAATTAATCTATTTCTTTAACACTCTCTCTTAATTATCCATCACTGATAATGTATTACGTACTGCCTCGTTAAAAACTTTATTATTGAAAAAGCATGTGAGATAAAAACCATGATAAAAGGAAAAAGAGTACAGTGAATAATCTTTTGGAAAAGATATGTATAATCTTTTCTTCATAAGTCTTGCAAATGACGCATTCTAATACTGTGAATATGCTTTCTGAATGTGGAAGTCGGAAGCGCCTTTGTGAATAGATCAGCTGCATTGTCACTTGAGCGGATGTATTAAATATCGATTTTTTTGTTTTTCTCGAGCTCTTGAGTATAAGAAAAAAATCTAGGGTTGTAATTATTTGATGATGTAACATTCACTTCTGGGAATGAAGATGATCCAGTCGGACGAGATTGATGGTTTAACATCATAATTTCATTATTTTGTTCTGCAACCAACAGAACTTGCATTAATTCAGAATACTTTGTGTATCCCTTTGCCTGATATTGTTGTCGCAGGAGTACATTTCCAGGATGAAATGTTTGGAGAGTTTTTTCGATCATATCATAATCACTTATCTCTTCTCCATATAACATTATCCTGGAAGTAATTCCAAACAGAACGGAATTATATTCAACAACACTTTTATAATCCTGTAACCGGAGATTCAACCACTCATGTTTAGCTTTCGGTAAGGTCACATATATTTGATGATCAAACATATCTTTGAGTGATTGCCAAAAATCTACATGAGCTTATTTTGTGATGTATTCATCTTTTAAATCATCATGGATATGGTGGAATAAAAATATCATGGCGTTTGTCTTATTCTCTTCTGGAGATGTTTTTTGATTTATCGATGGTATCAAAGAGCTTTTTTCCTTTTAAATGCATATTTGCTGCGATTGCCCATCTCATATAATTATTTCCAGAAATATCAATGGCAGCGATCTCGAGTTTTGCCAAATTTGACATGATAACTGCATAACAAAACAATTTATTAAATATTAATTTTAAATTTCTAACTTAAATTTGTAATTTGAAGAACATGATAATATTTATTTAAAATTTAACCATTTATGATGTAACCGATTACCAAGATAATTATTAGAAATTTATTTAAAAAATAGAAAGCGCTAGCATAAGCAGAGCGATTAGAAAAAAACACAATTACATAGAAAAGTAAAATAACAGCTACTAAAAATTCGTCGGGAGAAAACTCTCTAAAGAGTAAACCATAAATAGCAACACATATAAAACCCACTACAAAAACTAAAAATGGATGAACCATTTTTTTCTTAGAAAAATATTTAAAGAGAGAAATATATGGTTTTTTTTTTTATGAGTGAATAAATGAATGAATGAGTGAAATATGATTGTATTTATAGATTAAAAATTATTGTTCACTACCCGTATGAAAAAGGAATAATTTTTTTAAAAAACATTTCTCATGACCGTTGGAGAATATTTAAACATAAAATTAATCATTAATTATAATCAATTTAAATATCTAATTTAGAAAACATGATAAAAATTTATAAACGTATCACATAATTACGAAATTAAAATAGCAATAATTTAAAAATAAATGATTTGTCTTCTGGACAAAATTAATTATACAGTTCTTCTGTAACTTTTTCATATGTTTTCTGGACATTTTTGTTTCATATAGTTTTTCTGAAACTTTTTAATAAATGTCTTCACGACTTATAATTATATGTAAAACAATGATCCGAGGAGGCAAAGTCTAACATATGATCATGATCCGTTTGAGGAGGCAGAGCTTTCCATATGATCAAAGAGGAGGTATAACCTTCCATACCTTTAAATATCATAAATAAATAATTTTAAATGGATTGAAACATAATTTAAATTATTACCTTAACTATACCTTAGATATTTGATCGGATATATACTCGCTTGATCTTGAGAATTAGGGCTTAAAACGTGTTATAAAACTATAATATATATATATATATATATATATTGGTGTGATATTATAATATAATGATCTTTTAATAGAGTAAAAAAAGGAGTAGATGATGAGAGTATAACTTTCACACTTTATTACTTTTTTTTTCTCCTACTCACATATATATATAACGGTTTAAGAGAAAATATATGATAATAAAATATTATAATATTTGATGGATAATTAATCTATTTTTTTAACATTTTTTTTGTCAATTCCATTTTGATTCTCAAGATATATAGATCAACCATTTGTTGTTTGGGTTTTGCAGTTGTCTCAAGAGACATGAGATCGTCGACCATTGGGATCAATAACTTTAATTGGATGACATGCTTATTTTCCATTCTCCTCTCCATCGTAATGGTAAGATCCAAAACCCTCTGCATATGGTCCTCTGTCTTTTTTTTTTTTTTTTGTATTTCACGAGCCCTAAATTAACTTCCACTTTCATCCACTAACCTTCTTCAAATCACCATGTATATCTTATTAATTTGTATTGCTATCTCTGATTTATGCATTTAATCGACTACCATCATATTCTTCTAGAAGGTATTCACAATTTTGAAGGGTGATTTTAGTTTTTAATATATTACTCCACCTCAAGGTAATCTTTCACTGAATTTGTTTATCTAATCATTGTTCTTCGTTAAAACTTCACACAATCTTCTTAATATGTCTCCTTTTAATCAATTAAAAACTTCATTGGAGACAAGTGTCAAGGTCAGTGTCTTTTTAGATAAAACTTCATCGATTTCTTTACCAATTTCAGGGTTCTTACACCTCCAATATCAATAATGACTCTGCTTCAGTATTGGTAATATCCTTTGTCTTTTTCATTAACCAGACTAAGACTCCGTAACAAATATTTAACGAATTGATGATATGTTTTTCTTAAGCACTTCCGTTTCTGATTCATGGAAGCATAAATAAGTATACTGTAGAACTAGATGTGTAGTTATAGATATTTATGCTTTTGATGTATACAGGAGTCACTCTTTCATTGGGAGATGCAAATAAAGCATCAGAAAAAGTTAAGGAAATGGTGGGGAAAACTGCACATGACTTTATTGAAAATGCATTTGAAGAGGACTTAAACTTTGCAAAAGGAAGGATATTGTGTGTGCATGCATGAGAAGCCAACCAAATTATGTTTAGAATGTTAATCCATTACTGTCAAATATAGAAGTGTGTAACCTTAAGCCTTGATAGGCTCCAAACTTTGTTATTTTTTATTTTTTTTTGTCAACATAAAATCTTGAAAAATGGGACGATTAATAAGACAACAAAATAGTTTTGTCTCTTACAAATTTTAATTATGTAAACAAATGTTAGTTTCCCCCGTGTAGAGCAAGAGCCATAACATCAGAAAGAAAGAGACAACAGCAAAAAATAATTCAAGAAGAAAGATAAAAGAAACAAAAGAATTAAAAGTAAAAAGGAATTGAGAAGAGAAATGGGAAAGGGAGTGGTATCTAAGAAGATGAAGCTTCTTGTAGCTTTGATAACTTTGCAATTCTGTTTCGCATTGGTGTCAGTAAAGTTGTGTACCCTGTTTACAGGAACATTCTTGCGCTTCTCCTCATCGGTCCTTTCGCTTACGTCTTGGAAAAGTAAGTTCACAATCTTCCCATACTCGCCGAAATTTTGTGTTTCAAATCATTTGGTATTAGAGTTTGATTTCTCTTGTCGAGTCGAGCAAACAATTTTTCAACATAAACAAAGGGTTTGATTTGTCTCATATGGCTTCCTTGGTTACACCAGAAAGTTTTGTCCTTTTGATCTCAGATATATGGGGTTTTTGGTTAACTATAGCAAGTCGTATCATTTTTATCTTATGTTGGATTCTTGGTTAAGTACATAAAGTTTTGTTCTTTTAATTTATTCATATGGAAATTTTATCATTTTGATTTCAGAAAGGTTTCTTGAGTAAGATCTCAAACGAATCTAATTTGTTTATTTTGTGTGTTTCTCAGGATGGAAAGGCCTCCTCTCACAATCTCTTTACTGGTTTAGTTCTTTTTCTTAGCACTCATAGGGTAAGAAACACTTTTTTTTAATCAATAATCAATTTTCCTCAATCTAAATAAAATCTTAAATAGGTATGAAATTTCATTTGTGTTTCCTTTTTTCTCTGATTTTTATGAACCTTAGAATCACATCGAATCAGAGATTTTACCTCTTGTGCCCTAAGGTACCTTAATCTCTTTAATTTCAAGGAAAATCTTTTCAAGTGAATGAACATTTTTGTATCCGTCTTTACATTGATCTTCATCAATGTTCAAGGACCGAGCACATCAATCTTGTTCGTACACATGGTGTGGCCAAAGTGTTAGGAACCATAGTGAGCATAGGCGGAGCCACGACCATCACATTGTACAGAGGATTCCCACTCTTTCAGAGAAGCCTTCCCCCGCAAGAAATCCACTCTCATGACGAAATCGAATCCATTAACAAATCGCATAACTGGACACTGATGCTTATACCTTATGGGACATTGCTTGCCATGGGCTGGTTGGATGGTTCTTCAAGCTCCTGTCCTGAAGAAGTATCCAGCAAATCTCACCTTGATATCATTCACATGTTTCTTTGGTCTGATTCAATTTCTGGTCATTACTCTTTTTGTGGAAACTGATCCCAAAAACTGGATCATTATCTCATGGGAAGAGCTCTTCACTACTTATCCTATACACGGTAAGCTTTTCCTTTGCCATTTCTATACTGGTGCCTACTCTGAGACCTAAGTCCAAGAAGTGGGCTAACAATACATATGTTAAATAAATTATAATTCAAAATGATTTTAACTATTGTGGTCAATTTTGGCAACTATGGGCACACATTTTGAAAAATCTAGTCCGAAATATAGGAGAAATGGAGGGCATATGACCTACACAAATTAAAGGAGCCAACATTCAAGAATTATCAACGCGGAGCGAGCCAAGTTTGAATAGACAACTTCAATGGTTTCCGACAATCTTTCGTTCACGTTAACTCTCACGAAGAGGTGAATTTGATTCGGTGAAATCTAAATATTGAATTTTCTCTTCACAAAAGTAAATTTCGTCTCACGAAAAAAATTTCGAGTTCTAACTCTCGGAAAATATGTTCATTTCGCTGGAATTTAAGTGTTGGGTTCGCTCCTCATAAGATCAGATTTCCTCTAACAGAGATTTTTCCGAATTTAACTCTTGAAAAAATGAGTTTCACTTCGACAAAATTCAAGTGTTAAATTCGCTCTTCATAGAATTAGATACACCTCACGACAATTTAATTTACTCTCCTGCAGAGCTGAATTCACTTCAATTCAACAAATTCGATCTTAGGTTGTTCGGTCCAAATAATCAGTAGAAGAGCACGACTCTCCAAAATACGTACACTTTCAAGCAAATCAATTAGCCGAGTTTAATTCTTGCACCAAAATTTCAAGATCGAACTGATGAGTTTAGGTCAAAAAATAGAATCAGTCCTCTTGGGCAAGGGATTGACTAACAAAACAAGGATATTTACGGTCAAGGTTTAGTCAATCAACCCAACACTTCATATGCTGAGATCAATCCTCGCATGAGAGTCGCCGAGGTCACTTTCGAAACTCAAAGGGCAAAGGTTTGATCAACCAACTCTCCTTAAACTGAGACTCAGATCTCGTAATCACGAAATTGGACTTTGCAAACCCAATTCTCAGAGGTCACATCCTCACAATCAAAACAAAAAAACTCGTAACATACGTAAGGTATCATGTGAAAAATTCATAAGAAGGTGGCATCAATCCACCTAAGGCTCAAAAGACCCCCTCAGATAACAAGCAATCGCTACAAATTCTTAGAAATGCTCAAACTCGGAAGGAGCATATTCAACGTTCTCTCCAACTTACTATGTATCCACCAAGCTCACTTTGCAGTCACTTAATCCGAGCTCATCACACGGCGTACTTACCGGGTTCACTTCAGTGGAATCTAAGTATTGAGTTCGCACTTCACAAAATTAGATTCCATCTCACAGAGATTTTTCTGAGTTCTAACTCTCGAAATAATATGTTCACTTTGATGGAATCTAAGTGTTAAGTTCGCTTTTCACTAAATTAGATTCCATCTCACGGCGATTTTTTCGAGTTCTAACTCTCGAAAGAATATGTTCACTTTGATAGAATCTAATTGTTGAGTTCGCTCTTCACAAAATTAGATTTCATCTCACGAAGATTGTTCTGAGTTCTAACTCTCGGACATGTTCACTTTGATGGAATCTAAGTGTTGAATTCGCTCTTCACAAAATTAGATTCCACCACACGGAGATTTTTCCGAGTTCTAACTCTCAGAAGAATATGTTCACTTCGATGGAATCTAAGTGTTGAGTTCGCTCTTCACAAAATTAGATTCTATCTCACGGAGATTTTTCGGAGTTCTAACTCTCCGAAAAATAAATTTATTTTGGTAGAATCTAAGTGTTGAGTTCGCTTTTCAAAAAATTTGATTTCATCTCACAGAGATTTTTCCGAGTTCTAACTCTCGGAAGAATATGTTCCTTTCAATGGAATCTAAGTGTTGAGTTCGCTCTTCACAAAATTTGATTCCATCTCACGGCGATTTTTTCGAGTTCTAACTCTCGAAAGAATATGTTCACTTTGATAGAATCTAAGTGTTGAGTTTGCTCATCACAAAATTAGATTCCATCTCACAGAGATTTTTCCGAAATCTAACTCTCGGAAAAATGAGTTCACTTTAGTGGAATCTAAGTGTTGAGTTCGCTCTTCACAAAATTAGATTCCATCTCACAGAGATATTTTCGAGTTCTAACTCTCAAAAGAATAAGTTCACTTCGATGGAATCTAAGTGTTGAGTTTGTTCTTCACAAAATTAGATTCCATCTTGCGGAGATTTTTCCAAGTTCTAACTCTTGGACAAATGAGTTTTTCTTCGATTGAATCTAAATTGCGACTCAACTAAACCGCAATTGTATTCTGCAAGATTACCCTCTTGGATTTCTTCAACCTGCTCAGACTCTTCATAGAAATTGACGTTCGCAGTCACTTGATCTGAACTCATCTCACAACAAATTCGCCGAGTACACCTCGCAATTACTCAGTTCAAGCTCAGGTCACCACACATTTGCAGAATACACTGCGTAATCACTTAACTCGAGCTCAGCTCCTATGCGTAAGCCGAGTTCACTTCATAATCATGATTCGAGTTCTCCTCACGGCGTATATGTCAGGTTCACCTTGCAACTACTTAGTCCGAATTCATCTTCAACACCATTACAAGAATATTTGTTCTCCGAGCAAATCAACTTACTCGATGAAATAGGGGGCTTATGTTGGTACCGGACCCCGCACCTCGGATTATTTTAGTGCATCGGAGGCAATGTCCATATTGCACAAATGAGGTGGTCAAATCTTAACATTAATGTGTGGTTCAATTCATGAATTAATTGTCATGTTCAAAAGAATAAACTTGGCATTCAAGTTTATGAGTTAATTACTATGAGAGTTATTTTGTGAGTTAATTCTAGAATTAATGGCCAAGTAATGGCACCTTGAGAGGAAAAAAAGGCTATAAAAGAGAGGTGAAGACTCCAAGAAAATGGCTTTATCTTCTACATTTTCACTACCATTTTAAATATTAAAAAATGTTATTTTTGACAAGTCACTAAATACTTTCTCTTTTGTAATCGAACTACGTTTAGGCTTAATCCCACTTCTAGTACATATGCAATTCGTTTCTCGAGTCCAGCTATTAAAAAAATTATACTATTTATTTTCTTTTGGGGATCAAATTCTCTCGAAAACATCGATACAATACTACTTTTTCTCTACATTTACATACATGTTTATACTTTTGCTATATGTATTCGTCTTGTACGTTTGTTCTTGAGAGTTTTAACCCACGAAAATAACAAATATTTGAGTGTGTGAATCCGACATCCACAAGTAATACAACAGAGTGTCAAAGTTGATGACGTGGATTTGAAGTAAGGAACTTGACTTGTGGCAGTTAATATTCAAACCAAGTAGTGGTTTACAAGAGCTAGAAGCTTGGAAAAGAGTCTAGGAGCAATGGAAATCGTGACACAAATTGGAAAATAAGTTTTGGAAACTAAGAAAAGAGAAAAATAGGAAAAGTGAACATTTCTATTTTCTATGAGGTCTTTTGATTATAAATAGGGAGAGACATTTGGTTGAAAATTCATGTTTTGAGTCATAATGTAAGAAACACGTATGTGTAAGGAGCGACATCACACCGAAGCATAATAAAATATCTATATGCGGTGTTAGTGTGAAGAGAGACATCAATAAATATGGTAGTGCACCAGAGTTATCGGTATTGTGAGATTTCAAATGGTTGAAATCTATATTATCCCTAAGATTTTATATTATTGAACAAAACGGTGAATTAAAAAGATTGTACTTAATATATGCGTTTGCGAATAAATTGTATTCAGCACTTTATGAATCTGATGACGAAATACGACAACGAAGGCGTAAAAAGAAAGATCCCCTTTACAAACGGTATCTCGACGGAGATCCTACTGTTGGTCCGTTAGGTGATGGAAAATACGACTTTATTGTCCAATACTCTGAAGCAATGAAGGAACCTAAGCACGAAATCTTGATGATGCAATCAAACGACTTCCCTCCACCTGAAGATTTCATCAGCAACAATATTGCTCATTGCCCAAAGATCCTTACAAAAGCTGTCAACTCATCTGACCCAGAACAGCTAAATCAAGGCGAACAGGTCCTTAATTGGCAAACGGAGAATGCGCTTGCCCAGAATCGGCTCTTATCCATAATAAATCGAAAAGTTGATCAACTTACTGATGGATATGATAAACAATTAAGCAGCCTTCAAAGCTCAATAACGGAGATCCATGACCGACTCAATGGTCTTCACTATGAGATGATGTCCATGGCACAACACATGCTGGTAAATACTCCTCAATTTCGAGCAGAGAAGTCGAAATGGCTAGCCTTAAAAACCAGTTGAAAGATCTTCAAAGATGTCTCGAAAGTATGATCCAAAACCGACCCACGACGGATACATCGTTTTCTACATTTGGAAGCATGCCATCCGGAATACCTATGTATCAAGGATATTACTCTCCAGGATTTCTTTCTGGTTATCAAGAGACGAGTCCAAAACCAAAATCCTCATTTCCAGGATTCTTGTCTTCCGATGAAGCCTTTACATCCCTTTATGGTACATCTTAGGTTAGTACTTTTAAACCAAAGATGCCACGAACAAAACCACGACGACAAAAGGAATCAGAATTCTTGGTCCATCCGACTAAAAAACCAACTTTTACTTCATCCTCTAGTCATGAATCTGCTGAAGACATGAAGAAAGGAAAATATATCGTAATGATTGAGTTCTCGATGTCCAATCTGCTAGATCAAATGGGGAACACATCTATCGAATCAAAATACGAGTCGCCTGTTCAACCTTCTAAAGATTCGCCTGCTCACACTTCTAAAGATCAGTTTTCTTAGACGATTGCCATGATCAAACATTTCTCCGACTCAAGTTCAAATGAAGACAACACTAGTTTGGATGACGAATCTTTGCCTAAGCAGTTCGCTATTGGTGGGTCAACAATACCAAAAGATGAACCGAACGTCAATGAAGTTTTTTCAAGTGACGAAGAGATGCATTATACACCATTAAAGGCTAAAACTAGAGATACAGAAGCTACCACCTTTAAAGATTCCTTCTTCGGAGACATGTGTTCTACAAACCGATGCTAGTGATAAGTATTGGGGTGCCATACTTTTTGAAGAAATCGATGGAAAACGTCAAATCTGTGGATTTAAAAGCGGACGCTTTAAAGATGCAGAAATGCATTATCATTCCACGTTCAAGGAGATTTTGGCAGTCAAGAAAGCTATTGAAAAATTTGAGTTCCATCTGATAGGAAGATGGTCCCACATCAACAGCTCTTACGATGGAGCGAATGGTTTTCGAAATATGATTTCGAATCGTTCTATTTAAAAGGTACGAAGAATACTCTTGCCGACATGCTCAGCCGAAACCCACTTAAATAAATACACATGATGGCTAGTGCAAGTTCCTCTACGAACGGAGAACCCTACTTTGATTTCGAAGCCAACATGCCTAACGACGTTCATCAACTCGTGACTGCGAATACTTTGCATCAACATCTCCGACAGCGAATTTTCAAGTACCAGTCCATCATCCTAGCGAAGCATGGCATGCGAGGTCATTATTTTCTACCAATGGGGATTCATCCTGATCATCCATTTGCTCACCTCTACAGGATCGAGAATTCAAATATGCCAGAAGAAGTCCTTTGTTTCCTTTGGTATCTTTGCTCCGTCTATACTATTGGAATAGCTTTCGATATACAGTGGCTCTATCAATACATCAATGCACAGCAAGGTCAGAAAGAATGTCTCTCGACATTTTTAACATGATTCGCACCATTGAATATTTGGAGCGGCAAAATAAGACGATCGGCAAAAGCAACCAACTTACCATTCAAGAAGCTTAAAGGTCCAGGCGGTCATAATCCTTTTTTCAATCCTCATACCATCTACTTCTTCCATCGACCGGTCCAAGTCAACATCAAGTCCAACAAGGTTCATGCATTTCGACTTAACAATGCTTGACAATCATTTCCTGTGCCTTTCAACCCGAATTGGACTTACTATCCAATTGATTATCAAATGAGTCTTGATGAAGATCTGCAGTACTTCATGATGAAGCAAGAATTCGAGATAACTAAACCTGCAACAAACGACCCAAAGTCTCCATCAAACGAAACTAAGTCTCCATCCAGTCCACCGGAATATTTTCAAGATGCTCAACTAACTGATGATGACATAAGTCTCGAGGATATCGAGAAGATCGAGAACATGTTCAACATCAACACGCCTCAAAGCGACACGAAAGAAAAGTACAAATGTCCTGGCAATAGGTATGATTGCTGTGACAAGCATAATCTTCAATTCGAAATGGATCATTAAGAGTAATCTTCATTACTCGATTATGTATAATTATAGTGTGATGTACGCGATATTATAATCGCATAAATAATGATGTAAGCGCTTATGTTAGAAAGATATAACATATTTTCTTGAAAAACCTCTCTCTAAGTTTTTCTCTCTACAATGTCTCTCTAAACTTTTAGTTTTTCAGACTTCTTAACATGTTCATAAGTTCTGATTTCTTTCTTTCATTCGTGAATTGGCGGTTCTGTTCTATGTTCTTTACCTGAGTGTTTCGGTTAGTCAACACGACGGCCAATACGATATTCTGGGAAAAGACCAATACGATATTCGGGGTGCGAAGGGATTCCTAACAGTGGGTTGAGCCCGAAAGTCAGAGTAGTGCCGTATTTGCTCCCTTTTACCTGGAACCCTTTGACCCTCGTCTATCAACACGGTTTGATCCTCGTCTATCAACACGGCTTAGTCAATACGACTGATCGGAATCTTCTCATAAGGTAATAATGGTATCAGAGCCAACGACTTACGATATGAGAGAATGAATCATTGTTTATGATTGATTGTTTTGAATGTTCTGAAAAACAACTTCTTATAATGTCTACTTCTACTCCTTCTACTATCGATTCCCAATTTGCTATTTATACTTTACCAAAATATAAAAATCTTTCCTCTACTTCATCTAGTACAAATTCTCTATATGAAATCGAGTATGTTCCAGGCGATCAGTTACCTGAAACTACTCTACCCCTTGTAAATGATCGCCTGGAACATACTCGATTTCATATAGAGAATTTATACTAGATGAAGTAGAGGAAAGATTTTTATTTTTTGGTAAAGTAGAAATAACAAATTGGGAATCGATAGTAGAAGGAGTAGAAGTAAACATTATAAGAAGTTGTTTTTCAGAACATTCAAAACAATCAATCATAAACAATGATTCATTCTCTCATATCATAAGTCGTTGGCTCTGATACCATTATTACCTTACGAGAGGATTCCGATCAGTCGTATTGACTAAGCTGTGTTGATAGACGAGGATCAAACCGTGTTGATAGACGAGGGTCAAAGGGTTTCAGGTAAAGGGGAGCAAATACGGCACTACTCTGGCCTTCGGGCTCAACCCACTGTTAGGAATCCCTTCGCACCCCGAACATCGTATTGGTCTTTTCCCAGAATATCGTATTGGCCGTCATGTTGACCAACCGAAACACTCAGGTAAAGAACATAGAACAGAATCGCCAACTCACGAATGAAAGAAAGAAATCAGAACTTATGAAGATGTTAAGAAGTCTGAAAAACTAAAAGTTTAGAGAGACATTATAGAGAGAGAAACTTAGAGAGAGGTTTTTCAAGAAAATATGTTATATCTTTCATACATGGGGTTACACACATATATATAGGAAGAGTTAGGCATGCACTGACATAAGCGCTTACCTCATTATTTAGGCGATTACATCATCGCTTACATCATACTATTATATGCGCTGACATAAGCGCTTACATCATTATTTATGCGATTATAATATCGCGTACATCACACTATAATTATACATAATCGAGTAATGAAGATTACTCTTAATGATCCATTTCGAATTGAAGATTATGCTTGTCACAGCAATCATACCTATTGCCAGGACATTTGTACTTTTCTTTCGTGTCGCTTTGAGGCGTGTTGATGTTGAACATGTTCTCGATCTTCTCGATATCCTCGAGACTTATGTCATCATCAGTTAGTTGAGCATCTTGAAAATATTCCGGTGGACTGGATGGAGACTTAGTTTCGTTTGATGGAGACTTTGGGTCGTTTGTTGCAGGTTTAGTTATCTCAATTCTTGCTTCATCATGAAGTACTGCAGATCTTCATCAAGATTCATTTGATAATCAATTGGATAGTAAGTCCAATTCGGGTTGAAAGGCACAGTAAATGATTGTCGAGCATTGTTAAGTCGAAATGCATGAACCTTGTTGGACTTGATGTTGACTTGGACCGGTCGATGGAAGAAGTAGATGGTATGAAGATTGAAAAAAAGATTAAGACCGCCTGGACCATTGAGCTTCTTGAATGGTAAGTTGGTTGCTTTTGCCGATCGTCTTATTTTGCCGCTCCAAATATTCAATAGTGCGAACCATGTTACAAATGTCGAGAGACATTCTTTCTGACCTTGCTGGGCATTGATGTATTGATAGAGCCACTGTATATCGAAAGCTATTCCAATAGTATAGACGGAGCAAAGATACCAAAGGAAACAAAGGACTTCTTCTGGCATATTTGAATTCTCGATCCTGTAGAGGTGAGCAAATGGATGATCAGGATGAATCCCCATTGGTAGAAAATAATGACCTCGCATGCCATGCTTCGCTAGGATGATGGACTGGTACTTGAAAATTCGCCGTCGGAGATGTTCATGCAAAGTATTCGCAGTCACGAGTGGATGAACGTCGTTAGGCATGTTGGCTTCGAAATCAAAGTAGGGTTCTCCGTTCGTAGAGGAACTTGCACTAGCCATCATGTGTATTTCTTTAAGTGGGTTTCGGCTGAGCATGTCGGCAAGAGTATTCTTCGTACCCTTTAAATAGAACGATTCGAAATCATATTTCGAGAACCATTCGCTCCATCTTCTGTTTGAATTGTAACATCTTCGGAAAGGAAGACATATCCATTTCGATGCGAAATTTATGTCCTATCAGATGGAACTCAAATTTTTCAATAGCCTTCTTGACTGCCAAAATCTCCTTGAACATGGAGTGATAATGCATTTCTGCATCTTTAAAGCGTCCGTTTTTAAATTCACAGATTTGACGTTTTCCATCGATTTCTTCAGAAAGTATGGCACCCCAATACTTATCACTAGCATCGGTTTGTAGAACACATGTCCCCGAAGAAGGAATCTTTAAAGGTGGTAGCTTCTGTATCTCTAGTTTTAGCCTTTTGACCGCTTCGGTTTGTCGTGTTCCCCATAGTAGAGGATTTTTTGTCAGCATCTTCTGGAGTGGTCTTGTCAATTGCGAGAGTTGCGGAATAAAGTCACTTACATAATTGATGACTCCAAAGAATTGATGTACTTGTCGTTTCGTGAGATTGTCGTCTGGAAAATCGAGAAGTGTCTTAGCCAAATGGGCTTGTGGTGCAAATTGACCATTTGTAATTTGCATTCCAAGGAACTCAATATTGGGCTGGGCTATGATCATCTTTCGGGCCGAGAGCATTATTCCATATTGCTGCACAATGCTTTGAAACTGCTTGAGAGATCAGATATGTTCTTTTTCATCGGACGAAAATAGGAGTATATTGTCGATGTATATTAACACCGTATGGAGAAGTGGCTGGAATATTCTTAGCATCGCCTGTTGGAATAGCGATGGTGCGGTTTTGAGACCAAAAAGTAGAACATTCCATTGTAGATGTCGATTTGGTAGACAAAATACCGTCTTGTATCGTTCTTCTGGGTTAACACCGATCTACCAAAAGCCTGAATTGAGATCGAACTTAGAAAATATTGTTGCGCCTTGAAGATGTTGGATGAGTGCCCTTTTATTTAGAAGAGGAAATTTGACGTCTTGTAGATATTGATTTAATGGCTTGTAGTCAATGACCAGTCGAAGTTTTCCCCGTGCTTGTTCTGCGCGATTGTTGACGCAGAACGCTTTACATGCCCATGGAGAATTTGTGGAAATAACAATTCCTTGTTTGACAAGCTGATCATATTCTTCATTTGCTTGTCTTAATAGTGCAGGTGGCATCCCCGCATGACTTGCTTTTGTTGGAGTAGTGTGTACATTTTTTTGAGAGGTAAGGACACAAAGAACTCCGTGTTCAGCCACAAGGGTTTGTTACATTTTTGAAGGAAGTCGGTATGAGACTCAGCACATGAAATGGTTGTAATTTCTACTTTGAAGCTGTTGAAGTCTGGAGATGTAGGGTCGTCAATCGTGAATAGGCGAGGAATCGTTGTAAACGTCTTGAATAGATTTTTCCATCGTATTCCGCGAGGTTCGATTGAGATATCGAAAGTCTTTTTTAATGCATAGTATGCATCCCATCCCAATATCAAATCTTTTCCAGGTGTAGAAGAGCCAAGTACTTCTGTTGTAAGTTTACAGCCTGAGAAAAGTTCAATGATAACCGGTTTTGACTTGAGCTTTATCATTAGTGAACCGGAGTTTGCGACCGTGAATTCCTGTTGATGAGGTAACCACATAGATGGCGACAGAACTTTAGGGTTCATTATTGTTGTATGAGCGCCAGTATCGATGAATGCAATGACATGGACTGGATCTTCGTCATGTTGTGGATCAAAGATAGTCACTGGCAAATGAGGAGTCTGAATTGCATCTTGTCGCGGTACTTGAGTAATTTTGTAGCAATAATCAGCATTATCGTCAGACAATGAGTCAGATAATTCGTCAGAATCTCAGTATCCGCAGATTACGTCGTTGTCGTTACTATTGTATGATAGAACGGATTCAAGATCATGATTATCGAGATCGAGATCAGGAGCAATCTTGGAGATCGAGTGGAGAAGATACTGCTTCTTCTTTTTGGACTTGTTGGGACAATTTTTTGCAAAATGCCCCTTTTTCGACAGAGAAAACACCGGTTAGTTTTCTTGAAACTTTGTTTCTTTCGAAAGAAACGTTTGCGTCGAAACTTGTGAAACTACCGTGGAAATGAACTTTTGAACCGTCATGGCTTTCGTCGTGTATCACAAGAACATAACTTCTTGGATTTTGAACATTTGATAGCGAGATCCGGTCTTGCACATACTTTGGATAACTGCTTGGATTTATCCATAATTCCATCCAAAACTCCATTTGTTTGCAAAGCTTATCGAGCGTCTTGAAAACATATTGTTGGATTTGTCCGATAGAAATATCTTCTATTGTTTGACCTTGATCTCGGATATACAGCTTCGTTTGTTGGTTCAGATAATTGTCAATGAAAGAAAGATAAACTTGCTTCAGGCTAGGGTTATTAAGGCCGTTTAACGCATAATACCTCCTTGTTTGTCGTTTAAAGTGCTTTGCCAAATCACGTTTTTTGAGCGAACAACATTTTGCTGCGAAGAATTCTTCTTGAAGTTGATCTTTGAGATGAATTGGCGTACCAATAAATTCGCGATGAATTTCTCCCAATAACAATGGAATTGTTGTTTGATAAACTTGTTGTTGTCGATAGTCACCAAGGGAATTCCACCATTCTTTAAGTGCACCTGATAATCGTGCTGCAAACTGTTGTAGAACGAGTTCCAATGGTGAAGTTAATGCTTCAGAATTCAGCCAGGCTTGAAATTCGTCAAGACGATCTTTCCATTTTTCAAAAGGAATATCGTCAAATGTGAATGTCATGACTTTAGAAGCGAATTGCTTGGATGGCATCTCCTGTTGCTTTAATGGTGTATAATGCATCTCTTCGTCACTTGAAAAAAGTTCATTGACGTTCGGTTCATCTTTTGGTATTGTTGACCCACCAATAGCGAACTGCTTAGGCAAAGATTCGTCATCCGAACTAGCGTTGTCTTCATTTGAACTTGAGTCGGAGAAATGTTTGATCATGGCAATCGTCTGAGAAAACTGATCTTTAGAAGTGTGATCAGGCGAATCTTTAGAAGGTTGAACAGGCGACTCGTATTTTGATTCGATAGATGTGTTCCCCATTTGATCTAGCAGATTGGACATCGAGAACTCAATCATCCTGATATCTTTTCCTTTTTGTCATGTCTTCAGCAGATTCATGACTAGAGGATAAAGTAAGAGTTGGTTTTTTAGTCGGATGGACCAAGAATTCCGATTCCTTTTGTCGTCGTGGTTTTGTTCGTGGCATCTTTGGTTTAAAAGTACTAACCGAAAATGTACCATAAAGGGATGTAAAGGCTTCATCGGAAGACAATAATCCTAGAAATAAGGATTTTGGTTTTGGTCTCGTCTCTTGATAACCAGAAAGAATTCCTGGAGAGTAAGATCCTTGATACATAGGTATTCCGGATGGCATGCTTCCAAATGTGAAAACGATGTATCCGTCGTGGGTCGGTTTTGGATCATACTTTCGAGACATCTTTGAAGATCTTTCAACTGGTTTTTAAGGCTAGCCATTTCGACTTCTCTGCTTCGAAATTGAGGAGTATTTACCAGCATGTGTTGTGCCATGGACATCATCTCATGGTGAAGACCATTGAGTCGGTCATGGATCTCCGTTATTGAGCTTTGAAGGCTACTTAATCGTTTATCATATCCATCAGTAAGTTGATCGAATTTTTGATTTATTGTGGATAAGAGCCGATTCTGAGCAAGCGCATTCTCCGTTTGCCAATTAAGGACTTGTTCGCCTTGACTTAGCTGTTCTGGGCCAGATGAGTTGACAGCTTTTGTAAGGATCTTTGGGCAATGAGCAATATTGTTGCTGATGAAATCTTCAGGTGGAGGGAAGTCGTTTGATTGCATCATCAAGATTTTGTGCTTAGGTTCCTTCATTGCTTCAGAGTATTGGACAATAAAGTCGTATATTCCATCACCTAACGGACCAACAGTAGGATCTCTGTCGAGATACCGTTTGTAAAGGAGATCTTTCTTTTTACGCCTTCGTTGTCGTATTTCGTCATCAGATTCATAAAGTGCATCTGAACAAGCAGAGCATGAACACACATCAAAGTATTCATGTCCGTTCTCATCCATGAAAGGATAAAGAATTGTGCCATCTTGACCAAAAGATAACGGCTGAAGATTTTGGTCTCTGAATGGAACTTGGTCATCAATTTGAATAGTAAATTGAGTGAACAGCTGCTATCGAAACGGTGACGATCGTGGTTTTTCGAATTTGATCTCTGTCGTTCCATCACTTCGAGAATGAAAGCTGGCTTCAGTTGTTTGAACTGCTGATTGGGCTGCTTGATGTAGTTTTTCATAACTCGTAACCCATGATTCCGGGAGTCGACGTAATAGTTCTTCGCGAGAAATTTGTCGAGGAAATTGAATAGCATTGGGTGCTTGGGAGGCAGAGTTGACTTCGAGATATAACGCTTCATCTGATGAGGGTAGCACTAGATCAAGAGCATGGTCTTGGATCCGGTAGACAATTTGATGATGAAGGATTGCGACTACACTTTTTTCTTGCATAGGTGCTCCCACGAGTTGTAGCTGAACTTTGAGCATCTTGAGGAGATTGGGATCTTGCAGAGTAACATTAAAGTTTGGAAACAGTGTTACAAATACTGTTCCGGCGTTTAATGTTGTTTCAACCGTCCCGATGCAAGCTTGTTGGTATGACTTTAGTCTTGAGTCGACCAAAGCGATTCGTGCGACAACTGGTAAACCTTTGCGAGCGTGTAAGGTTAGACCAATTCGGACAACTCCAAAGAGTAGGTGTGTAAAGCCATTTTGTTGCCATAGTCGTGGTAAGTGTTCTGGTATATTGAGCGAGATGAACTGCTCCTCCTCCGTGGCTGGAACTTGGCATGAAGAGAATTTACTATATTGGACATATTCCATAACTCTCTTGCTGGAAGACGAACGGATTAGGTTGCGAACACCTTTTACGAAAAAGTACTGGGTTTTTTAGAAAAGTATTCATATGGATTTACAAGGGGTAGAGTAGTTTCAGGTAACTGATCGCCTGGAACATACTCGATTTCATATAGAAAATTTATACTAGATGAAGTAGAGGAAAATTTTTTATTTTTTGGTAAAGTAGAAATAGCAAATTGGGAATCGATAGTAGAAGGAGTAGAAGTAGACATTATAAGAAGTTGTTTTTCAGAACATTCGAAACAATCAATCATAAACAATGATTCATTCTCTCATATCGTAAGTCATTGGCTCTGATACCATTATTACCTTACGAGAGGATTCCGATCAGTCGTATTGACTAAGCCGTGTTGATAGACGAGGATCAAACCGTGTTGATAGACGAGGGTCAAAGGGTTACAGGTAAAGGGGAGCAAATACGGTACTACTCTGGCTTTCGGACTCAATCCACTGTTAGAAATCCCTTCGCACCCCGAATATCGTACTGGTCTTTTCCCCGAATATCGTATTGGCCGTCGTGTTGACTAACCGAAACACTCAGGTAAAGAACATAGAACAGAATCGCCAACTCACGAATGAAAGAAAGAAATACGACTTTATTGTCCAATACTCTGAAGCAATGAAGGAACCTAAGCACGAAATCTTGATGATGCAATCAAACGACTTCCCTCCACCTGAAGATTTCATCAGCAACAATATTGCTCATTGCCCAAAGATCCTTACAAAAGATGTCAACTCATCTGGCCCAGAACAGCTAAGTCAAGGCGAACAGGTCCTTAATTGGCAAACGGAGAATGCGCTTGCTCAGAATCGGCTCTTATCCACAATAAATCAAAAAGTCAATCAACTTACTGATGGATATGATAAACGATTAAGCAGCCTTCAAAGCCCAAAAATGGAGATCCATGACCGACTCAATGGTCTTCACCATGAGATGATGTCCATGGCACAACACATGCTGGTAAATACTCCTCAATTTCGAAGCAGAGAAGTCGAAATGGCTAGCCTTAAAAACCAGTTGAAAGATCTTCAAAGATGTCTCGAAAGTATGATCCAAAACCGACCCATGACGGATACATCGTTTTCTACATTTGGAAGCATGCCATCCGGAATACCTATGTATCAAGGATCTTACTCTCCAGGAATTCTTTCTGGTTATCAAGAGACGAGACCAAAACCAAAATCCTCATTTCCAGGATTCTTGTCTTCCGATGAAACCTTTACATCCCTTTATGGTACATCTTCGGTTAGTACTTTTAAACCAAAGATGCCACGAACAAAACCACGACGACAAAAGGAATCGGAATTCTTGGTCCATCCGACTAAAAAACCAACTCTTACTTCATCCTCTAGTCATGAATCTGCTGAAGACATGACAAAAAGGAAAAGATATCGGGATGATTGAGTTCTCGATGTCCAATCTGCTAGATCAAATGGGGAACACATCTATCGAATCAAAATACGAGTCGCCTGTTCAACCTTCTAAAGATTCGCCTGATCACACTTCTAAAGATCAGTTTTCTCAGACGATTGCGATGATCAAACATTTCTCTGACTCAAGTTCAAATGAAGACAACGTTAGTTCGAATGACGAATCTTTGCCTAAGCAGTTCGCTATTGGTGGGTCAACAATACCAAAAGATGAACCGAACGTCAATGAACTTTTTTCAAGTGACGAAGAGATGCATTATTCACCATTAAAGCAACAGGAGATGCCATCCAAGCAATTCGTTTCTAAAGTCATGACATTCACATTTGACGATATTCCTTTTGAAAAATGGAAAGATCGTCTTGACGAATTTCAAGCCTGGCTGAATTCTGAAGCATTAACTTCACCATTGGAACTCGTTCTACAACAGTTTGCAGCACGATTATCAGGTGCACTTAAAGAATGGTGGAATTCCCTTGGTGACTATCGACAACAACAAGTTTATCAAACAACAATTCCATTGTTATTGGGAGAAATTCATCGCGAATTTATTGGTACGCCAATTCATCTCAAAGATCAACTTCAAGAAGAATTCTTCGCAGCAAAATGTTGTTCGCTCAAAAAACGTGATTTGGCAAAGCACTTTAAACGACAAACAAGGAGGTATTATGCGTTAAACGGCCTTAATAACCCTAGCATGAAGCAAGTTTATCTTTCTTCCATTGAAAATTATTTGAACCAACAAACGAAGCTGTATATCCGAGATCAAGGTCAAACAATAGAAGATATTTCTATCGGACAAATCCAACAATATGTTTTCAAGACGCTCGATAAGCTTTGCACACAAAAGGAGTTTTGAATGGAATTATGGATAAATCCAAGCAGTTATCCAAAGTATGTGCAAGACCGGATCTTGCTATCAAATGTTCAAAATCCAAGAAGTTATGTTCTTGTGATACACGACGAAAGCCATGACGGTTCAAAAGTTCATTTCCACGGCAGTTTCACAAGTTTCGACGCAAACGTTTCTTTCGAAAGAAACAAAGTTTCAAGAAAACTAACCGGTGTTTTCTCTGTCGAAAAAGGGGCATTTTGCTAAAAATTGTCCCAACAAGTCCAAAAAGAAGAAGCAGTATCTTCTCCACTCGATCTCCAAGATTGCTCCTGATCTCGATCTCGATAATCATGATCTTGAATCCGTTCTATCATACGATTGTAACGACAACGACGTAATCTGCGGATACTCAGATTCTGACGAATTATCTGACTCATTGTCTGACGACAAATGCTGATTATTGCTACAAAATTACTCAAGTACCGCGACAAGATGCAATTCAGACTCCTCATTTGCCAGTGACTATCTTTGATCCACAACATGACGAAGATCCAGTCCATGTCATTGCATTAATCGATACTGGCGCTCATACAACAATAATGAACCCTAAAGTTCTGTCGCCATCTATGTGGTTACCTCATCAACAGGAATTCACGGTCGCAAACTCCGGTTCACTAATGATAAAGCTCAAGTCAAAACCGGTTATCATTGAACTTTTCCCAGGCTGTCAACTTACAACAGAAGTACTTGGCTCTTCTACACCTGGAAAAACTTTGATATTGGGATGGGATGCGTACTATGCATTAAAAAAGACTTTCGATATCTCAATCGAACCTCACGGAATACGATGGAAAAATCTATCCAAGACGTTTACAACGATTCCTCGCCTATTCACGATTGACGACCCTACATCTCCAGACTTCAACAGCTTCAAAGCAGAAATTACAACCATTTCATGTGCTGAGTCTCATACCGACTTCCTTCAAAAATGCAACAAACCCTTATGGCTGAACACGGAGTTCTTTGTGTCCTTACCTCTCAAAAAAAATGTACACACTACTCCAACAAAAGCAAGTCATGCAGGGATGCCACCTGCACTATTAAGACAAGCAAATGAAGAATGTGATCAGCTTGTCAAACAAGGAATTGTTACTTCCACAAATTCTCCATGGGCATGTAAAGCGTTCTACGTCAACAATCGCGCTGAACAAGCACGGGGAAAACTTCGACTGGTCATTGACTACAAGCCATTAAATCAATATCTACAAGACGTCAAATTTCCTCTTCTAAATAAAAGGGCACTCATCCAACATCTTCAAGGCGTAACAATATTTTTTAAGTTCGATCTCAAATCAGGCTTTCGGCAGATCGGTGTTAACCCAGAAGAACGATACAAGACGGCATTTTGTCTACCAAATCGACATCTACAATGAAATGTTCTACCTTTTGGTCTCAAAACCGCACCATCGCTATTCCAACAGGCGATGCTAAGGATATTCCAGCCACTTCTCCATACGGCGTTAATATACATCGACGATATACTCCTATTTTCGTCCGATGAAAAAGAACATATCCGATCTCTCAAGCAGTTTCAAAGCATTGTGCAGCAATATAGAATAATGCTCTCGGCCCGAAAGATGATCATAGCCCAGCCCAATATTGAGTTCCTTGGAATGCAAATTACAAATGGTCAATTTGCACCACAAGCCCATTTGGCTAAGACACTTCTCGATTTTCCAGACGATAATCTCACGAAACGACAAGTACATCAATTCCTTGGAGTCATCAATTATGTAAGTGACTTTATTCCGCAACTCTCGAAATTGACAATACCACTCCAGAAGATGCTGACAAAAAATCCTCTACCATGGGGAACACGACAAACCGAAGCGGTCAAAAGGCTAAAACTAGAGATACAGAAGCTACCACCTTTAAAGATTCCTTCTTCAGAGACATGTGTTCTACAAACCGATGCTAGTGATAAGTATTGGGGTGCCATACTTTTTGAAGAAATCGATGGAAAACGTCAAATCTGTGGATTTAAAAGCGGACGCTTTAAAGATGCAGAAATGCATTATCACTCCATGTTCAAGGAGATTTTGGCAGTCAAGAAAGCTATTGAAAAATTTGAGTTCCATCTGATAGGAAGATGGTCCCACATCAACAGCTCTTACGATGGAGCGAATGGTTTTTGAAATATGATTTCGAATCGTTCTATTTAAAAGGTACGAAGAATACTCTTGCCGACATGCTCAGCCGAAACCCACTTAAATAAATACACATGATGGCTAGTGCAAGTTCCTCTACGAACGGAGAACCCTACTTTGATTTCGAAGCCAACATGCCTAACGACGTTCATCCACTCGTGACTGCGAATACTTTGCATCAACATCTCCGACAGCGAATTTTCAAGTACCAGTCCATCATCCTAGCGAAGCATGGCATGCGAGGTCATTATTTTCTACCAATGGGGATTCATCCTGATCATCCATTTGCTCACCTCTACAGGATCGAGAATTCAAATATGCCAGAAGAAGTCCTTTGTTTCCTTTGGTATCTTTGCTCCGTCTATACTATTGGAATAGCTTTCGATATACAGTGGCTCTATCAATACATCAATGCCCAGCAAGGTCAGAAAGAATGTCTCTCGACATTTTTAACATGGTTCGCACCATTGAATATTTGGAGCAGCAAAATAAGACGATCGGCAAAAGCAACCAACTTACCATTCAAGAAACTCAAAGGTCCAGGCGGTCTTAATCTTTTTTTCAATCTTCATACCATCTACTTCTTCCATCGACCGGTCCAAGTCAACATCAAGTCCAACAAGGTTCATGCATTTCGACTTAACAATGCTCGACAATCATTTCCTGTGCCTTTCAACCCGAATTGGACTTACTATCCAATTGATTATCAAATGAATCTTGATGAAGATCTGCAGTACTTCATGATGAAGCAAGAATTCGAGATAACTAAACCTGCAACAAACGACCCAAAGTCTCCATCAAACGAAACTAAGTCTCCATCCAGTCCACCGGAATATTTTCAAGATGCTCAACTACCTGATGATGACATAAGTCTCGAGGATATCGAGAAGATCGAGAACATGTTCAACATCAACACGCCTCAAAGCGACACGGAAGAAAAGTACAAATGTCCTGGCAATAGGTATGATTGCTGTGACAAGCATAATCTTTAATTCGAAATGGATCATTAAGAGTAATCTTCATTACTCGATTATGTATAATTATAGTGTGATGTACGCGATATTATAATCGCATAAATAATGATGTAAGCGCTTATGTTAACGCATATAATAGTATGATGTAAGCGATGATGTAATCGCCTAAATAATGAGGTAAGCGCTTATGTCAGTGCGTGCCTAACTCTTCCTATATATATGTGTGTAACTCCATGTATGAAAGATATAACATATTTTCTTAAAAAACCTCTCTCTAAGTTTCTCTCTCTACAATGTCTCTCTAAACTTTTAGTTTTTCAGACTTCTTAACATCTTCATAAGTTCTGATTTCTTTCTTTCATTCGTGAGTTGGCGATTCTGTTCTATGTTCTTTACCTGAGTGTTTCGGTTAGTCAACACGACGGCCAATACGATATTCGGGGTGCGAAGGGATTCCTAACAGTGGATTGAGCCCGAATGCCAGAGTAGTGCCGTATTTGCTCCCCTTTACCTGGAACCCTTTGACTCTCGTCTATCAACACGGTTTGATCATCGTCTATCAACACGGCTTAGTCAATACGACTGATCGGAATCCTCTCGTAAGGTAATAATGGTATCAGAGCCAACGACTTACGATATGAGAGAATGAATCATTGTTTATGATTGATTGTTTTGAATGTTCTGAAAAATAACTTCTTATAATGTCTACTTCTACTCCTTCTACTATCGATTCCCAATTTGCTATTTCTACTTTACCAAAAAATAAAAATCTTTCCTCTACTTCATCTAGTATAAATTCTCTATATGAAATCGAGTATGTTCCAGGCGATCAGTTACCTGAAACTACTCTACCCCTTGTAAATCCATATGAATACTTTTCTAAAAACCCCAGTACTTTTTCGGTAAAAGGTGTTCGCAACCTAATCCGTTCGTCTTCCAGCAAGAAAGTTATGGAATATGTCCAATCTAGTAAATTCTCTTCATGCCAAGTTCCAGCCACGGAGGAGGAGCAGTTCATCTCGCTCAATATACCAGAACACTTACCACGACTATGGCAACAAAATGGCTTTACACACCTACACTTTGGAGTTGTCCGAATTGGTCTAACCTTACACGCTCGCAAAGGTTTACCAGTGGTCGACTCAAGACTAAAGTCATATCAACAAGCTTGCATCGGGACGGTTCAAACAACATTAAACGCCAGAACAGTATTTGTAACACTGTTTCCAAAATTTAATGTTTCTCTGCAAGATCCCAATCTCCTCAAGACGCTCAAAGTTCAGCTACAACTCGTGGGAGCACCTATGCAAGAAAAAAGTGTACTCGCAACCCTTCATCATCAAATTGTCTACCGGATCCAAGACCATGCTCTTGATCTAGTGCTACCCTCAGCAGATGAAGCGTTATATCTCGAAGTCAACTCTGCCTCCCAAGCACCCAATGCTATTCAAATTCCTCGACAAATTTCTCGCAAAGAACTATTACATCGACTCCCGGAATCATGGGTTACGAGTTATGAAAAACTACATCAAGCAGCCCAATCAGCAGTTCAAACAACTAAAGCCAGGTTTCATTCTCGAAGTGATGGTACGACAGAGATCAAATTCGAAAAACCACGATCGTCATCGTTTCCAATTTACTATTCAAATTGATGACCAAGTTCCATTCAGAGACCAAAATCTTCAGCCGTTATCTTTTGGTCAAGATGGCACAATTCTTTATCCTTTCATGGATGAGAACGGACATCAATACTTTGATGTGTGTTTATGCTCTGCTTGTTCAGATGTACTTTTGAATCTGATGACGAAATACGACAACGAATGCGTAAAAAGAAAGATCCTCTTTACAAACGGTATCTCAGACTTTAAAAATAATTCAATAGCTTTCGTTAAAAAAAAGAAAAAGATAATCCAATCATATAAAACACAAGTATGGCTGTAGTGGTATAACCTAGAAATCATAACTTACCAACTACTTTATATCGAACTAAAATATTTCATGTTTGGTTTGTCATCACCATTTGGTGGTTTGTGCCTCCACATGATTCGCTGCTTTCTCATAAAAATAATTGCCTGCTTTAATATTTTTAAAAATATAATAATTCACAATAAATAAATACAATATTGAGTTAAAAACTAAAACAAAACAAAACTGTTGTTCACTTCCATGTACTTATACTTCTACTTTATTCTTTCACGGTCTCAATACGCCAAATCTCTGTTTCTTCATTCGACAGAAAACCTCCAATCTCATGTCAATGTCTTGTCTTTAGATACTATCTTACTCTCTCTCTCTCTCTCTCTTTCCTAGAGCTAATGTCTCTAGGAAGGTCAGAGTTCGCCGACGGTGTAGCGGCGCGGAGTCTCAGCGAGATCTCAGAGGTTGACGCCGTAAGAATCGGAGCTGATATTGTATCGGCAGCGAGACGTCTTATCGCGCTTTTGAGGTCTGTTGGAGATTGTCAATGGCTTCATCATCCACCCGTTATTGCTGAAGCTATTAGAAGGTGAAAAATCTGCACCTTTACTCTTTCTCCTGAGTTTTGATCGGACGGTTAAGATTTATTTGGTATCTTTCTACTGTTTTGCTATCTTCTGGTCCCCAAAGTTTGGATTTTTATTTCTGAAAGGTTTGATTTTTTTATGATCATGTAATTAAATGTGAGTGTTGTTGTTGTGTTCTTTAAGGTATGATGAGCTATGGATGCCGTTGATTTCTGATCTAACGGTTGGTTTGAAGCCTCCGATGATTTTACCTCCTCTTGATGTTGAATGGGTTTGGTTTTGTCATACCTTGAATCCAGTAAGCTCTGAATCCATCTCTTACAAAACAAAGACTTTGATTTGATTTGATATTATAGTTTGATCTATCTTTGTTAGGTGAGTTATAGGGATTATTGTCAAAAGAGATTCTCAAAACTTATAGGGAAGCCTGCGATTCACAATGAAGAGAACGAGGATTACGCGGTTTTACAATGCGAAAAGATCTGGGTTTTACGATACCCATTGGAGAGTTTTGAGAACAGAGCTGATCCTGATTCAGTTGAGACTGTTTCTTCAGTGAATGAAGATGTGAAAACTCTAGTGGAGAAGCAGAAGTTTCTTTGGGAGAAGTTTTCAGCTCCTTATATGTCAGAAACGGTTTACTTGATCGCTGCTCGGTTACGTTACAAAGGGTTTTTGTTGATTCTACACAAGTTTAAGGACGAGATTTCTCGTCTTATTCCAGCTTCTGATATACTTCTAATGTGGCTTACGCATCAGAGTTACCCGACGGTATATAAAGAGGATGTTGATGAAATGTTGGAAGAGATGACGAGAAAAGTGGTACGAGTTGGAGAAGCAGTTGAGAAAACAGAAGTGGAAACAACGAAAAAATTGTGGGATAGGTACTTCAATCAACCATACGAGAAAGCAGGTGGTGAATTGACGGTAATAGCGAATGAGTCTCGTTTAAGTAACAATACCGTGTTTTATTGGCCTGTCTCTGATTTGGACATTAACACCACGTATAAGTCCATTCGACCTAGATTTGTTTTGGAAGTAAGTTCTTGCTTTGATGTAATGACTTGACTCAGAAGTAAGTGATTTCGTATCTGAGATGATTCTTTTTTTGTAGTTATGTATATTTTTAAGGCTGAATCCAAAGCCAGAGCGGAATGAGTCGATAGATCGGAGTTTTCTTCGTTTGAGAGTTGCTAGATGTCATAGGAAGCTGCAGCTGGATAAGAAAATGACTGATTTGTCCCGCGATGCGTCATGGCAAAAGGGGTGGCATCTTTACTGCGAGTTTGGAACACTAGGGGTTGTGTTGGAGTCACATTGTGACCGTCCTCGTGGGATTTGCTTCAAAAGCGGAAAACCGGAAGGGATGATTGAGTTTCCGTGGAATGATCTGTTAAG
Source organism: Turritis glabra (assembly GCA_900406565.1). Classification (NCBI taxonomy): domain Eukaryota; kingdom Viridiplantae; phylum Streptophyta; class Magnoliopsida; order Brassicales; family Brassicaceae; genus Turritis; species Turritis glabra. The sequence goes on along the minus strand of OVBN01000116.1, from coordinate 16,414 downwards.
AGCGCATTCTCTAGCGTCCGGTAGGTTTCTTGGTAAGCAAGTGAGTGTGTTTGCTTCGGTTACGCCCCCTGTTCAAGCGCCGTACTTGCTGAGATTTGTACCGGATCGAGTTACCGATGATTCAGGTGCTATGATATCTGATTCAGTTCAAAGAACTAACAACTTCCGGCCTCAAGAAGGAAGATGGCTTACCCGGACCGTGCTTGATCATGCTGGACGGGAATGCTTTGTTATCCGCATCCGGTAAGCTGCACAATCTATCAGTCTTCTTAATGGAAGCGGTTTTCCTTCTGAACTGACTGTTTGTTTTTGATTCTAAATTTGGTTTAGAGTCGGGAAGGGAGTGTTTAAACGCGGAGGCGAAGTTCCATCCCCAGTGAAATCAGAGGAGCGGATAACAGAGATTCGAGTAGGTTCTTGGTCTTATGTCGAGGGTTCAATCGGTAAAGCTCCAGGTACGTTTGAAAAAATAGCATTTGAAACAATCGTAGTCTTAAGCAGTATACCGATCATTGTGTTATCTCGTCTAGTACAGCGAAGGTGGTTGGAACTGTGACGCCTAAAGAACCAGTTGAGGATTGGGAGGCTGCTTGGGAATTTTCGACTGGAGACGAATTGCGCATCCGTTTGGACTCATCAGGAACTATCTCAGAACTTAGTTTATATTCAAGAAACCCCGGTTCGCTGGTACGATTTTCAAGATTCAAAGTTTTTTTTTTCGTGTTTTTCAAACTGGTTTTTGACATTTTTGGTAATATAGGTTCGGCTATTAACTGGACGGAGAATGCAGTATAAAGGAGAAGATGAAGAAGACGATGAGGGTTTTGTAACAGTAATTAGATCAACAGAAGAAGATCCAACCGAAAAAGCAACTGCTTTGATCGACTGGAAGCATCAAGCCGTGGAATTTCTGCCTGAGGAAGATGCGGTTTTCGTCTTGCTATTGTCGGTGTCGATTCTAAGGAGCGTAACGCATAAAAGAAGAGAAGATGTTGGTAAATTGTTGGTGCGGAAGAGGATAACCGAAGCTACCGGTGAACGGGATTGGGGATCGGTTATCGTCGATGCTTCATCATCAAATGTATCTTCTTCTTCAAGTCCATATGTAGAACCATGGTATCGAAACTCCGGTAAGGTTATGGCGATGGAGGAGAAAGCACAAGTTGCGAGATATCCATATCCTGTTATGAGCTATTCTAACGTTGATGGTGGTGATAATTTGTACAAACACGTAATATTCGGGTGAAAACTTCAAAGAACTTGCATAATTTTTAGTCAGATGGATTGGTGTAACCAAAATTAGTACGATGCTTGAGATGGTCTTTTTCAACTAGAGACGTTTAAATTACCTGACCAGTCGTCGTGGATCTTCTTTGTACATGGAGAAAGAGATTATCATTTACCGGAATTCTAAGTGGTTGTGATTTGTTAGCTTCAACTCTTTCGTCCTTGGCACTCAAATGCTATTTCATGTCCTTGGAATCTACGATTAATTTATGGTCATCACTCACCAATTTCTCCAATATTCCCCTTCATGGCTCCCTATTGTCTTACAACTCTACATATCTCTTCTCTGGAATCTCACCATCATTCGCAATCAATTCCAAACACAAAATTTCTTCTCCTCACTACCACAATATCGGAACCAAAAATTGCCTCACAAGATCCACGAAATTTTTTGCTTCGGTTCCTTTAATATTATCTTTCCTTAGGGATTAATTATCTGTAATTAAAAAAGATTTAAAGTTTCTGGAAAACATTGAATCACAACTTTTTTTATATCTTAGTTACAATAATAACTAAATTACGTATCTTGATACAAAATTATAAATACGTCACTAATTCATATTATTATACTACTAGGTATATTAACATCATATAACTTTCACATAGGCCTAAGACTTATTATCTGGTATCTGGGATCCTATCCGGAATTCGCTCCGATCTGCTCCGAAAAACAGGATATCCAGATGGACTGGATCTGGATCCGGATAATGAAATTTTGGATCTAGCCGGATACGGATACAGATCCGGATATTAGAAAAAAACAAAACCGGATATGTAGAATATTAATATTATAATAATATTTTAATTATTTATATTATATAATTTAATTATTACATTTTTGTCTCAATATTATATATTATAATAACATTATAATAATATTTTCAATTATTTATATAATATTAATACTTTAAAAAAAATCTCTCAAATTTTATACTCTCCATTTCAAAATATAAGATGTTTTAGAGATTTTATTTTGTTTCATATTATAAGATGTTTTTATGTAAATTTTAATATATATTTAATAACTTGTGATTATTATATTCTGCCGTCTTACTTATGATTAGTTGAATTTTTTTAATTAAATATAAATAATAATTTTTTAACAGAAAAACAAATAATCTAAATATGCGTGTTTTTATCTAAAACATCTTATATTTTGAAATAGTAAAAATATAATAATAATTTTTTTTACTAAAAAAACCGGATCCGGATATCCGTGGATATTCAGAATTTTTACAGGTAACCGGATTCGGATCCGGATATCAAAACAACGGATCCGAATATCTCCAAAACCTAGGATATCCGGATCGAGCCTAAGCCTACTTTCACAACTGATTAATTTTATAGTTCAATTTCACGAAAAATGTTATCCCGTACACAGCACATGATAGAATCTAATAGGTTGTGATTCATACTTCGATGATTTATTATGCATCATAGGCGTTACAAGTTTCCTAACTTTATCCCATTTGTCCATCTCCTTTCTTTTTCCTTAGTTTTAGTATGGAGATGAAACATTTCAGTTTAAAAAGTCGTTTTCGCATGGCCTATGAAGAGACTTTGATGTCCAAAAAGCAGTGTGTACTGTTTCGAGTGCTCTGCTTCTCTACTTGGATGTTAAGGATAAGTTAAACTGTTTGATAAAAGAACTGAAAGTTAAGCATCTACATGTTTTTATTATCATTGCAGCAAAAATGTACAAACGCATAAAAGCATTACCGAAAACGAGATTACATATAAAAAAAACACAAACACACAAACTCACTCATACACGCACACAAAAGACAACCTCTTTGGCCTACAAAAGCAAAAAAACAAGACTTTGCAAACGACCACTTCATAGTCAAAAGGACAGCGTTTAAGGGTACTTTGTTTTTTTTTCTTCTCCTCTCTATTGAGATTGTGTTAGAGATCACATGCCGTAAGTAGGAGGAGAGCTCCTTGGTCCAGTCTCTGATCCTCCTGCTGCCTTATCGAACGCATCCGACGTCGACCGCCTCCTAAACCGAAAGGGTTCCTTTCCTCCTGCGTTTGCTCCGTTCACATCCCAAAATGGTCACTTTTCGTTAGTAAACCCTCATACCTTCACTTTTAACCATAAAAATTTGACTCCTTCAACCATAATATTAAAAACTATGAATTAAACTTCAATTAGATGTTCAGCCACATACTAGTCAAATCTTATTATGTTACGTATAACAACATTGACAAGACAACACACCTAATTCAACCAATATATAATCAATAATATCACATATAACCAATTTGAAGTAACAAAATCATAATGGACACTATGAGACAAAACTTTATTTTATTTTGTCGACAAAACTATGTAAGTACACTCTGCATAAACACACACTTCTATACCTAATCTAATCTAATCTAATCTAATCACTTGTACATCAAGATCCTGAAATGTCAAAATTACCCTTTAATGAATTGACGAAAATACCCTTCAATCAATTAAGTGAGTGTACTGTTTCACCTACACCAACTAAAGAAATCAAAAACTCACCAGAGAACGGAGATAGAGGCGGAGAGAAAGGAGATAGCGGCGGAGTTGAACCGGCCGGCGAAGCCGGAGCTGAACCGCTTTGGTAACCCGGTGGTTTAACTATCATGATGCTTCGTGTAACTTTCACAGCCTCTTCCGGTGAATCCTCACCGTACGATCTCGCACTTCCACCTTCGGATTGATCTAATCACAGCCATTAAAATCCAAAATCAAGAAAATTTACAATAAATCAACGATCTAATCAAATTTTAACATTAGATGATCATCAGATTCAAATACATCAGTGCATGTTTACTAATTTCAGATTTCGTTTTATAGAATTGATTAATCGGTTCAATTTTTAGCAAAACACGGCGTACCATTGCCGGAGCTAGGTCGGAAACTGAAGGTATGGTGTTTCCGAAGCTTGCCAAGGCCGTTCTCCGGCCGTGGACCAGCGACGGTATCATCCCAGAGATGATCAAGTAAGCCCATAGGGGTTAAAATTGATAAGAATCTAAAGTTTTTGGTGTCTTGTTCGGTTTTTTTTAACTGTTGTTGTAGAGATTCAATGATTCATGAAGGAAGCGATGATTTAAAGGCGATTGGGAAGATCTGAGCCGTTGATCTGTGTCTGACGTGGCGTTTGGATCTTAGCTTTACGTAAGGTGGATAAGGTCGAGTGTGGGACCCGATAAGGTCGAGATATTTAGATCGGAGTGCCACGTGGCTTTTATCGGAGGGTTATAAATGCATCTCACGTGACCGCATCTCTCGCTTTCTTTTTATGTATTTACGGTTTTGTCCTTAGCTTTATCTTGATTGAGTTTTAAATACCCCTCGATTTATGTTTATTTACAATGCTACCCCTCCCTTATGATCTTAGCCGCCAACAAAGGAGATCAAGTTCTCTTGGTTATGTATAAGGGATTTGCGGAAAAAAAAACTTCTCATTTTTCAAAACTTAAAATTTTATTTCAAAAATTGACAAATCAATTATATAATTAAAAAATAATGTGTAATATAACTATCTTTTTAACGTTAAGTTTGTAAAATATTAATAAATAATAAATTAAATTAAAATCTTTGCAATCTAAATTTATCTTTATAATTTTAAAAATTTATTTTATATGACCGTAAAAATATTAAAAATACGTATAAAATTTCTATTGCATATTATTTTTGATTTCGTATGATTGATTTGCATTTTCTAAAGATAAAAAATAAAATTGTAAAAATGGGTGACTTTGAGATTTTTTGCAGAATACCTACTATATCGAAGATTTTTTTTTCTTTTTTCTAACGAATTTTTATTTACTAACCAGTTTAAAAATATAGTTTATGAATCTAGTCACCTACTGTAGACAATTAGGTGTAGTTTCAGTTTTGTTGAAAATATTGTTTCCTGTTATATGTATATTTACTACGGTATGGATATAAATGGTCGATGAAATCTAATAAAAACATATAATTTAGGCATAGTTTGACAAAATTTAATGATGATTTTTAGTCGATTTTATTAAATTATCTAAAACTTAAAAAATAACAACAGAATTTAACAAAAAATTAATACTTTTAACTGAATATAAAATTTAAAAGATAAATAAAAATCACCATATGGTTTAGTTAGCTAGTGGATTAGTAATTATCAACATTCAATCAATTAAAAATTAAAAATGATATTTTGGTTGGTAAAATTAAGTTATTTTTTGATTATTTATTTTAACTATAAAAAATGTAAATAATCAATAAAAATTAGTAAGAATATTATTTTAAAATTTGTTTTTTAAAATTAATAATTTAAAAAAAAAGAAATATTTAATATTTCAAAAATAACATATAAAATTAACAAAAGATTATTTGATAGATTGATTAATAATAGGATTAGTAATTATATTATTGAAGTTTGGATATTTCAAAAGTAAAATTGTGAAAAATTACTTAGCATAGTCGTGTATTCTTCCTGCCAAAATTGAAAAGACTATCTACAATTATCTAAAATTTTTCAAAATTATTAAAATTATTCAAATATCTAAAAATGATCTTAATTATTCCTAATTCTTAATGCTGAAGATACGTCAAAAAAATGCAATGACTAATCATGCGCTGTTTGAACGCCTTCCAAAAATTTATACATAAACGTTTTGATCATTTCTTTTAGATCCCTATATTTTTTATTTCTTTATTTTATATTAATTATATTTTTTGCTGGCGAATTTATATGAATAAAATATAAGAATATTCATTGCTATTATAGTTTATTCGTAAAATGTTAAAATGAACAATGGTTACATTATTTTATATTATTTTTTGAATAAAAATTTAATAAAAATAATAAAACTAAAAGATAAAAAATTAATTTAATATATTTAAAATGTCAGAAAAGATTTTGGGTTATAAAGAAAGAAACAATGTGCGTAGTGTTACAAAAGCAAAAAGTAAACATAGGTGAGCTTCGAGAAAGAAGAATTTTCATATGCGTGCAGCCGTCATTATTTACGATTAATATTTATGTGGAGTCCATCGTCACTATGCATGCACAGTAACTTATGTTTATTTGTCTATAAATATGATCATTTGTAAACTTTGTAAACACAACATTCGTAAACAACATTTGAGAGAACGACAGAAATAAACACTTTCTCTTATCGCTTTTATATTCATTATCCGATCCGACTACGGGTATACATTTTCTTTCTTTTATTTTTATTTTTATACCCATAAAACCAAATACTTTTTATAACACGTTATCAGCACGATCACTCTATGATTGGAAACTTTTTATGTTAATAATATATACCCTGTTATATCGGGTATTATGCCTCCCGAAGAAAAAAAAACAAAAAGGGAGATGAAGAAAAAAAAATTATATTGATCGGCTAAGCCGCTTATAAAAAAAATTCTATTGGTCGGCTAAGCCGCCTAAAAAAGATTATTATACTGGTCGGCTAAGCCGCCGCATAATTATTTATTTACTGTTAATGGACGGCTAAGCCGCCATAATTATCTATTTAATGTTCTTGGACGGCTAAGCCGCTGAATAAATTATTGTTCTAAAGTGGATGACTCTGTCACCATAATATTGCTGTTTAAATGTTTTAATATTTGGTTATTATATAAGCATGTTAAATCACCTATATATAAATATTATCTGAAATCGGTAAAATTTATCTGATTGCTTGTTATAATTTTGACGATTGATTTTCCGTTCAGTACTTTTTCACCAACGGTCACAAAGAAAATTTTCAATAGATTTTTAATTTTTCCAACGGCTAGTTAACGGCTAGTGAATAATATTTTCAATCTATAAATACACTCATATTTTCACTCATTCATTCACTCAAAAATCATATCTCTCCCCAAATATTTTTCTAAGAAAGTTATTTAAGTTTTCATTTTGTAAAATGATTCGATTGTGTTTAATTCTTTGCTTAGTCACAATTATTGCTTGTACTTATGGTATCTTTGTTGGAGAATATAATCACGGAGAATTTATCATAAACATTGCTTTACTTTTCTATGCAATTGTATTCCTTGTAATCGCATGTATTATTAATATTAATGGTGCATTTTAATAAATAAAATTATCCGACTAATAATATTTATTTTCGGTTTTGTGTTTAGATAAATAATGGCAAATATTGAGAAGCTTAAGTTCCCGGCTCTCAAAATTACTGGAGCAAACTACATAGCATGGACCACGGATGTTGAACTCTATCTAGAGTCACAAGAGTTGTCCGAGACCATAAAAGCAGAAAATTCATCGCTTGCCAAAGATAAGGCAAAGACGATTATATTTTTAAGAAAACATCTCGATGAGAGTTTGATGCATGATTATGCGAATATAAAAGATCCTGCCGAGATGTGGCAAGCTTTAAAAGCTCGGTTTGATAACCAGAGAGAAATAACTCTCCCTCATGCATTAGAGGACTGGAAAAACCAAAGGTTCCAGGACTTTGAGAAAGTAGAGGATTATAACTCTGCTATGCTGAAGATTGTGTCACAATTAAAATATTGTGGAAAACCTATTACTGAAGCAGAAATGCTCAAAAAGACTTATCTTACTTTTCACAAAGAGCATCGTGTTCTGCAAGAAATGTACCGAAATTGTAGATACAAAAGGTTTTCCGATTTAATCATGACACTAATACTGGCAGAGAAGAATAATGAACTTCTCATTAAAAACCACAACTCTCGGCCAGCAGGAACAAAGGCATTTCCTGAGATTAATGCAACGGATGTGAAAAATCCGGAGAGGAGAAGTCAAACCTATCGAGGTCGTGGTCGACGATTCAACCGTGGACGTGGGAGATTCTTTAACCCTCAAGGCAGAAAGTCTTATAAATGGGTTCGACCTGAACAAGGTCCTACAAGAAAAGAATCCCACGGGAATAACGCTCAAAAGCGTGAAAACATCTGTTACAGATGTGGATCAAAGGGTCATTGGGCTCATGTATGTCGTACTCCCGAACATCTTTATAAATTATATAAAGAGTTCCAAAAGGGCAAAGGGAAGGAAGTCAACCTCAATGAACACTTTGAACACTTTGAGGGAACATCATATCTTGATGGTTATGACTTTATGAATGATTTCGACATGACCGCTCATGCGAATAACTGAAACGCTTGTAGTGAGACTACTAGTCTCCAGTAATGCCATCATATAAGTATTACTTATTTCAGTTATTTCAAATAATGTTGTTTCTTGAAATAAACCGTTGTATAATTATTGCATGTTTTTCTATATGAATAAAAATTTGCTTATATGTATTAACATTTATGTTGATTACAGAAATGGATGAGGATTCAATAGCAAGGAAAAATATCAAAGAAATTTGTATACCAGATAGTGGAACAACACACACTATTCTGAGGCATAAGGGATTTTTCTCTGAGCTAAAACCAAAAAGAATTATTGTCAATACAATATCGGGTCCTTCGGACGTGATTGAAGGAAGTGGCGAAGCTAATTTTGTATTGCCTAATGGAACAAAGTTTTCCATAAAAAAATACCTTATATTCTCCGAATTCTAAAAGGAATTTGTTGAGTTTTAAAGATATATACCTTCAAGGGTATGAAACTTAGTCTGCTACTGAGGAAGGCAAGAAGTACATATATATGACTTCTAATAAAGCCGGAAAAAAGCTTATACTGGAAAAATTTCCAGAATTTCCTTCTGGTTTGCATCATACTTATATAGATGCAATAGAATCACATTTTGTGATCAAAAGAAATCCAGAAGATTTCACATTGTGGCATGATCGTCTTGGTCACCCAGGCACCACAATGATGCGAAAAATCATAGAGAGCTCACATGGTTATTCTCTGAAAGTTCATGAGATATATGAGAGAAATAAAATGACATGTGCAGCATGTTCTCTTGGAAAATTGATTATACGGCCATCACCAACCAAAATCGATAAAGAATCACCAAAGTTCCTTGAACGGATTCAAGGCGATATTTGTGGACCAATACATCCACCATGTGGACCATTCCACTATTTTATGGTGTTGATTGATGCATCTAGCAGATGGTCACATGTTTGTCTATTGTCATCCCGAAATTTGGCATTTGCGAGATTTCTAACTCAGATAATCAAATTAAGAGCTCAGTTCTCTGATTATCCCATTAAGAGAGTTAGACTAGACAATGCTGGTGAATTCACATCCCAAGCATTTAATGATTATTGCATGGTAATGGGGATTGAAGTTGAACATCCTGTAGCACACGTTCATACACAAAATGGTTTCGCAGAATCATTAATTAAACGTCTACAATTGATTGCAAGACCATTGATCATGAGATCAAAACTTCCAACTTCTGTATGGGGACATGCTATATTGCATGCAGAAGCACTCATTCGGATAAGACCAAGTGCATATCATAAATATTCCCCATTACAGTTAGCATTTGGTCGAGAACCAAATATATCCCATCTAAGAATTTTTGGTTGTGCAGTGTATGTGCCTATAGCACTACCACAACGTACAAAAATGGGACCACAAAGAAGGTTGGGTATATATATTGGCTGTGATTCTCCATCAATTATAAGATGTCTAGAACCAATGACTGGTGATGTTTTTACGGCACGTTTTGCCGATTGTCATTTTGATGAGAAAGTATTCCCGGTTCTAGGAGGAGAAAATAATCCAGTAGGAAAGAATATCAAATGGTGTGTACCAACTCTGTTACACCTTGATCCTCCTACAAAGCAGTCCGAAATAGAAGTTCGACGAATTATGCATTTGCAAAGTATAGCAAATCAACTTCCGGATGCATTTGCCGATACTAAAACGGTAACTAAGTCATATATACCAGCTGCAAATGTCCTGCTCGAATTGAAATACCACAAGAACGTGGAAGAGCAGATGATACACGTGAGTCTAGAACACGCTTGAAGCGTGGTAGACCAGCTGGCTCTAAGGATAAAAATCCTAGAAAACGAAAGGAAGTTGAAAAGCATGATATTCCCAAAATAGCAGAAAATATTTTGGAAGAAACAAATCATGAATCTAATGATGATATTGAGCATCTTGAACCGGAAAGAAATCATGAAATTTCCATCAACTATATCCATAATGGAAAGATATGGAATCGAAATGAAATCGATGAAGTTGATGACGTTTTCTCATACCTTATGGCAAGGGAAATAGATGAGGAAAACGAGGATCCGGAACCAAAGTTTGTATATGAATGTCAAAAGAGACAAGACTGGTTAAAATGGAAAGATGCTATTGTACTCATTTCGGACCTATTGTACTCACACCTGAAAATGTGAGACCAGTTGGATATAAATGGGTTTTCGTTAGAAAACGAAATGAGAAAAATGAGATTACGAGATATAAGGCTCGTCTAGTAGCTCAAGGATATTCTCAAAGACCCGGGATTGATTATGAGGAAACATATTCCCCAGTTATGGATGCCATAACGTTTAGATTTCTGATGAGTCTAGCAGCTGGCGAAAATCTTGAGATGCGTCTCATGGATTTCATTTCAGCATATTTATATGGATCATTAGATACAGATATCTATATGAGAATTCTCGATGGGTTTAAAATGCCAGAAGCATTAAAATCTAAACCCAAAGAGTTATGTGCAATAAAGTTGCAAAGATCATTATATGGGTTAAAACAATCTGGACGAATGTGGTATAATCGTCTCAGTGAGCATTTAATTAAAGAAGGATATGTAAATGATCCTATATGCCCATGTGTTTTCATCAAGAAAACAATATCCGGATTTGTGATATTCGCGGTATATGTTGATGATCTAAACATAATCGGGACTCAAGCTGAAATACAGAAAGTAGCAAACTATTTACAAGGGGAATTTGAGATGAAAAATCTCGGACAAACAAAATTTTGTCTTGGCCTACAAATTGAACATACTCAAAAGGGTATATTTGTACATCAATTCACGTACACTAAAAGAGTGTTAAAACGTTTTAATATGGATAAGGTAACTCCTCTAAGTACTCCAATGGTCATTAGATCACTCAATGTTGAAAGTGATCCATTCCGACCACCTGAGGAGAATGAAGAGATATTTGGTCCTGAAGTACCATATCTAAGTGCAATTGGAGCCCTTATGTATCTTGGAAATTGCACTCGACCTGACATTTCATTTTCTGTTAATCTTTTGGCCAGATTTAGTTCGTCCCCTACACGAAGACATTGGAATGGGATTAAACATGTTTTTCGTTATCTTCAAGGGACTGTCGATTTAGGGTTATTTTATCCTAACGATTTAAATGGTCAAATAATTGGTTTTGCAGATGCAGGATATTTATCAGATCCGCACAAAGCTCGATCACAAACAGGATATGTATTCACTATTGGAGGCACCGCTATATCCTGGCGTTCTCAGAAACAAACACTTGTAGCTACTTTTTCAAATCATGCTGAACTCATTGCACTCCATGAAGCAAGTAGAGAATATGTATGGCTAAGGTTAATAAGCCGACACATCCGGTCAAGCAGTGGGATTCATGAAAATACGGAGCCAACAATCTTATATGAAGACAACGCTGCATGTGTTGCTCAAACGAAAGAAGGATATATCAAAAGTGACAGAACTAAACATATATCTCCGAAGTTGTTTTCATACACTCAAGAGCTCGTGAAGAATAAAGACATTGAAGTCAGATATGTTCAATCATCCGAGAATTCTGCAGATCTCTTCACGAAATCATTACCTACCGCTATGTTCAGGAAGCATGTCCACAATATTGGAATGCATCGTCAAAAAGATTTATAAGATGTGATCCTGATCATTCGAGGGGGAGCTTGCATGGTTGTACTCTTTTTACCTTACTATGGTTTTTCCCACTGGGTTTTCCTAGAAGATATTACGCAAGACACATAGTGACACTGGTCTCCAAGGGGGAGTGTTACGAAAGCAAAAAGTAAACATAGGTGAGCTTCGAGAAAGAAGAATTTTCATATTCGTGCAGCCGTCATTATTTACGATTAATATTTGTGTGGAGTCCACCGTCACTATGTATGCACAGTAACTTATGTTTATTTGTCTATAAATATGATCATTTGTAAACTTTGTAAACACAACATTCGTAAACAACATTTGAGAGAATGACATAAATAAACACTTTCTTTTATCGCTTTTATATTCATTATCCGATCCGACTACGGGTATAAATTTTTTTTTTTTTTATTTCTATACCCATAAAACCAAATATTTTTTATAACACGTAGCACTTTGACCTCACTTCTTACAATTTCTCATTCTTTCATATGTGATATGCCCTTCTCCATAAATAATTATTTCTCACACAAAAAAAAAAACATATGAAGGGTAAAATTCAAGTTGAACGGTAGAAAAGTGATGAACAATATAAAAGTGTTAAAATGAAAAATAAAAACTGAATAAACTGACATAACCACAACTTTTCTCTTAAAGAGTATCATTTCAGTTAGAAATATTTATAATAATAAAAGAAAAACACGAGATTTAGTCCACCTTAACAACCATACTAACACATCCAAATCTTTCGAATTTGTCAATAATATTGTCATATTATTATACAAAAATTTATTTTATCAAGGAGGTATCGTTATTAGTAAATAATAAATTAGAAAATATTTTAGTTTCAGGAAATTAATTATAAATGTAGATTTAGTATATAAATATAAGAACAACTACTTTTACTTTTTTGAAAAATGGTTGTAAATGTAGATTTAGTAAATATTTTCATGTGGCCATTAACAGACGGTTCTCGATCATATTCATATTTGTACATATGAACAAGTGCTTAGTTATTAATAATTCAAATTATCATTGCATTGTTCCCCAGTAATATATTTAAATTTGTCTTTGTTTGTACGTTTTTTGGGGAGACACTTTGTGACTTAAGTGGCAGCCATGGCCTATATAAATCATTAAAGTATTTGACCATACATATAATTATACCCTACAACTTGCTCGTCATTATCCATGCTCTCTCTTTTTCTTCTTTTATATCAAAACATTTCTTCTCACGTTAATCCAATTGTTTTATATATGAATTAAAATTGTCGATTCACTTAAAATCAAACATACAAAAATGAATAAAATAACTTAATTTTACTACAATTTTACTATTTCAAAACTAGGATTTAACTTACGGTACACCACATAATAAATTTTTAATATATTATTTTTGACAATTTAATTTACCATTTATTAAGTTTTAAATTCAAAAGTAAATAAATATGTTTATAGTTTGTTTCTATTTTTATTAAAATATTATTATTAGGTTTTTCTTGTATCTGCAAATAAAACTATTTAATTGGAATTGATAACAATATAGATTTGTAGGTGTAGTATCATTGTAGATTTGTCGGTGTTAATATTGGAAACATTTGTTAATACGTTAAGAAAATTATATGTATTGTTTATTTTTGTGCTTATTATTGGGTTTATAGGCCTTTTGTTTGGTATGAGATTTTGGTTGTTTGATTTGATTAAATAATCTTATACATTTATATAATGGGCCTCAATTTTAGAAGACAACAAAAAAATAAAACATCAAACAAAACAATAATTTCGATCAAACGACGACCAAAAAAAAAAAGAAAAAAAGACAATTCTTTGGTTTCTTGTTGATATCGAAGAATCACAAAGAAACCATAATCTCTTTCGATCCAGAATTTCCACCATAAACTCGTTGCCGATGACTCAATCCGCCGTAGCAGAGTTATTGTATGTCTCTTACCGTATTGTTCTTCAATTATGAGATAATCAAAATCCGGTTGGGAATACACAAATAGATGTTTTGGAGATTAGGCGTTGCATTCTGGGTGAAGAAGATATGACTTGAAAGGTATCATTTTCGATCATTTGTTAGTTGGAAAAACTCAAAATCGATTATTGTTTGTATCGAGGTTGCAATAATAAATAATTAAGGATTTTTGGAGAAAATGTAATGATTTATTTATTAACGATGAACGAGATCATTAGTTTACAGAAAAATCGGCAGTTACAGGTATTATGCCGATCAGAGAATTAACGTACAGATCGGAAAACAGGAAGTAAGAGAAAAGCAAGTTAAAGCGAGCTAAAGTTTAGGGCTAAGAAGTGATTTTCAGTATAATTTTATATTTTTTTATATCATAGCTGTGCCTCGTGAAAGACTGCCTACGTATTTTTTGAAAGGGATCAAACCAATCGTGGTTCATATTACAAAAGATGAGCTTGGCAAACGAATGTTGTTTTTGGTTTTTTTTTTGTTGCGCCGAGTGGCGTTAGTATTAGTAGCGCTTGAGGTTTGCGGAGTTCCACGAGCAGGGAATTGGTGTGCCGACCATGGTGAGAAGTTCATAGATGCCGGGTTTCACGACTTTGGAGGCTAGGTATGGGCCTTCCCAGTGAGCGCTCATCTTTCCGGCGTTGAGTTCGGCTGTATTATCGAAGACTTTGCGGAGGACGAGGTCGCCTTCGGCGAAGTGTCAATTTTTGATTTGTTTATTGTAGAACATTGCAGCGACTTGTTGGTAGTTTTGAATTCGGAGGAGTGCCTTGTCGTGCTTTTCTTCGAGGATGTCGAGAACCATCCTGTCTTTGAGATTGGAGTCGTTGATCAGTATTAAGCGGCAAACTGTGGAGAGTCCGACCTCCGAAGGTGCAATAGCTTCCATTCCGTATGCGAGAGAAAACGATGTTCGGTCTGTTAATCGTCATGGAGTTGTGTGATATGACCAGAGAACGCCGTCGAGTTCATCGGCCCAAGCTCTTTTCTTCTCGTTTAAGCACTTCTTTAGTTCGTCAAGGATAGTCATGTTGGTTGCTTCGCCTTGGCCGTTGCCCTGCGGGTACTTGGGTGTGGATTTGCTTAGGCGTATTGATAAACTAGTTCTTTTACTCTCTCTTTATTGAACCGAGAGCGGGTGCTCTGTTATAGTAATAGTGATAAGGTTCGTTCAAAGGGACCAGCAATACACTCTAATCTTATGCAATACCAATTCAGCTAAGCGATCAATGTTGTTTTGTTTTGGTTTGTCACAATTGCAAGTAAGTAATAAAATCGGTTTTAACAAGTGATAATAAAGGCGTTGAGCTAAGGGAATTTATCTCGGGGATTTGATCATTAAGAACCAAGCATTTCTTCAGGAACATAATTTAGAACCAATCTAGAACTCAACCATAAAAATAGGAGGATCCACTGTCGTGGTATCAACCTCTTTATCAATCAATCTAACACCCTAAACTGTCGTTTGAGGTTATAAAGAATGACAAGCATTATAGAGAATGGGATCAATTTGTTCACGATTTGCATTAACATCAACTGTCGTTGGCTAAGGACAAATCGCCCATCTAAGTTCTTTCAAGCAATTCACAACACTTTTGATGAATCAAAGGCTAGGTGATCAAGCTAGTCTAGGCATTAAGAACAACAATAGATGAAGATATCAAATGATAAAAAATCCTATTTATGCTTTAGTTCATAAATCCTTAATCCCCTTGAATCCCTTAACTCAACTAAATTAACTACTCAAGCATATTAAAGTAAAGAACAACAAGAAATATAAAAGAGTTCATAATAAAAATAAAATAGATAATAGTTTAGACAATCTTCAATCCAAATTAAGAACAAGAAAAGCGTTGACAAAAACTGAGAAAGAGGAAAGGAAAAACAAAGACTTTAATTATTTTTACAAGAATTCCCAGAGAAAAGCGTTAGTGTGTGTGTGTCTTCCATCTCCTTTTAAGTGGAATGTTTTTCTCCTTTTTTAAAAACTATTGTGCCTAGTGGAGACACACAAAATGCACACTTATTAAAATCCACTTTCCCCCTTTCTTAGTTAAACTAAGGTTTTTTTTTAGCACACTTTCTACTCTAGACTTATATAATAATAGTAATAATATATAAGTTTTGGGTAGTTGGAGGAAGTGGTGGAAAAGTCTAAGTGGGCTTAATTATTTAATTGAAACTTTGCTGTCAATTATCTTTCTTTGCTGGATAGGTTTCGGAAGCAGGCGGTGAGTGCAGGAGCAGGTGCTCCTTCATCTGGAGCAGGTCGTGGGTGCTCCATTCATCGAAACCTTTTAGAAAATCTTCACTTTTCTTCTATTTTCGCCAAGTCTCTTTGTGAGCTGCAATTCTCCATTCTATCCACTTTTAGACCTGAATTGACTC